>ONZH01012634.1:0-247265 GCA_900303285.1 Rhinella marina
GGGCACAATACGCTGATCTGAGGTCTGGATGGGGGCACAATAGGCTGAATCTGAGGTCTGATGGGGGCACATAGCTGATCTGAGGTCTGATGGGGGCACAATACGGCTGATCTGAGGTCTGATGGGGGCACAATAGGCTGATCTGAGGTCTGATGGGGGCACAATACGCTGATCTGAGGTCTGATGGGGGCACAATACTGATCTGATCTGAGGTCTGATGGGGACACATACGCTGCAGGTCTGATGGGGCACAATGCAGGTTTGATGGGGCACAATATGCTGATCTGAGGACTGATGGGGGCACAATACGGCTGATCTGAGGTCTGATGGGGGCACGTACGCTGATCTGAGGTCTGATGGGGGCACAGTACGGTGATCTGAGGTCTGATGGGTTGATTGAGGTCTGATGGGGCACAGTACGCTGATATGAGGTCTGATGGGGGCACAGTACGCTGATTGAGGTCTGATGGGGGCACAGTACGCTGATCTGAGGTCTGATGGGGGCACAGTAAGCTGAGCTGATCTGAGTCTGATGGGGGCACAATACGCTGATCTGAGTCTGATGGGGGCACAGTAGGCTGATGTGAGGTCTGATGGGGGCACAGTAGGCTGATCTGAGGTCTGATGGGGCACAATACGCTAATCTGAGGTCTGATGGGGGCACAGTAGGCTGATGTGAGGTCTGATGGGGCACAATACGCTAATCTGAGACTGATGGGGGGCACAGTAGGCTGATGTGAGGTCTGATGGGGCACAATACGCTGATCTGAGGTCTTGATGGGGACACAGTAGGCTGATGTGAGGTCTGATGGGGGCACAGTATGCTAATCTGAGTCTGATCTGATGGGGGCACAGTAGGCTGATGTGAGGTCTGATGGGGCACAATACGCTAATCTGAGGTCTGATGGGGCATAGTAGGCTGATGTGAGGTCTGATGGGGACAATACGCTGATCTGAGGTCTGATGGGGACACAGTAGGCTGATCTGAGGTCTGAATGGGGCACCAATATGCTTAATCTGAGGGTTCTGATGGGGGCACAATACGCTGATCTTGAGGACTGATGGGGCACCAATACGCTGATCTGAGGTCTTGATGGGGGCATATTAAGCTGATCTGAGGTCTGATGGGGGCACATTAAAGCTGATCTGAGGTCTGATGGGGGCAGGGGAGTGATGTAAAAACTGGGGACACGTTTCCTTTAACATAGGAGTCCCCTTGTTTTTTCTCCTATTCTCCTATTTAATCCCCTTGTTCTCCTCATTAATCCTATATTTTACTGCATTATGTGGTTAGAGTATTTAGACTAGGGTATGTAGAAAGTCTATTGTACTGTACTTAGCAGCATAGACGATCTTGCAGTTTATACAGTCATCTTTCTTAAGGCCCCTTTCACACGAGCGTCGCGGATTCGGTCCGGATGCGTTTCAGGGTGCGTTCAGGAAAACTCGCACCATTTTGCAAGCAAGTTTCAGTGAGTTTTGTCTGCGATTTGCGTTCAGTTGTTCCGTTTTTTCCGCGCGGGTGCGATGCGTTTTGATGCGTTTTTTCACGCGCGGTGATAAAAAACTGAAGGTTTACAAACAACATCTCTTAGCAACCATCAGTGAAAAACGAATTGCATCCGCACTTGCTTGCGGATGCAATCGCGTTTTTCACGCAGCCCCATTCACTTCTATGGGGCCAGGGCTGCGTGAAAAACGCAGAATATAGAACATGCTGCGTTTTTCACGCAACGCAGAACTGATGCCGTGAAAAAAAACGCTCATCTGAAAAGCCCCATAGAATGAATGGGGTCAGGATTCAGTGCGGGGTGCAATGCGTTCGCATCACGCATTGCACCCGCGCGGAAATCACGCTCGTGTGAAAGGGGCCTAATACAATATTATAACCACAACTAGTAGGTAATGTGCCTGTGAAGTTGGAAACGTGCGTTTGGGAAGCCAATAAGTGGGGGGCCCACTCAAGTATGTTTCGCCCCCCCTGTGCTGAACCTCTAGCTACGCCTCTGTCTCTATGTTTTGTTCCCTGAGCCATTTAGTTATCACCTTTGCTTTATGGCAAGGTGCTCCATCATGCTGGAAAAGGCATTGTTGATCACCAAACTGCTCTTGGACGGTTGGGAAAAGTTGCTCTCGGAGGACATTCTGGTACCATTCTTTATTTATGGCTGTGTTTTTAGGAAAGACTGTGAGAGAGCCGATTCCCTTGGCTGAGAAGCAACCCCACGCATGAATGGTTTCAGGATGCTTTACAGTTGGCATGAGACAAGACTGGTGGTAGCGCTCACCTCGTCTTCTCCGAATAAGCTGTTTTCCAGATGTCCCAAACAATCGAAAAGGGGATTCATCAGAGAAAATGACTTTACCCCAGTCCTCAGCAGTCCACTCCCTGTACCTTTTGCCAGAATATCAGTCTGTCCCTGATGTTTTTTCTGGAGAGAAGTGGCTTCTTTGCTGCCCTCCTTGAGACCAGGCCTTGCTCCAAGAGTCTCCGCCCTCACAGTGCGTGCAGATGCACTCACACCTGCCTGCTGCCATTCCTGAGCAAGCTCTGCACTGCTGGTAGCCCGATCCCGCAGCTGAAACACTTTTAAGAGATGGTCCTGGCGCTTGCTGGTCTTTCTTGGGCGCCCTGGAGCCTTTTTGGCAACAATGGAACCTCTCTCCTTGAAGTTCTTGATGATGCGATAGATTGTTGACTGAGGTGCAATCTTTCTAGCTGCGATACTCTTCCCTGTTAGGCCATTTTTGTGCAGTGCAATGATGACTGCACGTGTTCCTTTAGAGATAACCATGGTTAACAGAAGAGAAACAATCATACCAAGCACCAGCCTCCTTTTAAAGTGTCCAGTGGTGTCATTCTTACTTAATCATGACAGATTGATCTCCAGCCCTGTCCTCATCAACACCCACACCTGTGTTAATGGAGCAATCACTGAAACGATGTTAGCTGGTCCTTTTAAGGCAGGGCGCAATGATGTTGAAATGTGTTTTGGGGGATAACGTTCATTTTCTAGGCAAATATTGACTTTGCAAGTAATTGCTGTTAAACTGATCACTCTTTATAACATTCTGGAGTATATGCAAATTGCCATTATAAAAACTGAAGCAGTAGACTTTGTAAAAATTAATATTTGTATCATTCTCAAAACTTTTGGCCATGACTGTATATACAGAAGGCACAATTGCCGCATTTGTGGTTTCCAATCGGTATACTGCTTCTTAGCCAGTTTTCTGGCCTATCATCCCGCCGACTTATGCAACTTTGGCAAAAAGTACCAAACTGTTTTTTTGGGATAATCAAATACAAGTTTTTTCTGCTTTTTTCTTTGAAAGTACATCCCGTGTCACATATTTATTCAACAGACTTCTGATCATAGACTGAGTTTTTATTAGTATAAAGCAGAGGCATATAGACAGTTAGGGGATCAAGAGGTATAAGAAAAACTAGAAAAGAAAGAAAAAAGCAGAAAAACTTGTATTTGATTATCCCAAAAAAACGGTTTGGTACTTTTTGCCAAAGTTGCATAAGTCGGCGGAACGCCCCCCGGGCCGTCCCATCGTTGCCGGTATCGGTTCTGCCACTGAGCCGTTATCTAAGTATATGGATTGGTTATTGAGACCACTGTTACAGAGTATCCCCGCCTACGTCAGGGACACGGGTGATTTCCTCCTCTCGCTGGAATCTTTTCAGTGGAGGGAGGAGTTTCACCTAGTGTCCCTTGACGTGGAAAGTCTGTTTACCCGAATTCCGCAAGAGGCCGGTATGGAAGCTGTATGTGAAGTACTGGAGGGTGCTGAAAAAAACGGCGAATTTATAGAATTTGTTAGGGAAGCATTGGGGATTATTCTTAAACGTAATTCATTTTTGTTCGATGGCAGATGGTACCGGCAGCGTTGTTTAGAAGCGTACGCATTTTTGTACGCATGCGCTATTTCAGAGACAGGGTTAAAAAGGGCGCAACGTCACAGTGTTGGTGACACAATTGGCTTGAGGAAGTGCGGTATTAGCGCGAAATGGCCGTCGCCTATGCCCTGATGGGTGATTTTATGCTGTCCGCTCCAGTTCACCGCTGTATGTAAGTGATTTTGCCTCTAATAAACTTTGGACTACTGAATTGTGAGTGCCACACAGTTTTTTCCTTTCTATATTTTGAGTGGCATATTGCTTTACTTGTTTGTGTAGAGCACCACTGTGGTCCAGTTAATGGCACCCAGGTCGCAGAAGAGTCGCAGAAGAGTCCTATATATAGATGCTTGCATTTTTTTTAATAGTGCCATCCCATTCTGGACTTTTTTTTTTTTTGTTTATACTATATGGTCATATAGTGGTGACAGACTCCCTTCAAGTCTCATTTTTAAAAAGTCCCAGCACCACATCGGGAATCCCCCTGTTGTACTTTTACATAGGCAGGCATACACCACATTGCACTTGCGCCAAATATATTACTAATATGTGCTATTTTATAAATTTGGTACAATCTCACAAAGCAAAGACAGACTTCAAACTGACACCAAAACCACCACAAATGATAAATTCCCCCACAGTGTTACCCATCGTAACTATCCTGACCTCATCATATGTCATCGCTACCCCTAGGAAGTCAAATTCCTGTATGGAATTTTGTATAATTGCTTAAAAAAACAAAAAAAAATCCAAACTATAGATAGAAGGCAAACAAAGAAAACGTACAGTGTGCGTTCCTCCGAAGCATCCTATAACAGGTTAGTCTGTTGCAGCAGATTAAAGACCTCTCTAGTATCAGAAAGATTAAGGCCGCTCACAGGAAAAATATAATACTATACAAGGGGCTACATCTGTTTAGATTTTAATCTATCCCCGTCTATTGAATTTATGCTGTTTCAACATTATTTGCTTAGAGAATTCAACCCTCGGGATATCAGAGGGAATCATCTATCACTTTACACAGAAGAATACATGAGATAAACTCCGCATGCAATGCAAAAAATCAATCTAGTTATTTGGCTTGAAGACTATGCAGACATTAGAGACGTGGTTATATAATTGCTTTTAGCAAAATATTTAATAAACATTTTCCCCTGAACATGTGTGCTTGGCTTCCCAGCTGTGACTTGAAAGCGATGTGCAAAGAATGCCACAGAGACGGAGCCGTGCCTCTTATTAATACATTTAATAGATTTTTAGCACATTTTAATTTCACAGTGTAAAGGTGGAATGAATGGCACTGCGGAAATACATCATTCTTTATTTACCTGCCTGACATAAATATTCATGACATGTTTCAAGTCTGACAAAGCTTTTCTAGAAAACTATGATATAGATGTATAGGGGCAGATCCTTTAGCTTCTTTTCCACCCACATCTTTAGAGACATTTACTGTCTTGGGTCCCCGACAACAGAATTTACCTTCAGTGGCGACCTCTGCTGGTCGTACCTTGTGAATGCTGGAGAGAGAAAGTCAGCTTATAATTGGACTACAGCCAAATGTTCAGTTTCAAAACATACAGTGAATTTTGAATTGGTATTTGAGTTAAAAAATGTTCTCTATTTATCCACTGACTGAGGATAACTGTTAAATTGGTGGGGGTCTGACTGATGGGAACCCCACTAATCACAAGAATGGGAATCCTGTGACCCTATATGAAGGTACTGGCAGGTTGAGCACGTGCACCACCGAATGATTCTTCTCTATATATAGGATTGCCAGAGACAGGAGAGTACAGAGCTCAGCTATGTCTGTCAGCTCCATAGACTTTGACTGTATCAGTGTTGGGCATGGTCGATCTTCTCTCCATTCAAATAGGGGACATAGGAGTCACATTCTTAGGGATCATTTACACGGCCATAATGGTCACCGCAAATAACGGTCCGCAATGCATGGGCCCTGACTGTGTGCGCTC
Source organism: Rhinella marina (assembly GCA_900303285.1). Classification (NCBI taxonomy): domain Eukaryota; kingdom Metazoa; phylum Chordata; class Amphibia; order Anura; family Bufonidae; genus Rhinella; species Rhinella marina. The sequence continues at coordinate 5,884 of ONZH01012634.1, forward strand.
CATATTACGGTGCGGACCCAATGACTTCAATGGGTCAGTGATCCGCAAGATACGGCAAAAGATAGAATATGTGCTATCCCCCATGCCTTTTATCAGCCCCCATGCAATCTATGAGCCCCAGTGCCATTTATAAGTGCACATTATGAGTCCCCATGCCATTTATGAGCCTCTGTTATGAGCCCCCATGACATCTATGAGCTCCTATGCCATTTATGAGCCCCCATGCCATAGAGCAAATTAAAATAAAAAATCTCCTGCTCCAGACGCCGCCACTTCTCACCTCCAGCGCTCTCTTCTTCCTGCTGTGACATGACGCGCACATTGTGAGGTCACAGAGCGCAATCACACTGTGCGCAGCCACAGCACAGCCGAGGACCAGGAAGCGGTGAGTACAGAGCCTTTACCGGTCCTCTAGTACTAACACATTTGTATTCACCCCAGAAGACGCAGGGACATTTTTCCCACCACTTTAGGGGAAAAAAAACTGCGTCTTATGGGGCGAAAAATACGGTATATAAATAAATCTTCTCTATGTGTCCCTACAGATCAGACTTATCCCCTTCCTCCTCCTCCTCACTATTCTATGTCTGGCTGTAAGGCAGTTGGCTGCAGCAGGAGCCTCCCCTCACTGCTCTGTGTGCAACAGGACACAAATTTCTTCGCTTTTCTAAGCTACACCCTCACTGCCACTTACTTGATGAAAATTGTAATAAGACAGCAGGAAATTAACCCCTGCGTTCTCTGCTGTGTGGACAACTTAAAAAATAAAAGACACATGACTCAGACTGTGAGAAACAAGATTCTCTGGTGTGATGAAACCAAGATTGAACTTTTTGGCCTCAATTCTAAGCATCATGTCTAAAGAAAACCAGGCTCTATTTGCATCATGCTGTTTTTCCAGCGGCTGAGACAGAGAGACTGGTCAGGTTTGAGAGAAAGCGGAATGGAGCAAAGTACAGAGATATTCTTAAAGAAAACCTGATCCAGAGAGCTCTGGACTTCACAATGGACCAAAGGTTTGCTTTCCAACAAAACAATGACCCTAATCACACATCCAAGACAACACTGTATGGTTTAGGGACAACTCTGTGAATGCCCTTGAGTGTCCTAGCCACAGCCCTGACTTGAACCCAATGGAACATCTCTGGAGCGTACCTGAAAATGGGTGTCCATTGATGAGTCTCCATCCAACCTGACAGAGCTTGAGAGGATCGGCAGAGAAGAATGGCCAGATGTGCAAACCTTGTGGCATCACACCCAAGAAGACTGGAGGCTGTCATTGCTGCTAACTACGTTCCAACTAAGTCCTGCGAGCGCAGCTTTCTGTTCATTGTTTACCTGCTCGCCGTCTACGTTGCAGCTTTGAGCAGGTGTAATTATAAGACATCACTTCTATGGGACAACTCCTTCTTATTCAAGTGTATAGTAACACTTGAACAGAAACAGACTTTTCAACATTTTAAGCAATATCAGTTTATTATTTTGGTTTTGTATAATTTTAGAGTGAAAAAAGGATAGGCGTGCCTTGCAAAAGTATGGGAACCCAAGGAGATTTGAGTGTGCAGATAACTATGACCTAGGTCTCAGACCTTAAATAGCCTGTTAGGGTTAAGATTCGTTCACAATCATCATTAGGAAAGGCCAGGAGACACAAATTGCAAAATGTTATAAATACCCAGACTCCTCTAAACTTGTCCCAAAAAACAGCAGCCATGGGTTCTTCTAGGCAGCTGCCTAACACTCTGAATACATATACCGTATATGTATATAAACACACACAGAGTACATACATACACACACACAGAGTACATACACACACAGAGTACATACATACACACAGAGTACACACACACAGAGTACATGCATACACACACACAGTACATACACACACAGATTACATACATACACACACACACACAGAGTACATACACACACACACAGTACATACACAGAGTAACATACCACACAGTACATACACACACACATACACACACAGAGAGTACATACACACACAGAGAGTACATACACACACACACACAGTACATACACACACACAACACACCAGTTACCATACACCACACACACACAACACACACACACAGTACATACACCACAGTACATACAACACACAGAGTACATTACCACACACCACACACAAGAGGTACACACACACACAGGAAGTACATACACACACAGTACATACACACACACACCACAAGTACATTACACACACACACACAGTACATACACACACCACACAGTACTATACACACAGGTACATTACACACACAGAGTTACCATACACACCACCAACAGTGACATACCACCACACACAGTGCATAACACACCACACAGTGCATACACCCACACACCACCAGTACATACCACACACACAGTACATATCACACACACAGTACATACACACACACACAGTACAATACACCACACAACACAGAAGTACATACACACACACACAGTACATACACACACACAGTACATATACACACAGTACATACACACACAGTACATACACAGTACATACACAGTTACATAAACACACACACAGTACATACACACACAGACAGTACATACACACACAGAGTACATACACACACAGAGTACATACACACACACAGAGTACATACACACACACACACACACACACACACCAGTACATACACACACACACACACACACAGTACATACACACAGAGTACATACACACACACAGAGTACATACACACACACAGAGTACATACACACACACACAGTACATACACACACACACAGAGTACATACACACCACACACACAGAGTACATACACACACACACACAGTACATACACACACACACACACAGTACACACACACACAGAGTACAACACACACACACACATACATACACACACAGAGTACATACACACACAGAGTACATACACACACACAGTACATACACACACACACAGTACATACACACAGAGTACATACACACACACACACACATACACACACACACACAGAGTACATACACACAGTACATACACACAGTACATACACACACAGAGTACATACACACACAGAGTACATACACACACACAGTACATACACACACACACAGAGTACATACACACACACACAGAGTACATACACACACAGAGTACATACACACACACACAGAGTACATACACACACACACACACAGTACATACACACACAGAGTACATACACACACACACACAGAGTACATACACACACACACACACACAGTACATATACACACACAGAGTACATACACACACACACACACACAGAGTACATACACATTAAGGGTATGTTTACACATAGTGGATATACTGTAAATTGTGTGCCACGGATATACGGTGGGAAAATCAGCAATGTAATAAAGTAGCAGCAAAGTGGATGATTTCACAAAATCTCATGTTGCAGGAAAAATCTGCAAGGGAATTTGGCCTGTGATGACTATTCTGTAGATTTGTATAGTGGATATTTCACCCATTGCAAAGCATATAATGAAATCCACAGCTAAATACATGACAAATCCATGTGTAGCATATGCACATTTTGCCATGGAATTCCATTATTGAAAATCTGCCACATGTGGCCACAACATAATGGAAGCTCCCGGGTGAGACCGCATAGGCTAAAAATGAAGTAAGGAGTAAAAATAACAAAAAGTTTCCCTTTTTCAGCTGAAGATTGGCGTAGTCCCTGTGTTTTATGGGAATTTGATATTCGTGGCCTATTGTTACATTGGTGGCGGTCTGGTGAGCGCCTTATTGCCTTTTTATACATCTGGTTCAGCAGCTCTTTCCCCTTTAAAAGAATGGCGCTGCAGTACCAGACACAGCCACTACAAAATGTATGGCACTGTGCTCAGTAAAAAATAACAGGGACGTGGTGCCCGCTGGAGCACTAGGGCCCTTTAACCAGCTTCTCTGTGGGGAGTGAAGCCAGTTAGACCCCCACCAATATGATACTGATTGCCTTTCCTAAAGATAGGCCATTAATATCAAAGTAAAAAACAAAACAAAAAAAACCAAACAGAAAACGTGAGCAGTAAAACAATAAAAGACAACTTTATGTAACTATTACATTTAATAAGCATAGTCAGCCAAAGTACATACAGTGTAAGTAAAGAATTGTGTGTAATAAAAAGCCTCACACATGAACCCTGGTCATTTATTAGCTACTTTACACGCAAATGCATCAGCCTTCATTTGTATCTGTGCTATACTGAGCACGTGGCGCCTATACGTGTCACCGCTGGTTGATAAGTGTGTGCCCAGCCTGATCTGCGTCTGCTCCGCTCTCAGATTCTCTCTGTACTTTTCTACCTGTTCCTTTGTATCAGACGTACAGTCTGTGGCGCTGGTGACTTTTCTCCCTGCCTCGCGGTTCAGGGTCAAATCCATCTCGACTTCACTTGCTGCTGCTGACACCAAGTTTCTTAAGGCGAACAGCTCTTCTTCCAGAGACTGCGCCAGGTTCATGGTCATACTATTCCTGTCACCCTGTCTCATCACATTTACTACACAGGTTGGCGGGAGAAGACATTTCAGGCTATGGAGACACTGGAGAAGAACCGAATTGTTTCTGCAAGAAAAGAAGAAAACATAAATTCAATAGGAAAGGCACGCTCTACCAAAACTATTTGACTTGTGCAATGTACTTCATAAGAAAGGTCAGTCTGGTGAAACAGAAGACAATGGGGCAGATTGACCACGCAAGGACACCACGTCTGCGGTGTGAAAAAGTCACAATCTGCACGTTAGCAACTTTTTCAATGTCACTTATGCAAACATTTTGGCGCAAGTGGAGTATGTCTGACTCTGCCGGCCTCAACGCTTACCTGAAAGGGGTGTGTGGCGTTGGCACTGCGACATTCCTCTTTTACGCCATTATAGGCACACAGACTGCCAGATGCCGTGCCACGTTTTATGACAAGCCCTACGCTGCCGGTGTATGATAAATCTGGCCCAATGATCTTTTATTCATTTACACCTCAGAACCTTTTTGTTCATGTCGTGCAAGGTGCCCATATTTCTCCTAGAATACCCTGTGCGGAATTTGTGGGTATTAATAGGAAAGTGTCATCAGAAAATAAACTATTGTTTAAGTCACATTTTTATGTTACACAGATTTTTGTATAACTTTTGTATTAAGGGAATCTGCCTCCAGTTTTCTGCTGCCCTCACTTTTAAAACCTAACCTCCATATTCATGAGCTCACGGCTCTCCGTGTCCACCGGCCTCTGTTTTACAGGTTTTCTCCATATGAATCAGCAGCAGGTGGGTGGGGAGAGCCAGGAGCTCATGAATATTCAGCCCTCATTATTATGGAGCCAATGGGGTCAGAGAGGGGGCTCCCTCCCTCCGTAAACCGCTTAGATGTGACAGTCAGCATTGATTGCTGCATCTAAGGGGTTAAACTGCTGGTATCAGAGTTATCTTTGATGCTGGTGGTTACAGCCAGGCTCCTGCCCCGATTGAGCTCGCTGCGCCATACATGTACGGTCAGGTCCTAAGGGGTTAAATAACAGGTCATTGTCTGATGATAGGGCATAACCATTAGATTGGTAGGTGTCCTACTGTTGGGACCCCCACCTATCATGAGATTCCACTCAGCTATCTCCGGAACTATAGAAATGATTGGAGCGGCTATGTGCATGCGCGACTGGCTGCTCTGTTCATTTTAGGTTTGCTGAAGGGGTACAGGGCCCCCGTTATCGTGATTGGTGGGAGTCCCAACGTTAGGACCCCCACAGATCTAATAGTTATCCCCTATCCACAGGTGAGACAACCGGAATACCCCTTTAACTCGGTCATCGCAACAAGTCACTATTCGGCTGTCTTCATACTTGTATTGAAGGCTCTGCTGCCTATTCAATCATATTTAACCAGAGGAATATGGATACAAGCAGCGCTATTCTCTGCCTCCAACGCAACCGACACTGTGACAAAAGCCTGAAGGATGTCGCTGCGAGTCAGCTGCGTTGTGGAGGCTGTGATAACAGACGCCATGTTGCAGAGGTGAATGGAGCCTAACCCTGTGAATATTTAGATTTGATTTTTACATCGTAAATCATATAAATAATACATCTTAAAGAAGAACTCCCGCAAAAAAATGTATTCTCTGACCTGTTAGAAAGGTGCATGATATAATCTGTAGTGAATGTCATTTTCTTATCAGAGGCTGAAATTTAGAGTTTCCACTCTCTTCTTATTGTAGCTGGGTCATGTGACCAACTCCCTGACCTCCAACTGACCCAGGACAGGAAGCCAGTAACTGCTCTATTCATTCCTATGAGACGGAAAGTGAGGCTCCCATAGGAATGCATAGAAAATTAGACTTCTAATTTAGGTGCTGTGTGAGTTGGTGGGTCTAATTCCTAGTCACATGACACAGATAAGAAACTTCAGAATGATATAACTCAAAAATTCAGCTACTGGTAAGAAAATGACATTCACTACAGATTACATCATGTACATTTCTAGCAGGACATGGAATAACATTTTTTGCGGGAGCTCTACTTTAATTGGGGAAATAAGAAGAAAAAAGACGATGTCTGTAAACCAAACACTGACTGGAAATTCAGAGTGAACGGCACGTCGGCCTCCCCTGCTGGTTACTCTCACCGACCTCCACTTGGCAGGTGGCGCAGAGAAGTTTTTCATACAAAGTATAAAGTCTTCTGAAGTGTAACTCTTACCTCTAGGGACTGCAAGAAATAAAAAGCTGTCCATACTGATGAGGGTGATTCAGAGTGGCAGTCACCTCTAAGGTTTGCTGCTATCCAAATGCCATTAAACTAAAGTCACAAGTTTCTTCACAAATCTTTTTCTGACTGATTCGGAATCAGATAATTTGTCTACATTGTTTTTTCCTGTCCAAGCATCATTCTTTATCCCCATTTATAAAATGCACCTCAGGGGCCAAACCTGTTGAACAGTTTTAAGATACCTTGCAAGCAACCCTACACCAATCTCCAGCCCCCACCCCTTCACCCTGAGCATATACAGGAAATGTCCTCGCATGTTATAGTGACGTATCAGAAGTTTTGATCAGTGGGTGTCTGGGTACAGAACCCCTTGGCACCCCTTTCACAGTTTTAGGCTACTTTTACATTAGCGTTGTTGCTGGATCCGGCAGGGTCCGTTACTAATAATACAACCGTCTACATCCGTTATGAACGGATCCGGTTTTATTATCTTTAACATTGCCAAGACGGAGCCGTCATTAACGCCATTGAAAGTCAATGGGGGTCGGATCTGTTTTCTATGTTGTCAGATTGTGTCAGAGAAAACGGATCCGTCCTCATTGACTTGTATTGTGGGTCATGATGGATCCGTTTTGCTCCGCATCCCATGACGAAAACCACAGCTTTTAGGCTAGAAAGCCGCCAGATCCCCATCGGAATCCATTATAGTCAATGGCAATTTGGACGTATCCAGCTATGCCGAATACAGTAACTCTGGTAGTCTGCTCCTCAAATTACTGGATTATCTTTACCGTAAACATGAATATAGCCTAAGCTTAATAATAGATGCCACATGGTCTATACGGGTCACTTTACTGCAGTTATCTGCTTGTTACAGGCAGGATTACAATGACAGGAATACATACAGATAACACAGGATCCACCAATCACACAAGGTGATATAGTTTATCTACTACCTTCTGACCTCTGCACAGGTCCAGCGCATGCCTGGAAACCTCTCCTATAGAAGTCAGTGAGTCAGCTTCTGTCCACTGTGTCCATGGCCCATGTGGCTGCTGTAAAGCATATCTCTAAATGCTGATAAAGGCTATGTACCCCTTCAGGGGAAATTTGCAGCCTTGAGATTCTCTAGTTGCAGGCTCTGAATTTTCACTGTTCCGTCAGGCAGCTCAGCTGATGGCTCCTTATCTCTGACCTTCTAAGCACTCATTACAGCTCAGTTCTTATCTTACTGATAAGAATGTGGCTTAAATAAGCGTTCACAACCTTTTAGTAATTTAGAGATAAGGTTTATTAGATAACCGGCACAAAGTGAAAGTACCAGTCACCCAGCTAGATAAACAGGTAACCCTTTGTGACAGAACTGCTCAATATTTTTAATAAAGATCAATTGAAAAAATGATTTTTAGGCCAAAAATGAGTAAAATACAATAAAAAAAAATTGCCCCCAAATGTGTACATAGCCTTTAAGAACAGTTCTGGCAAGATAGCCACCACCATAATCATGTTCAGGAAACAGAATAAAAAAAAATCTACAATCAGAAAATAAAGAAAGAATAGAAAAAAGGATGTGTGGTTTTAACTGGCAGAAAAAAAATGGTTTAAAATGGTGTGTAGCCTGTACTTACATCTCCTGAAGTAGAGGTTTGTGGACTATTCTATTATAGTATGGGATATATAATTCATATCTGGTGCCAAAGTATGAGTGAGCTGTTCTTTCAGGACAGACAACATAAATGTGGGATCTAGAGATTACCTGTAAAACACAGTGAGATTTCCCTCACACGGGAGTCTTGGGATCCCAAGTTAGGAGAGTCCCATGAATGGATCCATCTTTCCTACACACCACAACTTCAGGCATGAGCTTCAGGGGCTCTCCAAGCATATGTGTCCTCATCCATTCAGTGACTGATGTTAACGTGCAATCATGTGATAAGAGATGGAGGGAACATTTCTGAAATGCTGACAGGACTGCAAAAATATCTTCCAGACTCCAAGATCCTATTATCCGAAAACAAGAAAAAAAAAAAGAACAAGACTTTCAAATATTCTTTGTAGTTATTCTTCCTTTTTCATTAGTCAGGGGAAGCAGTGATTTTGTGAGAGGAATCAAATCTTGTAAAAAGGCAGGGAGCAGTTATCACTAGAGTCTTACAGAAATATTCGATATGTTTTATGAGGCTGTATATGAAGTTGTACAGATCCCACTAACAACATTGATCACCTATCCACCAATCACGAGAGTTAGGGTTCCCAGAGTCTCGTCTATCTTTTGGATAGATCGTAGGGGTTCAACACCCGCCGATCAGCAGTTTGAGAAGGCAGTGGTGCTTGCAGTGTTGCCGCGACCTTCTCGCTGCTTCCCTCAGGCCAGTGATGCAATGACTATGTCACGTGGCCTGGGCGCAGCTCAGTCCTATTGAAGTGAATGGGGCTGAGCTGCGCCCAGGCCACTGAAATAGTCGTCGTCCACCGCTGCCTTCAAGTACCTGATCAGCAGGGGTCCTGGGTGTCAGAAATTAGCCGATCAGATGCTGATCCAAAACATAGATCATCAGTAAAAAAAAAAAAAAAAAAAAAAAAAAAAAGGTATAGAAACCCTTTTTGCACTGGCGCTCGTGTATAAGGTCTGGTTTTCTGGAGGACATTTTGTTCTATATTTACTGCTTTTGGGGGTACAAATAGAAAAAACACCCACAATTCTAACCTTCACGTTTTTTCCTACTTCGTTTGTGGATTACCTAAAAACTATACATGGTATGTTTTATTAGCATCATGGTGATATCAGTATGTGCGGGGTTTGTTATGTAATGTATTTTATTTTTAAAAAGGTCACTTTTTTTTTAAATGTATTTTTTATTATAGAACTTTACTATTTTTTTTTTAAGTCCCATGTAGGGATATCACTGGTCAACATTTTTCTCTAATTACAATATGCTGCTATATTCTGTATACTTGTACACCTGCCTCTGATTGCAAGGGTAGAGTGACAGGAGCCGTTTTGGCGCTCTCCATAGGGAGATATAGTATCTTCTGAATACTCACAAAATCATTAGGGTGGATATATCCGTCATAGTGTAGGAAGTATCACCCAGCAGTGACAGATATAAGAGGCAAATCCTGATCCGATATCAGAAGCTAATGAGTGTATGGTTGGCCGGACCCGCTGAGAATAGCAGGTGTAGCTGACACATTAAAGGGGTTCTCCGGGAATTAGGAAAATGAAAATACTTAATTATTACTTCATTATAAATATATTCCCAAATACCTTTCATTAGATATAATGGCTTGTTTTGTCTAGGGAGCAATCATTAGCCCCTTCACCCCCGGAGCTTTTTTCGGTTCTGCATTTTCGTTTTGCGCTCCCTGCCTTCAAACAGCCATAACTCTTTTATTTTTCTGTTCACATAGCTGTATGAGGGCTTGTTTTTTGCGGGACAAGTTGTACTTTCCAACGCCACCATTTAATATTGCATACGGTGTAGTGGGAAGCGGGAAAAAAATTCAAACCGGGTGAAATTGCAAAGAAAACGCTATTCCGCTACAGTTCTACGGGTTTCTTATTTACAGCGTTCGATGTGCATTAAAACTGATGTTACTTTCATTCTACTGGTCAGTACGAATCGGCAATACCTAATATGTATATTTTTCCTGCGTTTTTCATAGTGATAAAATAATTAGAAGTTGCCCTTTTTTTTTTTTCCTTGATATCTTGACTATATTTTGGTTTTATGTGTACGGAGCTGTATGGTGGGCTCATTTTTTGCGGGAGCGATCTGAAGTTTTTATTGATACCATTCTGGGGTGTGTATGACTTTTTGATCAACTTTTTTATTTAAATTTTTTTTTGGAAAAAAAAGCGACAAAAAACGGCAAATCGCCATTTGGACGCTTTTTTTCCGCCACACAATTCGCCGTATTGGAATTTTTTTTTTATATTTAAAAAGTACGGGCGTTTTCGGTCACGGTGATACCCATGATGTCTATATTTATTGTTATTTAGGTATTTATTTTTACTTATACGGAAAGGGGGGTGATTTGAACTTTACATCTTTTTTATTTTTATATATTTTTTAACATTTTTTTTTATTTTTTTTTTTAACTATTAGAAACGCTCAAATATGGGCTTATATATTGTGGCTTTTTTTTTTTTCTTTATGAGCAATATATGGATTTTATAGACTCAGAAATCCATGAGTTGCTCATTTTCTTATCCTGGCCTGCCATCTAGTGGCCAGAATAAGAATTGCACTTTGAAAACTGTAAATCCTCACCAGCGAGGATGTAGGAAACAAAATGGCCGCCGTCCTATTAGCACACACAAAACCTGTCCTAATCACACAGCAGGAACAAGTTACTTCACGACACTGAGGTAAAGAGCTGTCTTATCCTCCTCTTCTACTTGTCAGGGATTATGATCCGGAATACAGTTTAATATGATCTTTAACTGAATCTCTGTAGAAATGGAGTTCGTGAGGAGACATGAAATATAGAGAGAAGCTGGGGATGTGGCTGTGTCCTGCTGTGTGATTAGGACAGGTTTTGTGTGTACTATAGGACAGCGGCCATTTTGTTTCTCCTAATGATTGCTCCTCAGACAAAACGAGCCATTATAACTAATGAAAGGTAATGGTGAATATATTTATAATAAAGTAAAATTTACGTATTTCCATTTTCTTAATTCTTGGAGAACCCCTTTAATGTGTTTCCGACTCTCTTCGGACAGGTGGGAGAGAGAAGGATTGCGCATAATGAATATTTTTGCCCAATCCTTTTGTTCTCCCAGGTACGAAGTCGCCACCAGAAGTGTCTCGCAGCGGCTTTTTCCTCATTAAAAATACATGCACACTTGGCCGAACCAAATGAGTATGTGTATGGGGGAGTGGGAGGGATAGCGGCTGGCCAAACAATCATTCTGTCGAACTACAGGCTCAGTAAGACCACCTTTAGATCAATTACATTTTTCACGTCTCCTTCCATTATATATCCAAAATGAAGCAGCAGCAGATCCTCCCATGTGCCTTATCTCAATAGGATAAACATGACTGATCCCATAATCCTCATTGGTGGCAGCTACCAATCTAAAGGCGCATTTACACGCCCCCAGGAGCAGCAGATTGGAGGAAAGGAAGTGTTCCTTCCCGACAGTCGGCTGTTTGTTCAGCGGGGGTGAAGCTCTGTATTTACACGCAGTGATCACTTCCACAGTATGAGAACGAGGGATCGCCCGTCCCCATACAGCTGCATTGTTTCTGGATGGCAGATCAATGTTTAGACCTCACGATCTGCTGCCCAGAAACGATGATTGATGTGCCTGCACGAATGACAGGATCACCTGGTGAACTAGCGTCTCGCTCATTCATCTGGTGAGTGGCGACACACATCAGGAACGACCGTTTAGAGGAATGTTCATTCACGATAAGCTGCCCACGTAAATCCACCTCTATTTTTCTTCCTCAAACAGTCCACAATTATTTTAATAGAAAGACATTTCCATATAAGTGGGAAAGGAAACCAGATTTCCCAGGAGACCGGTATGTAAGGGAGGACATACTGCACCAACTTCATGCAGGTGTAAGGCTACTTTCACATCTGCGCTCTCCCTTTCCGCTATTGAGATCCCTCATAGGATCTCAATAGCGGGGGAAAACGCTTCAGTCTTGTCCCCATTCATTGTCAATGAGGACAAAACTGAACTCAACAAAACGGAGTCACCATAATGCCTTCCGTTCCATTTCATTGCGTTCCCATGACGCACACAAAAGCTCAGCAAAAAGCGTTTATGAGTTCGTCCAGGGATGCGGAGCAAGATAGATCCGTCATGACCCACAATGTAAGTCAATGAGGACGGATCTGTTTTCTCAGACACAAAAAAAAAAAGGGATCCGTCCCCCATTGACTTACAATGGTTTTAGAGATGGATCCGTCATTGCTATTTTAGAGATAATACAACCGGGTCCGGTCATAACGGACGCAGCCGGTTGTATTATCATGACGGAATCCAGCAAAAATGCAGATAGGAAAGTAACCTTAGGGCTACGTCCGTGTGCATTCCGTATTTTGCGGAACGGCTGGCCCCTAATAGAACAGTCCTCTCCTTGTCCATAATGCGGACAATAATAGGACAAGCTCTATTTTTTTGCGGAATGGAAATACGGACATACGAAAACATAATGCACACAGAGTACCTTCCGTTTTTTGTGGACCCATTAAAATCGATGGTTCCGCATACGGTCCGCAAAAAAAAAACCAGAAAGAAAATACATTGGCGTGCATGAGGCCTTACTCTGGTCACATGCAGACTGAGGGCTTCGGTTCAAGGCAATATCTGCCAAGCACTGAGCCCCCCTGCCGCTTATATCTTTCCAAATTTTATTTCATTTTGTTCATTTCAAATTCAAGGAAAAAAAACTTTCCAAGAGTTCTATCTGAAACTTGTGAATAATAAAGCGGGAAGCCTTTGTGCCTTAGCGCTGCTGAATAATTTAGAGATGTTTTCCCTTAAATCTCATAAATTTACCTTGACAGTGTTCAAATACATTTATTGTATGTTTTCCTTTTAAAACGTCTTCAAGGCTCAAGGAAATGCTCCCACATGGTACAATCAGCTTCTCACGTCTAAGTAAACAGTCAGCTGGAGTTTTCCTCCTGGCGTGCAGCAGTAACGCACATGCGGTGTTATTAAGTGCCAACATGGAAGACAGCTCGGTGACAGCAGTAACTGTGCGCTCCAAATCATTTTGATAGGACAGAGGGCCGGGTCTCTGCCAGCGATTCCCTGAACAATCGTCCTTGCCGGGGTAGTCGAGGCCTTTGTCTCTTCGCTGCGTGGCAGGCAGGACTTGAATCTCGGGAAGAACTGATGGCCAATTTTAGCACATTAGTCTGACACTTGGTAACTGGGGAGGGTGAAGCTCCTTTCTCATCCATTATAAGGGATAAGCCAATGTCACTCAGCGTTCTGTGAAAAACAGCAGAGAATGGCTGTAAACGCGCAGGTATCTCTCAACATGAATATGAGACGTGAGCGGCGACTGCAGGGTAGAAGCAAAGAGCTGAGACAGGAGGCAAATAGTATTAGCCATTAGGCATGACAGGGACATCGGTGCAGCGCACTTCTGATTTCCGTAAATCCCCTTAATCTGGTATTTTCTGATACAGAAAACAACCCAAAGTCGAATTAACAAAAAACAACTTTGGCAACTAGAACGCAAGGACGTCGGATTAATGGACTTTTACCAGATTTCTGTATATTGTATTGAGATCACCTTAGCATTGCTAAGGGACCTTCAAATAATGTGAAATTTAAATATAATAACTTTATCCAAGACAATCGCTGACAGAACAGGATGCAGGAAAGGCATGACATCTCATTCTTCCATCACATAATGCTCCTCTAGATTACACTGGCCAGCAGCGATGACGTGTGTGTATACCGTGCCACACTTCATGTCCAGTGGGGGTGTGCGCTGCAGCACTGGAACAGGGATGTCTGTCAAGGTTTTCTAGGTCTCAGATAACCTTAAAGGGGTTATCCGAGGCAGGAAATGGCCCCCATACACCCGGGCCCCTCACACGGATTCTACTTACCTGACTCTCCGCTTCTTGTCCCCACATGGCCGCATCTGCTTCACCCCATGCACTGATGAAAACATCCGGTGTTGGTGAGGGAAAGGAGCAGCCAATGGCAGGCGGTGCTAGCGAGACTCGTCCCCGTCACTGAATGCCACTGACTGCTAACCCCCCTCCCCAACACCAGATATCTTCATCCGCGCACGGGGAGATACAGTTGCGGCCATGTGGAGACAAGAAGCGGGGAGTCAGGTAAGTAGAATCAGTGTGAGGGGCCAGGGTGTATGGGGGACATTTCCAGCCTCAGATAACCTTTAACCCCCCTAGCTGTTTTGCCAGACAATACCACCAAAATGACAGCAATACGTTCAGGACAGAGGAAGATATCACTGATAGAAATCGGGATGCTGTGAATGCAGCTGAAAATGAAAGTCAAAACAGGTTTTACTTGCGATTATTCCCGACTGGATTTCTAACAGTGATTTCTCCTCTGTTGCTTGGACTTTAGCTGCCATTTTGGTCTTGTATAAAAGTCTGGACTGTCAGCTTTCAGGCAAGACCAGTTGCATATTTCTAGCTGCTACCATTGAGGAGATATCACCATCTAAAGCAGCCCTCCCCCTCCTGTTAGCTACTTTTCACACTGCCCGAGCTGGATTTGGGCAAAACAGTTAGGTGGTTAAAGGGGATGTGAATCTTTGGGGGGTGGTTTGGCAACCCCCTTCCCCCCTCTTGGGCACACCTGCTAGGGGAAGCATACTTTTACTGCTTCCTGAACCTGGCTCCCCCCTCCTTCTCTCCCCGGCCTCGGCTGCTTCACTGCACTCCGAGAATGTAAACGTCCTTTTTTACGCCGCTGCAGCCAATCACTGGCCTCTGCAGTCACCTGCTACTCTTGCGTCGTGTCAAATAGTCACGTGATGCCCCTTGATCAGGTCACTGCTGTGGCCAGCGATTGGCTGCAGTGGCGTGAAAACGGAAGTTTATATCCTGGGATCGCAGCCAATCGGCTGAGGACAGGGAGAAAGGGAGCTGCAAGAAGCAGGTAAGTAGGCCTACCTTCGCAGGTCTGTCCAAGTACCAGGTTTGCCAAAACCACCTCCTCCCACACTGGTGGCATAGCTTCCACTCATACAGCCCTGACAGCTACGAAGGATCAATTTTCAAGGGGATCCTGACAAATGGGATCTGTCAGGAGCACCAATATTTTTTATGGCAAAAGTATTGCTTCAGACTACACTATTATTGCTTTTAATAAACAGTTAAAGGGTTTCTACAGTTTTTAAAAACTGATGATCTATCCTCTGGATAGATCATCAGCATCTGATCGGCGGGGGTCCGACACCCGGGACCCCCGCCGATCAGCTGTTTGAGAAGGCAGCGCTGCTGCAGGAGCGCTGCGGCCTTCTCTGTGTTTACCGCAGGCCAGTGACGTCACGACTAGTATCACTGGCCTGGGTGGGGCTAAGCTCCATTCATGTGAACAGAGCTTAGCCCCGCCCAGGCCAGTGATACTAGTCGTGACGTCACTGGGCCTGCGGTAAACACAGAGAAGGCCGCGGCGCTCCTGCAGCGCCGCTGCCTTCTCAAACAGCTGATCGGCAGGGGCCCTGGGTGTCAGACCCCCGCCGATCAGATGCTGATGATCTATCCAGAGGATAGATCATCAGTTTTTAAAAACTGCTGAACCCCTTTAAACCCAAATGAAAAGGGAAAATGGAAGTGTGAACAGAGTCTAAACCGAAGTGTAGGCACAGGTCTTATCCACTACATTGATGGGTACTAGATTACTTACTCCTGACTATTTTTTAACATGTACAAATTATCATGTACGATCTTGTGTCATTTCTATATGCATCAGTTCCTTGAATGAAACAAGGTCTGCGTATTGCAGAAGATGACATTTTTACTTACTCTGGAACTGAAGATTTCAGCTTCACCCCAACCACTAGTAAATCATCGACTACACGCTGCCATATTGTCTCGACGAGTTGTTCAGAGTCGACAGGTGGAGAATTATTTGTAGCAGGAGGAAAATGACAATTTTCTACATCGTCCCATAAGGACACCAGGCCTTCCTTTAATAACAGAGACAGAACGTGTTACTAATATTCAGGATTTACCTGCAAAAGGCATATTAAGAGCTGAAGGCTATGTGAACCATTCTTGTCTTGCTCAAAAGAATCTAAAATAAAAAGATAATTGCTGAGAAAAATGATGTTTTATTATATGCAAATGATCCTCTAGGAGCAATGAGGGCGTTACCTTTACACCTGCCTGGGCCTGTCAATCACAGTGCAGAGGGCGCAGCAGTTGCAGAGAGAGCAGAGCCTCTAGGTGTAATGACTACTCCCCCGTTGCTCCTAGATGCTCATTTGCATATAATAAAACACCATCTTTCTCAGCAATGCGGGCACATATGAACATGGGACCAACACAGATGTCTTCAGCTGCCAAGTGCACATGTAACAGGTCAAATCTGCTGACAGATGCTCTTTAAATGGGATGTCATGGACTCCAATTGATTAAAGCAATAAAGGAGTTGCTGCTCTTGATGTAGCAGCATGGCCCCTCAAAAGCTGGACCTCCCCCCGGTCACCATTGACTGCATATGGTATGTAAATGATCACTGATCCTGTAATTATAGACATGAAGAATATTGGGGCAAATAAGAATCTGTTGTTGGATAAGTATTTGGCTGAGGACAGTGTATATCTCCTATCTCTGAGCACAGTGCAAGATACAAGGATGGAAGACAATGCCGGCACTAAAGTAGTAAATCACTGTAAAACTATGAATTTTGGCTGCAGGTGAAACAATCCATTATTTACTGTACAGAGTAGACTAGAGATTTACATGCCTCACACCTCCCAAAAATCTTAATGTGTCCTAGTACCTTTTCAGCGGAGTGAACGGACGTCTCCCTGCCCAGAGACATGTCCACTAGCGCATTGCATGATGATTCAATCACTCGATCTTGGACCTGCATGTGGCGCTGCAGTTCTTCAAGTGACAGCAAGTTTGCCTGTAAATGACAGAATAAGCAATGAACTCACCTTAGGAAGACACCTACATGTTTTATCTCACAGTAATATGAACTATTGTTTAAAGGGAACCTGTCACGTATACAGAGATTCACTCCAATGAGACTGACATTGAGGCTCCCATAGAGAGAAACTGACTTCCTGACCACACATAAGATGTTGTGTTATTTGGAAAGTCTGATTGCTGGTCACATGACACAGCTGAGGATCAGAAGGGAGGAGATAACTCTCAAATACAGTCACTGGTAAGAAAATTACTTTCACTACAATTTATATCATGTCCATTTCTACAAGGCCAGAGACTAAAATCTTTTAAGGGAGTGCTTCTTTAAGTAACGCCCTTTTATAGTCAATTGTCTGCTGGACACCTGTGAGTAATTAGACTCTCCTGTGGTTGAATTCTTCTTAGATTGTAGTCTAAACTTTAGCTTTGCTGACTATTCAGTCAGTGTTTTGATCAGCGTTTGTGAGCCAAAACCAGGAGAGAAGGCTACACAGAGATGAGGTGTAAGGCTTCTTTCACATTAGCGTTATTGCGGGATCCGTCAGGGTCCAGGAAAAACGCTTCCGTTACTGATAATACAACCATGCTGCATCCGTAATGAACGGATCCGGATGTATTATTGAACTCCATTGAAAGTCAATAGAGGACGGATCCGTTTACTACTGTGTCACACCAAACGGATCAGTCCCCATTGACTTGCATTGGGGGTCATGATGGATCCGTCTTGGTGCGGATAACTAGTACGGAGAGCAAAGCGCAGCATGTTGCGGTTTGCTCTCCGGTCTGCAGACGCAAGTGAACTGAACAGAATGCATTTAGGAGCCTCCGTTCTCTTCAGTTCAGTTTTGTCCCCATTGACAATGAATGGGGGCAAAACTGAAGCGCTTTTTTCCGCCCCTATGACGGAACTCAATACCGGAAAAAGAAAACGCTAGTGTGAAAGTAGCCTAAGGGCTCATGCATACAGCCATATGGCCGTGGTGCCCGTATTGCGGACCGCAAACAGCAGGCCTGCAATATACGGGCAC
This sequence comes from Rhinella marina, assembly GCA_900303285.1. Taxonomy (NCBI): domain Eukaryota; kingdom Metazoa; phylum Chordata; class Amphibia; order Anura; family Bufonidae; genus Rhinella; species Rhinella marina. Next base: position 24,271 of record ONZH01012634.1, read on the forward strand.
CAGCACTGTGCACTCCGTATCACGGATGCGGATCCATTCAAATCAAAGGGTCCACATCCATGATACGGAGTGCGCACTGCTGGTGCCCGTATATTCACAAGATACAGAGCGGAGCAGAGACACTGATTAGAAACCCACGAAAGGACTACGAAGCGCTTCCATGGGATTCTGGTCCATGCCTCCACACTGCAGTGGGGAACGTATCTTGTGGATCGTGAATGGGTTCGCATCTGCAAACGGCGTGCACTCGGCCTGTACCCGTGCACTGCAGACCACTATTGGCGTCACGGGGCAAACACCCTCGTGTACATGAGCTTTAAGGGAAAGATCTGTTCCTGTTCTGTATTTTAAGAGCTGCACCTGGTTTTGGCTCACAATCACTGACCTAACACTGACTTCGTGAACATGGTCGTCAATTAATTTGTTAGGAAAATTACTTTTTTGTGTGTGCAAATTAACAAATCTTGTATGCAATCAATGGTCCACATTTCCGGGAGTATTTTGTAGTATGGTATCCCAGAGAAAAGGTTGATTCTGAAAGGAAACTAAAGGTTTTCTGACAAATCTCTTGGGGTGTCCTCATTTAGGCTTCATTCACACGACCGTATTTTGTTTCCGTGTCCGTTCCGTTTTTTTTGCGGACCGTATGTGGAACCATTCATTTCAATGGGTCCGCAAAAAAAACGGAAGGTACTCCATTTGCATTCCGTTTCCGTATGTCCGCATTTCCGTTCCGCAAAAAAGATAGAACATGTCCTATTCTTGTCCGTTGTGCTGACAAGGATAGGCATTGTTACAATGGATCCGCAAAAAAAACGGACACGGATGCCATACGGAACGTCATCCGTTTTTTTTTGCGGATCCGCAATTTGCGGACGCAAAACACATACGGTCATGTGAATGAAGCCTTATGCTGAGCACTGTATATAAATGAGGTATCACTATAATTGTCATTTTTAGTGCGTTGGTGAACGTCATAAAAACAAAACTCAAAAAACTTTGGTGGAACTGCCATTTTTCTACAGTTTTCTAGCACAAATAGTAAAATAAACTGTGCCATTAACCCCTTCCCTTTTTTCAAGATGGCGCCCGCTATTTCCTATAGCAGACACCCGCGGCTCATGTCCGTGACCGCATTGGAGTGCATTGAAGTCTATGATATAAGCAATCGGATGACTGCTTGTAATAGTTCCCTATGGGAACTATAAAAAAAAGTGGAAATAAATTTAAATAAAGTTTAAAAAAAAATTTAAAATGAAAAAAAAACATAAAAGTTCAAATCACCCCCCTTTTCCCAAAATAAAAGTAGTAAAAAAATGTAAAAAATACACATCATCGGTATCGCCGTGTGCGAAAACGCACATATTATAAAAATATAAAAATTTCTTTCCCATACAAAAAACAGCGAAACGGAAAAAAGCGTCAAAATGGCAGATTCGCTATTTTTTGTCGCTTTTTTTTTTCTAAAAAAAAATTAAATAAAAAGCGATCAAAAAGTCATACACACCCCAGAATTGTATCAATAAAAATGTCAGATTGTCCCGCAAAAAATGAGCCCCCATACAGCTCTGTACACATAAATACCAAAAAGTTATAGGGGTCAAGATATGAAAAAAAAAATTTCCAACTTTATAATTATTTTATCACTATCAAAACGCAAGAAAAACTATACATATTAGGTATCGCCGGATTTGTACTGACCAGTAGAATGAAAGTAACTGGTCAGTTTTAATGAACATCAAACACCGTAAATAAAAAAACCCCGTAAAACTGTAGCGAAATTGTGGGTTTTTTTTTGCAATTTCACCCGATTTGGAATTTTTTTCCCGCTTCCCACTACACCATATGCAATATTAAATGGTGGCATTGGAAAGTACAACTTGTCCTGCAAAAAACAAGCCCTCATACAGCTATGTGAACAGAAAAATAAAACAGTTATGGCTGTATGAAGGCAGGGAGCGCAAAACGAAAACGGAAAAAAACCCAACAACCTCCGGGGTAGAAAGGGTTAAAAAAAAATCCCGCTTGTCCGGAAAAAAAAAAAAAGTATGGTTTTATGTTTTTTGGAAGGATGGGAAGGAAAAGGGTTAAAATAGATAAAAAGAACATAGATAAGAAAGTGCACAGAGGATCACTATGCAGAATCCTGGCTGTGAGGAAAGTGACTGACATGTGACTCTGCTTAGTAGGTGGATGTGCACAATCCTATACACTTTGACCAGCAGGTGGCGCTATCCTATGTAGGTAAATGTCATAACTCTTCACTGGATGGTTTTTCAAACAGCAAGTAAATAGCAAATGTGCTTCACGGTTTATGCAGTCTAGGCAATGAATATGACGTATAATGGTGGGACAACCCTTTTAAAGGCAAACCTGCAATCTGGCTTCCAGCGTCTGTAACATCAGAAGATGATTCTCCTGAAACCCAACGGCGTCATCATCCATGTGGTCATCCTGAAATAAAGCAGAAAAAACCTGGTGAATATGTCCTATGAATGTACATGGAAGCCATTGGGGTGTGGGGGTCTCTGCTCAGGGTCCTCTTTATGCCTCTTGCTCTTCAGTCTCTGGCCATGGCCTCAGGGGTCACCTGCTCTACTTACTAAGACACTGGGAGGTTGTTTTTTTTATTATTTAATTTTATTATTTTTCCTGTCTTATCCTTTTTGTGCAATTCAAGGTAAAATTCAACCTGGAACAGAAGAGAATATGACTTTCTCCTCCATTAGCTTTTGACTCCTGGAGAAAAACATTGTGCAATTTGCAACCCGACCGTGACGGGGATACAACAGTTGTCATCTGGCCTTGAGTCTGGTGACACGTTCTTGCTGGCACTACGCCGCTTGTATATTTTATTATAGATATTTCATTTCAATGCAATGTTTACCCAGAAAGCTGAAGTGCACATTTGCTTCATGTGCTCCTGACACCACTGAATCCTCGGCGCTGATCCCATGTTTGACTTTCACACTACACTTACCACACGACAGTAATGACACGGATAACGGCTTTCACGGTTACACAGCATCTACACAGAGTTATTCTACCCCAGCAGCACACGGCCATATCTGTTCAACTGAGTGCAGGAGAGGAAGCTCAGGAGACAATAACGTGCCATTAAAAAGTGTATCTGCAGATAAGAGGCCTGACAACCGACGTGTACCTGTCACCTACGTAGTGCGGAGGCAGCCGGGGTGTGGGGGCGGAAAAAATGTTCAAGAGAAGGAATCCTAGCAACTTACCAGGAACATCCTGACATGCCTTGTCTTCAGTATAGCTGGTTTTTAGTCATTAAGGAACATGAATGCAGGCTCAGCTCAGAATATGGAGCATTTTAATTAAAGGGGTTGATCCACGAAAAACATTGTTTAAAGATAGATCCAGCCCATCATTATAATTATTTTTTGCATTTACATTTATTTTATCTCCAGATATTTCAGGAGTAATGTTAGTGTAGCACTAATGAACAGCCTTTCTGTGTCGAGGTGGTCACACGTGCTCAGTATTGCTCCTTCTAGTATGCAGAGGCATTCCTCTGGAGGTGAGATGGCTGCTTCTGAAGCTGCAGCGTCTTCTCTGAGGGAGACATTTATCAACACTGGTGGAAAGTAGAACTGGCTTAGTTGCCCATAGCAACAAATCAGATCCCACCTTTCATTTTTCACAGCTCCTTTGGAAAATGAAAAGTGAACTCTGATTGGTTGCTATGGGTAACTAAGCAAGTTCTAAGCTCAGTGCTGAGCAAGTAATGAGAGAGAGAGACAGCGTTACTGTAATTGCTGAGGTGGACACAGAAAAGGCTGTTCAATAGAAACAGCAGGTGGCGCTATTCTAAAATCATCCCAGTAATATCTGGGGATATCAGCGTTTTTGTGTAAATGCCAAAAATGTTGATAATAATGGTTTTGATTTAACAATCAACAACGAGGGAGATTTTACAAAACTGGTGTAAAGGAGAACTGTCCTAGTTGCCCATAGCAACCAATCAGATTCCACCTTTCATGTTCCAAAGGAACTGTGAAAAATGAAAGGTGGACTCTGATTGGTTGCTATGGGCAACTAAGCCAGTTTTCCTTTACACCAGTTTTAATACATTTCCCGAGGGACAACCCTTTTAAGGTGAAAGATGAGCTGACAATGAATAAAAGACAAGTATCTACACAGAAAAGCTATTAACACTGGAGAAAAATGTCCTTTGTTTGCGGTTTCATGAAAAGCAGTAAATGCTCACACAGTTGTGCTGACAGGTCAAAGGTCTCTAGATTCTATCATGGTCACTTATCTTTACAGCGTGAGGAGACTTATAGGCCATATATGCTCCTCTGGAATTCTGGGAAGAAAGGGATGCAAATGAGCTCTTAACAAGCTCTGCCTCTACTGCCACCAGATGTAAGGCAGCTATCCTATAAGTCAAGGATATATAGTACTCCCCAAATCCTGATTTAGGCATCTCACACAGTTAAGCCAGTACTCTCTGCTCTGCACTGATGAGGGTCAATCACCCTGAAACAGCTGTCTGTAGGTGAGACACTTGCTTATTTAATATCAGAGTCATGTCTCAAGGCCTATTTCAAGGGTCGAACATTGACTTATAGGAAAGCTGCCTTACATTTGGTGGCATTAGAGGCGGAGATTGTTAAGAGCTCATTTGCATTCCTTTCTTCCCAGAATTCCAGAGGAGCATGTATGGCCTATAAGTCTCCTCACGCCGACTAAGGCGCTCTCTCCTCAAGGAGAGATAGTACCCCCTCAAGAAACACGCTGTGTCACAGTAATCTGAAATGTACCTTTCAGCTCATCCAAGGTAAGTAAGTGGTCACATGACTATACCACCATGCTGACTGCATGGACACGGCAGAGGGATATATACATAGCGGTGGGCCTTGTGCCATGCAGCTCAGGTACATGTCAGATTACCCTGCCCATTCATCCTGGACTCTTTTTAACTGGACAACCCAATTAATAAGTCCCATCAAAAGCAGAGCATTACTGCACAAATAACCTCTATTAGTGATGTGACTTGTGTGTAGTGATAACAGCACTATGTACGGTACAATTTCACACTACCCTTCACTAAAATGCTGTTTTCCTGTTTCTTAGTAACGTACCCCACAGCTGTTCTGAATTTTACTTATGTATCCTAAAGGGTTTCAGGTTATTCTACAAAAAAAGTACTTGTCGGATAGGTGGTGAATGTTGGACTGCTGGGAGTTCAATTGCAGGGACCCCAGCACAGAGGGTCCTCATGTCCCCTTCTGAATGAACAGACAGTACACATGCCTGTCCACCGCACCACTCTCTTCTATAGGACTGATGTAGAGTCTTGGGTCTCTTAGGAGTGGAAGAACTTGTCGGGCTGACCAGGCAGGCGTTGCGTTCTGCTATTGGGTCCACCTTAGTCTATGCCGATATGTAGAGCAGATAACCTACAACATCCTTCATGTAACCCTTCACTTTGATATCAGTGAGGACTTATTACAGAAAGGTCTTCTACACTTACTGGGTAATTGATGTCTCCACAATCAGTCAGTCTGAACGCTCCGTGTTCGGAGGAGTTGCTTGGATCATCATTGAACAGCAAGAGAACTTGATCAGAGCCACGGCCAACAAAATCGTCCACCAGTATATTGCGGACGTGTTGCCAGGTGGCGGCTGTCTGTAGAGATAAATATATGCGTTATACGACGGTCACAAAAGCTGCAAGATCTCACACTTTTCATCCCAGCAGTGACAGGGAGCCCTCTCCTTACCCTCGGCTAAACTGATGATACTCTATACCTTTAGAGCTGTTTCACACGAGCGAGTCCATTGCAGGAATAGCGCTCCATGTGTGTGAGCCTGATCCTCCCTTCTGGACTTGCAGGACCGCAGGGCATTATACTGACTTATAATGCTGTGTGCCTCTGTTTGACCTAACTTCTACAGGATCATACTGACAGATTTATGTGAGTATAATTCTGTATAAGTAAGTTCAAGCAGAGACACACAGCATTATAAATCATGATAATGCCCCTGCTCTTCTGCAACTGCAAAACGGTGGATCACGCTCCCACACGGAGCGCTATTCCTGAAGTGGACTCGCTCGTGTGAAACAGCCCTTATACTGCCCAATGTTCGCGCAGATTATTGAAAATGAACATTTGTACAAACGCTCATTAGCGATAATTTGCTGGTGTAAAGATGCTGCCGATTACCACATGAACAAACAAAACACTCATTCATTGGGTATCAGGATCACTGGTGTGGTCAACTGAAGACACTTTACACTGACAGATGAGGCTGGCGTTCCTTCCTGACAATCGCCTGCTCCTCAGTGGAGGAGACTGCTGCATTTACATGGAATGATCTCCTCCACAGTATGGGAGGAGTGATTGCTAATGCCATCGCTCTTCCTCATGCTGAATCATTATTTGCCGGCAGCAGAGGCTGTTTAGACACCACGATCTGCTGCCGCCAAATGATGATTTAGGAGACTGCATGAAAGATGCAATTACCCGATGAACAAGCGTTTTGCTGATTTATCAGGTAATTGGCGGCACCTTTACAGATTATCTCTAATGAGAGTAAGTAAAAACGTTTGTTAGCAATAATCTGCCTGAATATCAGCCCTAAAGGGGTATTCCCATCTCACACATGTAGTTTGTATAGTTAGATATAGCCATACCAATATTATTACTAATAGAATGTATTTATATAAAATGTACCGTTTAGAAGATTTGCCTATTTGTATCTCCATTGTTCCACACACATCAGTCAGGCCGTTGCCCCTAGTTACGACCACTGTGGCCATGTAGTAGTGGTGGCCGGCTTATTCTTGTTCAAACCTGCTGTGAGATAACTGCTGTATTGTGAATGCACATTACATGACCATGCAGAGACACATCTTATGGTACTTTCACATCTGCGTTTTGGGCGCTACCAGTCCAAAACGCAATGGTCAGGATCCGTCCAAAACACAGACTTTATAAACGGATCCTGCTCCATAGAGATGAATTGATCTTGGAACAGGATCCGTTTCTCTGCGTTTTCGAAGCACAGACAAAAACGCTACAACCCTAAGATGTGTCTCCTCAGGATAGGTCATCAATATCAGATCGGCGGGGGTCCGACATCCGGCACCCCCGCCGATCAGCTGTTTGAAGAGGAGGCGCGCGCCGTGTTTACATGCTGGCCGACACGGGGGTAGTGGTGAGTAGGTGTAATTACACCTAACTGCCCCATTCATTTCTATGGGAAGAATCGCTTTCATAGACTTGTATAGAAGCGATTCTTCCCATAGAAATGAATGGGGTGGTTAGGTGTAATTACACCTACTCACCTCTACCCATGTTACGGCCAGCATGTAAACAGTGAAGAGGAGGCAGCGCTGATACGACCTGAGGATAGGTCATCAATATATATAACTTGGAGAACCCCTTTAACTGACCTAGCTGTACTGAGCAGCTCCAGCATCTGCCAATGAGTCCTGATATTCATGAGCTCCTGGCTCTCCCCGCCCATAGGGAAAAACCTGTCAATCAGAGACAGGTGGGCGGGGACACCTCTGAGCTCATGAATATGGGGACTCATTGGCATGTGTTGGAGATGTTAGGATTTAAAAGTGAGGACAGCAGAAAACTAGTGACACATTCCCTTTAAGAGCACAGGACAATATCACATGCTTATTGGTCCTGATCTTGGAGAACATGGCTATAAGCAGGACAGTGTTAGACTTTGTTCACATCATACTATGTGAACAGGCGAGCTTGGTGCAGTGCATCCACAGGCCTCCATGACCTGCTGCCCAAAAGAGTTTCCTCCTTCTCACTCCAGAGTCTTGGCACACTGCTAGGGGGTGACTAGTAAGGAGCCAGCTGGTGGCCGCACATGTCACCTTCTGTCCTGTGCTGACCAGTGTCACATGGGATCATATAGTTTATTAGAATACTCCGCTCGGGCCTAGTCAATGGACCTTGCTTCATAACTTGAGACTAATGCATCTTATTCCCATCAAAATAACCCTATTCTCATATTGTAAAGTGATGGCATGTCGCTGGGATATGACATCACTATATGTCTGGTGGCGGTCTGACCTCTGGGGTCCGCCCCCTCCCCTCAATCTTGAGACAGAAGCGACTGCTAAACTGATTCTCTGTTTTTCCCAGCATTGTGGCTCTCCAGGCCACCGGGTTGTGTGGGCAGCTGCAGACAACCCCATTCTCTAAAAGGGGTACTCCAGAATTTACATCCTCAAAATTAGGCTACTTTCACATTTGCGTTGCTAATTCTGGTACCGAGATCTGGCAGAGGATCTCAAAACCGGAATTAAACGGATCCGTTTTGATTTTGCACATCAGGATGCATCCGTTCCGTTAGGATGGGGTTGTGTGAAATCAAAGCAGATAAAAAACGGATTTGTCATAAAAGGGGTTGTCCGGGTTCAGAGCTGAACCTGGACATACCTTTAAATTCACCCAGGCAGCCCGCCTGAACAGGGCATCGGAGCATCCTATGCCCTGTGCTAATTAGAGTAGGGCAAAGGCATTTAGCCCGGTTCTGGTGACGAACTGGGCTCTGCCAGGCGGAGGCTTCCGCCCAGCAGTAAGCCCGGTGACATCACCGGCACTGATAGGTGGGCTAAAGCCGGGCCATTAGAACCGGTGATGTCACCGAACACACTGCCGGGCGCAAGCCTCCACCCGGCAATGTGTGTTTACAAACAAAAGTGCCCTTGTGCCATCAGGCAGGCTCCCTGGGTGAAATTAAGGATAAGGCTACTTTCACACTAGCGTTTTTAAATTCCGGTATTGAGTTCCGTCATAGGGGCTCAATACCGGAATAAAACGCTTCAGTTTTGTCCCCATTCATTGTCAATGGGGACAAAACTGAACTGAAGACAACGGAATGCTCCTGAAAGCATTCCGTTCCGTCTTCAGACCGGAGAACAAACCGCAGCATGCTGCGGTTTGCTCTCCGGTCCAGGCATCCGCACCAAGACGGATCCGGAATGACCCCCAATGCAAGTCAATGGGGACGGATCCGTCTGGTGTGACCATAATGGTAACCGGATCCGCCCTCCATTGACTTTCAATGGAGTCCATTACGGATCCGGCTACACATAGACACATACAGACACAGACACACACATAAACATAAACATACACACACATATAGACATACAAACACACATACATACTTACATGCTCCCCGGCAGGTCTTCGGAGCGTCAGGGACAGGAGGGCTCACACAGGTCACGATTCCCCACAGCGCCCTCTGCTGGGCGCCTGGTGGAATCATGATTCCACCAGGCGCCCAGCAGAGGGCGCTGTGCGGAATCGTGACCTGTGTGAGCCGTCCTGTCCCTCTGACGCTCCGAAGACCTGCCGGGGAGCATGTAAGTATGTATGTGTGTTTGTATGTCTATATGTGTGTGTATGTTTATGTTTATGTGTATGTATGTACTGTGTGACATGTGTGGGGCCGGAGCGCGGTTCCGGCTCCACACATGTCACTGCGGCAGGCCTGATCCGGCAGCACCCTTCACCTGCCGGATCAGGCCTGCCGCCAGTGTGAAAGTAGCCTAAGTCCAGGTTCAGCTCTGAACCCGGACAACCCCTTTAAGTGAAGTCAGTGGGAGGCAGCGCTGCAGGATAGTCCATCACTTCATTTTGCGGACAAGGGTAGGACATTTACAGAAGTTAAAAAAAAAATGGAGCCTTGCACTCATCCACGTTTTGCATATCCCCAATTTGCGGACCGCAAAACACTAAGGCCTCTTTCACACGAACGATACGGATTGGCTATGGATGCGTTCAGGAAAACTCGCACCATTTTGCAAGCAAGTTCAGTCAATTTTGTCTGCGATTGCGTTCAGTTGTTCATTTTTTTCCACGCGGGCGCAATATGTTTTGATGCGTTTTTCACGCGCGTGATAAAAAAACTGAAGGTTTACAAACAACATCTCTTAGCAACCATCAGTGAGAAACACATTGTATCCGCACTTGCTTCAGGATTACAATGCGTTTTTCACTGAAGCCTCATTCACTTCTATGGGGCCAGGGCTGCGTGAAAAACGCAGAATATAGAACATGTTGCGATTTTTACGCAACGCAGAACTGATGCCTGAAACAGCAGGTGACCGGGTGCTGCCTTGTGGAGAAAGGCTGTGAAGGGAGTGCAGGGCTGAATTTAGCCCAGTAGAGGCGAGGATTCCAAATTTCGGCCCCGGTCGGATCATAAGGTGACGGAGTATCCTGGTGCTATACGCCATCACTTTATAAGATGGGAAAATCTCTTTACACAGGACAGATATACATAGAAGAACTATTACCTTCCACCCATCTTTCCATATCCCACATGCATCCCCGGAAGAGAAGGAAAGAACACATAATACGTCTGCCCGGCTTGTGGATGCAAGCTGGAGTTTTGAAAGGTTTTCAGACGGCAGCTGGCAGACCTGCTCAGGGACTCCATTATGGAAGCAGATCAATTGCTTACTGCTGGCTGCTATAGCTGAAGTCTCGTATCTGCCATTAACATTTTGCATCGTACAGACTTCAAGGCGGCGCAGCACACTTGAGTATGCATGAGGAGCAAGACAAGATCCTGGCACCGCGTTCTGATTTTCGATGCAGTACCAAACAAACTCCTTTCCTTGACGACTTCTATTAGGAAGAGAAGAGCCTGTTAAACGCCTGCCGTCCAATCTCACGGTTGTTACACCCAAAATACAAGTTCCTTCTTCAGTCGTCCCAGCCCAAAGCACCGCGGAAATATCGATCGGAGCCATAAAAACTTCTGAAGTCAAAGATGAAACGTGAAGGAGTTTTTCCTGTTGTCTCCACACAACGGTCGGGCCGTCAGTGATGTACAGATCTTCTATGGTTTCCGAGTCCACTTTGAACTTCAGACAGGTTTCCAGTTCATTCGACGGGTGGAGCAGCAGTGAAATCAGCCGCCATGAACCGGACCTCCTCTTACAAGTCCTTAGGAGAACGCATGGAAGCTTAATGCCGGTCCTGGCGTCGGCCACGCAGCGAACGCGAGCAAGTTCCAGGGTGGACTTACTAGAAGGGATGCCGTACTCGCCACCAGAGACTTCAATGAACCGGCCAGTCTCAGCATTAAACGCCTTCCTGGAGAAGGTGAGAACATTTTTTCCGGCAGGGTCTGGGATATTTTTTTTGTGCAGCAGATGAAACGTCACCATTTGACCATCGCAGGCGAGGACGTGATCGCTGTTACAGAGCGCCTCCATTCTTTTACTGTATAATGTCCATCTGAAAAATAAAACAATCAGGGGTCAGTACAGAGATCTCTCCCATCATCTATTTATCCCCAGGACTGATACTGTGACGAGGGGACATCCTCTGCGTCTGGAGGAAAGAAGGTTTGTACACACACACAGAAGAGGATTCTTTACGGTAAGAGCAGTGAGACTATGGAACTCTCTGTCTGAGGAGGTGGTGATGGTAAGTTCACTAAAAGAGTTCAAGAGGGGTCTGGATGTATTTCTGGAGGGTAATAATATTACAGGTTACAGTTACTAGAGAGGTGTCGTTGATCCAGGGAGTAATTCTGATGTCTGATTGGAGTCGGGAAGGAATTTTTCCCCCTAAAGTGAGGAAAATTGGCTTCTACCTCACAGGGGTTTTTTGCCTTCCTCTGGATCAACTTGCAGGATAACAGGCCGAACTGGATGGACAGATGTCTTTTTTTCGGCCTTGGAGTCACTGGCTTCACTAGCGGGGTGACTGCAGCTGATAAACGGTCCAGCAACAAGCAAGTGACCTCCCCTCCAAAGATGAAGACTAGTGTTGAGGGAACTTCTGTTTTCAAGTTCGGCGTACAAGGTTCGGGTTCTCTAAGTATCCCGTTATGGATTCCGCTATAACTTATGATCTGTGGTAGTGGAATCCATAACGGAATTCTTAGATAACCTGAACCTTGTACGCCGAACTTGAAAACAGAAGTTCGCTCATCCCTAGTGAAGACCGATCATTGTGGATAATGGATGGGGGCAGGAGAAGAGCAAATGGAGATCACCTTCAGACCAAAGGAAGGAGGAGAAGACACAGGAGACCCTTCAGGTAGTCTAGCCATTAGGGATGAGTGAAGTTTAAAAAATTCGATTTTTTTTTTGTAAGTAGCGGGGCAATGACGGGGAATGGCGATTGCTTTGCCCTCCATCATTGAACCCCTCAGATGTCGTGTTCATCGCTGATCACAGCTTCTGAGATAAAAAATTAGGGCTTTCAGGGGTTAAACCATTGAAAAAAAAATACTCACCTTATCAAATTGAGGCCGTTGCGACCATCTTGATTGAAGATCCTGCGTGGTGTGCGATGACGTCATACATCACCGCGCACAAGATTTTGAGTGGGATCTTCAATCAAGATGGCTGAGACGGCCTCTTGGCGCTCAAATGGATGAGGCGGGTATGATTTTTTTACAGCCATTTTAGGGAAAATTGATTAGTTTCCACGAAATACAACGAAATTCGGCTTTGCGGCAAATTGAATTTTCCCTGAAATTCGGATTGAAGTCAACTTCAGATACTTCAATTCCCTCAACCATAGTAGCCATGAACTTGCTGCTGAAGGTGGTCGTGATGCTATGGGACCCCTGCTCCATGACTGGGTCACAAGTACCATTCTGAGTGACCCTTCTTGTGGACTGGACGTCCCCTTCACTCTATGGGGTGCAGCTGGTGGTAGCACACGTACAGACTTCCTTCATAGCCGAGAAGGTCACTTGCCTATTTCCAGGCCTCCCATAGAGAATGAATGAGGTGGCAGGACACAGGCTCGATCATCAGATCGGTGAAGCAGGACCCACCCCCATTCTTGAGATTGCTGAGAGTCTCAGTGGTCGAACCCTCAGGGGCCAACTTCTAAATTTGGCACGACCCCTTTAAATGAATGCCTACCTTTTCCCACACTTTAGCACAAGTTGATCCGTATTCCAGAATATTTTCCATGCGGTTCTCCATAGGATGGAGTATAACGAATTTCCCATTCATTACTGTATTAAAGCACAATAGTGAATGGGAAAAATTGTGTGTTCTGGTCCCCTAGGGGGGCTTAAAAAATTGAGGGGTATTCACATGTATGTACGGATGTATTTTTCAACCTGCAAAACGCTGATAAGCAAAATAAAGATGATGTCTGTGTGTCGTACGTGTACCTGCATCTATATTTGGCAGGCCTATTGACTTCAATGGGTCCATGAACCACATTTTACAGCCAAGTATAGGACAAGTTCTATCTTTTTGCGGAACAGAGATACGGACAGAACATGATGTGTGCACGTCAATATCCTGTTTATGTTTAATGCAGACATGTGGCTGTCTGCAGCATGTCCCCAATGCATGATGTTACCCAGTGACATGATGCATAGGGGGGGGGATGCATGTCACTAGGTCACGTCATGCATTGGGGACATGTCACTGCTGCAGACAGCCACATGTCCGCATTAAACACAAACAGGATGGTGACATGCGGAGGTCGCAGAGCAACAGCAGCAACCTGGAGGAGATCATCCTGCTTCCCTCCTCTGGTCCAGCCATGTGGGGAGTAGAGAGGTGGAGGGGGTATGCCCCCCAAAGATGGAAAACCCCTTTGAGTATTACACTAAGCTGTGTCCTAGAACCTGCTGATCATGTGGACAATCTTTGCAGTCCACAGGGACATCACTGCACCGCTGCAGTCATTCAACGGTCATCTAAACAGATTGAGGAAGATTTATCAAAACTGGTGTAAAGTAGAAATGGCTTAGTGCCCCTAGCAACCAATCAGATTCCACCTTTCATTTTTCAGACCTCCTTTGGAAAATGAAAGGTGGAACCTGACTGGTTGCTACGGGCAAATAAACCAGTTCTACTTTACATAGATTAGTCTGTACACACTCCTACAGCTATAGGCTCACACGTGGACGTGACATCACTGTGGGCCCCCGCGCGTCGCCTCATGACGTCACTTTTGCTTTACTTTGCTGTCTAATACACTACTTCACAACTGAACCCAAAAGTCCCGCCATGTGCACCGCAAGGCACTGTGGGTAAGCAGGCGGCATGACTCCAAGGAGCCCCGGGCCCCCCTCATCTCACCGTATACACCACCCATAGTCAGGAGCGCCGTCACCCGGTCATAGTCGCAGCTGTACACCCGCTGACGTCATGTAGGGGGGTTAGCGGAGGAGACAGCCGCCCAGGAGTGGGCAGGCCTGGCCGTGACGTAGCCGGTGACGTCAGTGAGGCCGGAAGGACTTGAAGACACCGGGCAGTGCAGTGTGCTGGGAGCAGTCAGAAGCGGCAGGACTGGGACCATGGCAGATGTGAGTAATGTGATCTTGGGCAGGAGAAGGGAGGACGCCTCTCGTCCCACAGGGGACACTGGACAGGCACTCAGTGACATGATGGGTGCTGTGATTGTCATCCTCAGGTGGTGGAGTGAGGATCATGTGATGTCATCCTCAGGTGGTGGAGTGAGGATCATGTGATGTCATCCTCAGGTGGTGGAGTGAGGATCATGTGATGTCAACCTCAGGTGGTGGAGTGAGGATCATGTGATGTCATCCTCAGGTGGTGGAGTGAGGATCATGTGATGTCATCCTCAGGTGGTGGAGTGAGGATCATGTGATGTCATCTCCAGGTAGTGAAGACAAAAAAAATCTCCCAAAGGTAGCAAATAAAAACAGCATGCTGCAGCGGATACTTTGAGGTAGGTGTTTTATTTTATAAAAACACAAAAAACAAATAAAATGTCAGTTTCCAGTGCAGTGCGCTGTTTTTATTTGGTACCTTTGGGAGCTTTTTTTGTCTTCTTCACTTCCGGGACTGTGTGACATGACCCTCACTCAGGTGGTGGGCTGGGGACCGTGAGACATCACCCTCACTCAGGTGGTGGGCTGGGGACCGTGAGACATCACCCTCACTCAGGTGGTGGGCTGGGGACCGTGAGACATCACCCTCACTCAGGTGGTGGGCTGGGGACCGTGAGACATCACCCTCACTCAGGTGGTGGGCTGGGGACCGTGAGACATCACCCTCACTCAGGTGGTGGGCTGGGGACCGTGAGACATCACCCTCACTCAGGTGGTGGGGCTGGGGACCGTGAGACATCACCCTCACTCAGGTGGTGGGCTGGGGACCGTGAGACATCACCCTCACTCAGGTGGTGGGCTGGGGACCTTGTGACATCACCCCCGGTGGTGGCTGGGACCTTGTGACATCACCCTCACTCAGGTGGTGGGCTGGGGACCTTGTGACATCACCCTCACTCAGGTGGTGGGCTGGGGACCGTGTGACGTCATTCTCAGGTGGATTGGGGACCGTGTGACGTCATCCTCCCTTAGGTGGTGGGCTGGGTACCGTGTGACATCATCCTCACTCAGGTGGTGGGCTGGGGACCGTGTGACGTCATTCTCAGGTGGATTGGGGACCGTGTGACATCATCCTTCCTTAGGTGGTGGACTGGGGACCTTGTGACATCACCCTCACTCAGGTGGTGGGCTGGGGACCGTGAGACATCACCCTCACTCAGGTGGTGGGCTGGGGACCGTGAGACATCACCCTCACTCAGGTGGTGGGCTGGGGACCGTGAGACATCACCCTCACTCAGGTGGCGGGCTGGGGACCGTGAGACATCACCCTCACTCAGGTGGCGGGCTGGGGACCGTGAGACATCACCCTCACTCAGGTGGCGGGCTGGGGACCGTGAGACATCACCCTCACTCAGGTGGCGGGCTGGGGACCGTGAGACATCACCCTCACTCAGGTGGCGGGCTGGGGACCGTGAGACATCACCCTGACTCAGGTGGCGGGCTGGGGACCGTGAGACATCACCCTGACTCAGGTGGCGGGCTGGGGACCGTGAGACATCACCCTGACTCAGGTGGCGGGCTGGGGACCGTGAGACATCGCCCTGACTCAGGTGGCGGGCTGGGGACCGTGAGACATCGCCCTGACTCAGGTGGCGGGCTGGGGACCGTGAGACATCACCCTGACTCAGGTGGCGGGCTGGGGACCGTGAGACATCACCCTCACTCAGGTGGCGGGCTGGGGACCGTGAGACATCACCCTCACTCAGGTGGCGGGCTGGGGACCGTGAGACATCACCCTCACTCAGGTGGCGGGCTGGGACCGTGTGACATCACCCTCACTCAGGTGGTGGGCTGGGGACCGTGAGACATCACCCTCACTCAGGTGGCGGGCTGGGAGATGTCATCCTCACTCAGTTAATGGACTGTATGGAATGGAATGAAAGTATTACCCTCATCGTGTGTGCTGTCAGAGCTGAGCGCTGTAGTTCCTCCTCCAGTAGGAGATGGTTGTATTAGAACAGGGATCTAAACAGCAAACTTCAGCACTCCTTCTGCAGTGAAACTACAACTCCCAGCATGCACACATACTCGGCTGTTCTAACTACGGTACCTTAGAAGTGAATGGAGCGTTGTAGTTTCAGAACAGTTGCCGTGCCGGAGGTTTCTGGTCTCTGTATTAGAGGCTGTACTGGGCAGTGCAGTCATCCAGGTTACCTATCATTCTGGTGTACTGGAGCCACATGTCACGTGTGCCATCGGGTGCCGGGGAAATGATGACTGGGTAACTGTCTCCTGAGGGCTAGGAACACTTTATATTTGCCACCTATTAAAGGGCATCTGTCAGCAGATTTGTACCTATGACACTGGCTGACCTGTTACATGTGCACTTGTCAGCTGAAGACATCTGTGTTGGTCCCATGTTCATATATGCCCGCATTGCTGAGAAAAATGATGTTTTAATATATGCAAAGGAGCGTCTAGGAGCAACGGGGGCGTTGTCATTACACCTAGAGGCTGTGCTCTCTCTGCAACTGCCGCGTCCTCTCCACTTTGATTGACAGGACCAGGTATGATGATAACATTTACACTGCCTGGCCCAGTCAATCAAAGTGCACAGGGAGCAGCGGTTGCAGAGAGAGCAGAGCCCCTAGAGATAGCGGTAACGCCCCTCTTGCTGCTAGAGGGGGATTTTATATTGTTGATGTATCCTTAGGATAAGTCATCAGTATCTGATCAGTGGAGGTCTGATGAGCTCGCCCGCTGATCAGCTGTTTGAGGAGGCCATCTCGTTATCTCTGAGCTGCTCCTAGGTCATATGACCAACGAACGTGACGTCACTGGAGTAGGGTACATTCTGAGGAGGCTGCGGCACTTGCAGAATGCCATGGTGTCTTCAACCAGCTGTTGGGGTGCTGTGAGTCGATCCGCCAACAGGTCATCAGCATAAACCCCTTTATGATGGCCCATCCTCAGGTTAGGTCCGACTCTCGAGACCCCATCATTCAACTGTTTGAAGAGGCTGCGGCACTTTGGCTCAGTCGTATTCAAGTGGATGGACCTGGGCTGCAATACCAAGCACGGCCACCATACAATGGAAGGCGCTGTGAGGAGGCCACCATGCACACCAGAGTGCTGTAGCCTCTTCAACCAGCTGATCAGCAGGGTTGTTGGGGTGTCATACCCTCCCCCCACTGATCTGATATTGATGACCTATGGCATCAATATCAGACATCCGGATTGTTACCATCTGAGATATTTGTGACATGTCTAATGTATATACCGCAGTGCCTGAACATCAGGTTCCACTTCCAGGACTCCCTTTTCCCCCGTCAGCACTCCAGAGAGGAGAGGACCATGCATGGTCGCCATGTATTGTAGATTGGGGTTGCTGTGGTAACAACCTAGAGTTACCCTCGTACAATGGAGAGAGCTGAGCGCCGAGACAGCATGACCTCTGACTTATGTTCTCCTTTTTAGAGTGTCAAACAGGGGTCAAGGCACCCTATTTCCTGATCTATGGGCTACCACACACATTACATTGTCCAGAAAGAACTGCAGAGGAGGTTGGCACAGACGACCAGGAGATTGGGCACGGCGGGGCTGTCGCTCTCTGTGCCCCCCTGACGTGCAGTACTTTGGCCTCCCTATCACTAGGGAATGTGAAGGACTTCCTGATACTGGAGCACAATGGGGAAATGACTGAGCGTCTTCCCCTTCAGGCTGATAATGTTCTGATAATGGGAAATCATTAAAGCTCTTATCTGTTAGGTCGTAACTCACGAGGTATAGTCCTGTACGGGTTCTGTGGTGTCACCTAGTGCCTTCTACATCCAGCACAGGGAGCGGCTCCACAGGGTGGAGTAATATGCGGCAGAAGGGATTGTCCTCCGAGGACTGATTGATATACAGGGCAGGATATGCAAACAATGGTGGGACTCGACTGACCCCAGTAGAAGGCAGTGGGCGCTGTTAGTGTCGGATCGGCATTGGGGCGGGGCTTCCACCCCCCAGTGATCGTATGGTGAGCGCAGGTCCGGCTCCTGCTCTATAGAAAATATAGTATCACACAACGGCCATATAATAAACGGACGGTGTGGGTCACCATAGCAAGACACCCCCTCTTGGCGTTTCCTACCCCCCCACCCACTATGACCTTGTCACTGCAGAGGCCAATGCAAGGGACGTGTAGCATTACGTGGCGGTCATTGATAGGACTCGCCGTCCACTATATGGCTTCTGTATACCCTAGTAGGACATCTGGGCAGGAGTTGTCTTTTAAAGGGGTTTTCCACCTCAGTCATAATATAATAGCGTTAGGCCTCAGGCACGCAACCGTATCCGTTTTGCGGTCCACAAACCACAGATCATCCATGTACTTTCTGCGTCCCATTATAGAAAATATAACATGTTCTATGATGCAGACGATGGACCCTTCGAAGTCAATGCAGACAGCACGTGGACTCCATCCGTATTTTGCGGCTCCCCGGTGGACACGGTCGTGTGTATGAGGTTGTTCCATGTGAAGTCTGTGCAGATAGTGAGCATGCTGCAGATTGTAAAATCCTCAGCGCCATCGCTGCTCCACACGGATTTTCTTCCCATTTCATGTGAATGTGAGTGGATTTGGTGCAGAATCCAAGCCTGTGAAATCCTGAATGTGTGAACACGGCCCATGGTGTTTTTCTGTAAACCTAAGATCCCAAGTGTCTGCTCACGTGTGGACCTGGAGGAATGATCTGCGGGGATTGACGCTATGGCAATTCATATCAACACGGCCTAATGATAGAAGAGGTTATCACAGAGCAAAGTCTATGGCCGCCCAGAGAATCCTCCGCCTGATAACCACAGACCGCACGGCCCAGTCCCCGGGAGCTGGATGACTTCACCACCCATTGTTTTTGGCCAGACGATCTCAGTTCCTCTTCTCTGACCTACATGGACATGTGATTGCCGTCCAGTCCTGGGAAAGCCGCTGATTATTAGAGAAGTGTATGGATTGTGATATATTGGAGATCAATAAGATCCACTTATGACCCTTCTGTCCCATATACCAGACCCCTGCCAGCCGAGCGTCCATCACCTGCTGCACATAAGAGAGCATTAAAGGGCATCTGTCAGCAGTTTTGTACCTATGACACTGGCTGACCTGTTACATGTGCACTTGGCAGCTGAACACATCTGTGTTGGTCCCATGTTCATATGTGTCTGCATTGCTGAGAAAAATGATGTCTTAATATATGCAAATGAGCCTCTAGGAGCAACGGGGGCGTTGTCATTACACCTAGAGGCTCTGCTGTCTCTGCAACTGCCGCATCCTCTGTACTTTGATAGACAGGGCCAGGCTGGGAAAATGTTATCACCCAGGCCATGTCAAAGTCCATAGGGCGCAGCAGTTACAGAGAGAGCAGAGCCTCTAGGTGTAATGACAACGCCCCCGTTGCTCCTAGAGGCTCATTTGCATATATTAAAACTTCATTTTTCTCAGGAATGCAGACACATATAAACATGGGACCAACACAGTCTTCAGCTGCCAAGAATACTCTACTGTGTCTACAGCTCTTATGCAGACTTATGTGTCTCCATGGTAACAGAACACAGACCGTGTGTCGTCATACTCTCCACGTATCCTCCACTTCTTGCCCATTTATGTTCACAGATGGAATGTAGTAGAGACAGTTTTTTTTTTTATTTTATTTTTATTTTGGGGGGGGCTGTCCTTCTGCCTTGGAAACTAATGCATGGGGTTTAATTTAGTTTGGACTGCTTTATTAAAGGGGTTATCCAGTGATTAAAGAGGTTTTCCAGTTTACATCACCATCCTTTAAAATAATAACTGATGAAGGCAGCTGTAATTTTGTAATGTGTTTCTTTTACCTTTATTGCTCCTATCTCCTGTTCTGGGCTGTGGTCACATGACCATGTCCATGCAGCTCTGTCTTATTTCCTGTGATGTTATGTCCATATAAGGGCAGTTACAGGGGAGTGTCTATGTAACTAACTGGTGGGAGGAGCTATAAACTTACTGGGCGTTGTTAGGGGCGGTGCTGTTGCTGTGGCAGAGGAAGGAGAAGTGCATCATGGGTTTGGTTGGAGACAGCAACAGGAAGTGCTACATACAGGATGGAAACAAACCAGAGGGATTGGTTTACTTGGTGAAAACAGGTTAAAAGAGTCTAAATAAAAAAAAAATAAAAAGCATGGGGAAGATGTACATGAAGTAACTAACTACATTATCATAACTACTAAAAACCATAG
Organism: Rhinella marina; assembly: GCA_900303285.1. Taxonomy (NCBI): domain Eukaryota; kingdom Metazoa; phylum Chordata; class Amphibia; order Anura; family Bufonidae; genus Rhinella; species Rhinella marina. Next base: position 44,827 of record ONZH01012634.1, read on the forward strand.
TAATCCTGGAAAACCCCTCTACTCATCACTCATTTTCTTTTCTGCTGCTTGGATTAATTATTTTATTTCTTGTGATTTTCTCTCATTTCCTCTGTAGGCTACATTAGTGGAACATCTGTGTTCAATATATTTGTCATATCAGGGACAAGTATTTTCAGAATTATAATGGGGGTATTCCTGTCTCAGACATCGATCAGTTTGACTATCTCCAGAGCGGGACCTCCAAATTGAACAGAGAGCAGCCGAGCTTGTGCGACCACCCTGTGTTCACCGCTATGGGAGTTCTGGAATTATCCGAGCTGACTGTTTCCAACAGTCCCATAGTAGTGAATGGAGAGGTAACAGCGCATGCGCTTGCTCACTATTTTTGGAACTTCCATAACAGTGAATAGAAAGCATACCGCACGTACATGGTGTGCTCTTCTTTACTTTCGAGGCCCCACTCTGGAGATAGGATCAGGTCCCACAGGTGGGACCCACACATTTCTGACTTCAGATGGAAATACCCCTTTAAGTGATCAGATATGTTAGAAGTGGTATTATCCGGTCAGCATTGATTTGTGCCATATCTATATAGGGGGGTGTCTGTGATAGGTGTTTCTGATTGTGGGGTTAACTTTCATCTTGCTGATATCTCGTTTTATTTTATTCTAATATAATTAGTGATTTTTGTATCATCTTTTGGACCTTAGGGTTTTTTGTCTTGTGTGCTTACCAGTTGTTATACCGGCCAGCTGTCCTGGACCTGCTTTTTAATTTAAAGAGCATCTGTCAGCATGATCAATCCTATAAAACCAGACAAACTATGTGGTAGGGTTCAACATGCTGTTTTAAATTCTACCTTATTTATGGCTGTAGTATGCAGCGCTCCTGAGAAAACTACATATATTAGATATTTTAATTAGCTAGTTGGAGCACCGAGGGCCCGGCCAGAGAGCTTGGAGCACCAGTTTGTGAACACCCCTGCAGTCTTAGCTGCTCCCCAATTCACCGAGAGATCCAGTTCTGTCAATCTGTGGGAAGGTTTCAGTGGCTGTGGCTGCATGAGCATTCACAAACTGGTGCTCCAAGGCCTCTGGCCGGCCCTCAGTGCTCCAACTAGCTAATTAGTATATTTAAAAATGTGGTTTTCTCTGGAACGATTCATCCTAGAGATATAAACAAGGTATCATTTTAATCAGTATGATCAATCCTACCACGCAGTAGGCCTGGCTTCGTAGGGTTGATCATGCCGACAGATGTTCTTTAATGACTGAAGTTCTCAGTCTTGGTAGACCCTTCTCAGTGTTAACTGCAGTAACTGCAAAGGTTGGGCTGTGCTGATCCTATGCAGCCGACCAGAATTAAAATATGATTCCGCCATAATAAAGGCAGTGGCCTGGACAAACTGGGTAGATCCATAGTTTAACCCTGTCCTGAGCCACTGCAGCATACGTCAGATGTCTGAACGCGATGTGCAGTACCGTGCTGATGACAATAGTAAAGGCCCCCGTACACATCACCTGAATGAGAGTGAGGTTTTATAGCTGTAGGACTCGTTTTTTATGAAGTCGCTTAATTTATTTTAATTTTTTTGTACCGACCTTTTTTGTGTTTTTTTTTTTTTTCCCCGTAGCATATGCATTTTATATAGGACGTATTGTTATTGGTATGAATTCTGATACCAAAAAGATTTGTCTTTCTTTGATATGAATTTTGGAGTTTATGGCATGAATTCTGTAATACGTTGGATTTAGTTGTACTTTAGTGTTTTTGTATTTAATATTGTGTGATTGTTACGGATGTGCACAACTTCTTCATATGTCATTTTTCTCTCGGGTTGTTTGCTGCGTTGCTTTGAAACGTGTAGCAGCTTTTCTTGTAGATTTACAGTTTCTTGTACCTGCCTTTCCTTTTTTTTTCTTTTGCATTACCCATAAGAGAAATGAGTGTTTTATTTATTGTAGGATGAACTTTATATGTATTCACTTACTCATCTCTGGACTTGACCTTTTATTTTCATCAGTTTATTAAAGGGATTTTTCAGTATTATAATATTAATGACCTATCTTCAGGATAGTCATCAGTATCTGATCGGTGAGGTTCTGTCTCGCTGTGCACCTATCGATCAGCTTTTTAAAGAGACCATACATCCCCTTCCTTGGCCAGTGAGGTCACGTTCATCGGTTACATGGCCTAGGCCACGGAGGCTGCAGAACAAAGTACACCCGCTGTCCAGTGGACCATGCTGTGCCCGGTAAGCAGCAAGATACCTTGGCCTCCTGAAACAGCCGGTTGGTGGAGGTCCCGGGTGTTGGACCCCCACAGATCACATACTGATGACCTATCTTGAACACTTGGACAATACTTATATTGAACACTTGGGCAATGACATTAAAGGGGTTCTGTAGTTCTTTAAAACTGATGATCTATCCTCTGGATAGATCATCAGCATCTGATCGGCGGCGGTCCGACACCCGGGAGCCCTGCCGATCAGCTGTATGAGCAGGCAGCGGCGCTGCAGGAGCGCCGCGGCCTTCTCTGTGTTTTCCCCGGGCCCAGTGACATCACGACTAGTATCACTGGCCTGGGCGGGGCTAAGCTCTGTTCACTTGAATGGAGCTTATCCCCGCCCAGGCCAGTGATACTAGTCGTGACGTCACTGGCCTGCGGTAAACACAGAGGCAGCGCCGCTGCCTTCTCAAACAGCTGATCGGCGGGGGTCCCGGGTGTCGGACCGCCGCCGATCAGAGGCAGATGATCTATCCAGAGGATAGATCATCAGTTTTAAAGAACTACAGAACCCCTTTAATAGTGAACATGGAATAAACTATTCATTTCTAATTACCATATTTTTTGCCCTATAAGAAGCACCTGCATATGTTAATAAGACCCCCATTCAGACCTCTTGTGGGACAAAAACAATAAATCGACTTGGCTCTCCTGCTCTTCCAGCTGTTCCTCATGCTATGAGCAGTCACAACAGAGCGAGCGAGGACCAAGAAGTGGTGAGTACAGAGCCCGGGGAGTGCAGCAGTCACCAGTCCCGGTCCTTCCATAATGAAAGCGCTCATAACTAATCGCCACATACAGTGCAGTTTGGGGAGAAAAAAAAGTGCGTCTTATAGGGTGACAAATACAGTAGTTAATTGTTCACCCGCATAGTATTTGGCCTCAAGGAGGTCCGGTCCTTTCTGGAGGATGGTTGTGCTGTCTGGCTGTACCTTGAAAGGGGGTTTCTGAAAAAATTTTGACACAGCTGATAACTGTAAAAAAAAAAAAAAAAAAAAAAAAAGAGGAGTATTAGACTCCTTACCAATTCCCTGCTGCTATCGTGTTGCTGCAATTCCATGGTTCCCCAGCAGTGTCTGGTTACTGGGCTCGAGAAACGGCACGGTGTATAGTCACATCACTGGCAGTAGTGGTGACATGTCCACAGCAAGTGGCAGCAGTGGTCACATCAAGCAACGGGGATCAGCTGGGGGTGCGGAAGGATCATCAGAATGGGAGTGGCTTGGGGACTGGTAGGGAAAGTATTAGGCTGGGGCTACATGACGGCATGTGTTAAGCGAAATTTTTTGTAATGGTTTGTAAAAGGACTGATCGGCGTCAGCAAACAATGGTGCGTCCTGCAGCTGTTTAATGTCCTTGGCTGGCAGTGGTCATGTGGTGCGGTGTGGTAGCACTAATGGGGCAGCATTAAGGCCTTATTCACATGTCCATATCCGTGATAAGATGGTCAGTGGTTCATCCGTGAAGAATTCTAGTTTGGTCTCTGTGTCTGTTTTTTGCTGTCCCTGTGTTGTCCGTGTTCCACGGTACATCTGAAAGTTAGGGTGGTACAGACCGCTTCTCTAGGATTTTAGTCTGCGCCTCCGCACTGCACTTTTTTTTTTTTTGCAGTGCAGAGGCACAGACCGAAATCGGAGCAGAGACACGGAGCATAAGCCCACGGAAGCACTATGAAGCATTTCTGTCGGCTTATGCTCCGTGTCTCCGCTCCGTATCTGGCGGATTGCGGACCCATTACACAGTTTTGATAAATGAGGCCCTCTGTCTCTCTCCTTCTCGAGGGAAGCTTCTTGGTTGGGGATCCAGGAACTTATGGCTTTTTTTTTTTTTTTTTTTTTACTGGTTGATAGACAAAATACCGAGCATTTACGATGGGGCTGAGCGTGTCTTACGGTTATATTGTCTTCAGCGTCATCTTGTGAGTTTTATTAATGTGATATCATAAAACCTTCCAGAATATAACTCCTCATCATGTCTTGGCAGCCGTCCAGGACGTTATAAGCTGTCTCATGACTTGGCCTTTGCTTATCGCAGTTTCGGGTGTAACACTTGCTCCTCCGGCCGTGGTTATGCACTAGGATGTGCCGGAGACTGACATCTCTGAGTACTTGGTATCATACTGACTGTCTCCATCTTTCTGTCTTTTCATATATGCTCTGATGATATGACGGGGCCCATTGTGACAGCGGGTCCCTGCTGGATTGCCGGCATGGGCTGCTGTTTAGTGACTGGTCTTAAAGGGAACCTGTCACATAGAACACGGTCCTAGAGCTACAGGCAGCATGTTATAGAGCAGAAGGAGCTGAGCAGATTGGTATATATAGTTTTATGGTCAAAGATTTAGTAAAATTTGTAGTTTATTCTTTTAAAGGGGCTTTCCGAGACTTTTTTTTTTTATACTGATGATCTATCCGTCTCCTATAGAAATTAATGGAGGGCAGCTGTGCATGCGCTGTGCGTCCTCTGTGACTTTCAAGTCTCCATTTACGAGATTGGTGCGAGTCCCACCTCTGGGAATAGTGATATGCCCCCATTGTCTGAGATGACACAACCCCTTTAATACAAGGCACGTACTAATGTATTGTGATTGTCCATATTGCCTCCCTTGCTGGCTGGATTCATTTTTCCATCACATTATACACTGCTCATTTCCATGGTTACGACCACCCTACAATCCATCAGTGGTGGCCGTGCTTGCAGACTATGAGAAAAAATACCAGCCTATGTGCGCTCCCACAGTCCCGGCCACCAGAGAGGCCAGAGCTTTCCTATAGTGGGCAAGCATGGCCACTAGGGGTGAACGAACTGCGCTTTGGATCGCCTACCACTAATGACCACCGCTGGATTGCAGGGTGGTCGTGACCCCTGGAAACGAGCAGTGTAAAATGTGATGGAAAAATGAGTCCAGCCAGCAAAGGAGACAATATGTACAATCACAATACATTAGTAACTACCTTGTATTAACATTGCCTACATGATAAATGCTATTTGCTGAAGCGACAAAACCCTTTTAAATTTCAGATCAGTCATTGATCTCTGTATACACAGTAAAGGCTGTATCACTGATGGGGCAGCCTCCTGGACTGATGGGGCAGCCTCCTGGACTGATGGGGCAGCCTCCTGGACTGATGGGGCAGCCTCCTGGACTGATGGGGCAGCCTCCTGGACTGATGGGGCAGCCTCCTGGACTGATGGGGCAGCCTCCTGGACTGATGGGGCAGCCTCCTGGACTGATGGGGCAGCCTCCTGGACTGATGGGGCAGCCTCCTGGACTGATGGGGCAGCCTCCTGGACTGATGGGCAGCCTCCTGGACTGATGGGGCAGCCTCCTGGACTGATGGGGCAGCCTCCTGGACTGATGGGGCAGCCTCCTGGACTGATGGGGCAGCCTCCTGGACTGATGGGGCAGCCTCCTGGACTGATGGGGGCAGCCTCCTGGACTGATGGGCAGCCTCCCTGGACTGATGGGGCAGCCTCCTGGACTGATGGGGGCAGCCTCCTGGACTGATGGGGCAGCCTCTGGACTGATGGGGCAGCCTCCTGGACTGATGGGGCAGCCTCCTGGACTGATGATGGGGCAGCCTCCTGACTGATGGGGCAGCCTCCTGGACTGATGGGGCAGCCTCCTGGACTGATGATGGGGCAGCCTCCTGGACTGATGGGGCAGCCTCCTGGACTGGATGATGGGGCAGCCTCCTGGACTGATGATGGGGCAGCCTCCTGGACTGATGATGGGGCAGCCTCCTGGACTGATGATGGGGCAGCCTCCTGGACTGATGATGGGGCAGCCTCCTGGACTGATGATGGGCAGCCTCCTGGACTGATGATGGGCAGCCTCCTGGACTGATGATGGGGCAGCCTCCTGGACTGATGATGGGGCAGCCTCCTGGACTGATGATGGGGCAGCCTCCTGGACTGATGATGGGGCAGCCTCCTGGACAGCCTCCTGGACTGATGATGGGGCAGCCTCCTGGACTGATGATGATGGGGCAGCCTCCTGGACTGATGATGGGGCAGCCTCCTGGACTGATGATGGGGCAGCCTCCTGGACTGATGATGGGGCAGCCTCCTGGACTGATGATGGGGCAGCCTCCTGGACTGATGATGGGGCAGCCTCCTGGACTGATGCAGCCTCCTGGACTGATGATGGGTCCTGGACTGATGATGGGGCAGCCTCCTGGACTGATGATGGGGCAGCCTCCTGGACTGATGATGGGGCAAATGCAGCCTCCTGGACTGATGATTCCTTGACAGCCTGATGATCTTTTGATCCCTACAAAACTGTCTGACATCCCGGACCCCCAACGATCAGCTGCTAGAGAAGGCCCCGGCGCTCCTGTGAGTGTCGCACCCTTCTCCCTGCACAACAAGTAGAGCGCCGTACATTGTATAGTGGCAGTGCTTGGTATTGCAGCTCAGCCCCATTGACTTCTATGGGGCTGAGCAGCGTCTAGGCCACGTGACCGATGAACGTGATGTCACGAGGCCTAGGGAAAGCTATGACATGGTCACATGGGTGCAAGAATATTGAGCACATTTTGTTAAGGTGGCCACTTTTGCAAAAGTGACAACAGGAAGTGCAGCCATATCGGTAACGGGTAGTGACAACCAATATGGCCGCACTTACTATGGTCACTGCAGGACATCAGAAAAATCTCAAAACTTCAATATGTTAGAAATGAAAAATGAACAGATTTGTCCCTGCTCTGGTGGACACGGGCTGGCTATTGGTCACGATTAGTGAATTAGTGTATGATTTTATACAAATATCACACTCATCATGTAAAGCCGCTATAACAATCCCTCTGATCCCAGTGGATGGTGTGTTCTCCTGCCTTCCTATGTATAGAGAACACGTTCGTCTATCCCGCACATGGAGAGCCAAGAAATGGGTCTATAACCTGCCATGGATCAGTTGATTTGAATCTAAATGTAAATGGCCTCCAGTTATTGTCTTTCTGATGAAACCACACAATTGCGCCTGCGGTTTTCAGCTAATCTCGTCACCATGGGAATTAAGCTTTGCCCGTCTTCTTCTGCCAGTTTCAGTGGGTTCATTGACTTTATTAGAAGTTACATGATCAGTAGATGTGCGCATGATGAAAATGACCGCACATGGGACAATGTATTCACCCCAGACTATGCTAACATGCAGATGTGGGGATGAGGAGACCATACGTGTTTTCTTTTTATTAGCATGAGATGGGTGGTCACCCAGTAAGGCCACTTGCGCAGGGCTGCGGGTGAAAGCGCATAAGAGCCGCACAAATTTCTGTGTGGATTTACGTGCGTATCTGCACCAAAACCTGCCATTTTTAATCTGCGGTTTTACTGCAGAGTTCACCTTTCCATTGAAATGGATGGAATCCGCAGCTAAAACCGGAAACATAATGGACATGTAGCAAATTTTGAAATCAATTTCCGTGTGGAAAAATAAGCAAAGTCTACATCAGATTAGTGTAATCTCATAGACTTTGCTGGTACTGTACTATGCTGCGGTTTTTCCGCATAGGAATCCACGCAGAAAAAACAGTGTGCAGCGATTTCCCCCCCCCCCCCCCCCAAAAAAAAAAAAACACCAAAAAAAAAAACAACTGATGCTTTGCGATCCTCGACGTTGACTCCCATTGAAAGAAAGCTGCCACTGGTGGGTTGTCAGCGAAATTTTGGCACAGTAAGGCCTCATGCACACGTTCCGCTTTCTATCCTTTTTTCAGGATCCTGAAAAAAGGATAGAAAAAACTGACCCATTCACTTGTATGGGCGACGGACAGGCATCCGTTTTTTCACGGATGCCTGTCCGTTCCGTTTTTCAGATCCTTTTTCACTGGTGCATGTCCCATTTCCATCCGTTTAAACGTGACGGATGGCTCCATTGAACTCTATAGGAGCGTCCGTGAAAACGGATGGAAACGGGTATGTATCCGTTTTCCATCCGTTTTCCATCCGTTTTCACGGATAGGTTGCTTGTAGACACAGAACCAGTCAGAACCAACCTAAATTTAAAAAAACGGATCCGTTTAAACGGATGGAAAACGGATGAAAAACGGATACGTTTAAACGGATGGCAGTCCGTTTTAACGGATGAAAAACGGATAAAAAAACGGATTGAAAAAAACGGACCGTAAAAACGGAACGGGTGCAGACGGAATGTGTGCATGAGGCCTAAAACCCACCAACGGAAAGTGGCATTCTGGCATGTATCCATTATTTTCAGAGGGAAAAAAGTCCCCCAGACACATGAGTGTAGATGGAGTATAAGGGCTCATTCAGACAGACATACAGTACAGTCCAAAAGTTTGGACACACCTTCTCATTCAAAGAGTTTTCTGTATTTTCATGACTATGAAAATTGTAGATTCACACTGAAGGCATCAAAACTATGAATTAACACATGTGGAATTATATACTTAAAGAGGCTCTGTCACCACTTTGTAACCTGTGTAATTACATAAGTTAGGACTTATTATTAAAAATGTTTTTTTTAAAGATATTTATATTTTTTTTAGGTTTAATTAGAGAAAAAAACGCTAATTCCTTATTAAAAAAAAAGGATTTTTTTTTAATTATAGATTTTTTTTTTAATATTAAAACCTGACAAACAAATTAATTATTGCAATGGGTTCCCTATTTGATGACGATCATTTTGATATATAGCATGTATAGATTTTATTTGACGGGGCGACTATGGTGACTGTTTACATTGGCGACTGCGTGTTTAATTTTTTTTTTTTTTACACTTTTTTTTGTTTGTTTTTTTATTTATTTTTTTACTTATATATTAATTATTTTTGACAACTACTAATATGTCCCCCAGGAGGTCATTAAAAGACCTCTGGAGGACTGACTTTTTTTTTTCTTTTCTTTTTTTTACACTTTTTTTTTCCCATTGTTTCCACTGTAACTGGGGCATCCACAGGAGCCCCAGTTACAGGGAAAACAGCCCCTGGGGGGCATTTCAGCCGCTAGACCGGAGGGGTCTACGCGCTGTCCTCAAGAGGCCAGTGGGGGCGTGTTTTGAATGGAGTGAGGGCGTGTTTTAGGAGCTGGGAGGGCCGTAGGCAGATGCAGTGCTTCGGATGAAAAGAGCGTGCCTCCCGGCTGCTCCGAAGACTAATTTGCATATTTATAAAAGTCACTTTTCTGGGCTAAAGGCTGATGGATTCTCTGATATAAAGGTATGCCAGGGGAGCGGATTAATATACTTTTGTGCCTATGTATGTAATTACACAGGTTACAAAGTGGTGACAGAGCCTCTTTAACAAAAAAGTGTGAAACAACTGAAAATATGTCTTATATTCTAGGTTCTTCAAAGTAGCCACCTTTTGCTTTGATTACTGCTTTGCACACTCTTGGCATTCTCTTGATGAGCTTCAAGAGGTAGTCACCTGAAATGGTTTTCACTTCACAGGTGTGCCCTGTCAGGTTTAATAAGTGGGATTTCTTGCCTTATAAATGGGGTTGGGACCATGAGTTGTGTTGGGCAGAAGTCAGGTGGATACACAGCTGATAGTCCTACTGAATAGACTGTTAGAATTTGTATTATGGCAAGAAAAAAGCAGCTAACAGGGACATTTTTTTCTGTTCTGCTGGTGGGTGAGAGGAATGGAAAGCTCAGGGCAGATGTGAACAGGAACTTACCATCAACAGAGAACGGGTGTTCTTCTTTGTTTCCTGGTGTTACTGATTCTGTAAAATGTAATAGTAGAAAGCCGACTGAAAATGCGTCAGTGCAAAACCTGACTTTACAAATGGTGGATATCTCTCCAGTGCACCTGAGAATATCAAGATGATGCTGCATGCACATGGTCATAGCCGTCATCCATGATCCTTTTTCTTGGACCAATCACCAGTCTGTGATCAGAATCCACATGTTAGGTCGTCCGTATCAGATTGTTGGTGGTCTTACCCTCCGCACCCCACCGATCGGCTGTGTGAAAGGGGTCAGCGCGCCACAGCCTCTTTTACGTTTCCTCCATCCATCTACCTGCATGCCGTCTTCTTCATAGCCGCAGTGGAGAGTATTGCAGCCTCATCCTGTTTATTTGAATGGGACGAATCTCCAGCACTCTCCACCGCTGCTGCCATATGTACAGCATGCAGGGAGGAGGTGAAGGGGCTGCAGTGTTTGCATGAGGACCATGGCCCCCTTCAATCTTCTGATCGGACCAGAGTCAGGCTTCCTGCTGTGTCATACTGGTAGGTTCTCAGTGTGGTGATCGTGGAAAACATCAGTAAAGGCGTTGTCCCATCATGATGACTTATCCTCTATCCACAGCATAGAAGAAAAGTATCTCATCAGTGGGGATCTGAACACCTTTACCCCTGCCGATCAAAAGAACGGGGCCTGTGCTACAAATTTGAATGGAGCAGCATGACGCTGTCGGAGATAGCCGAGTACAAGCGCACCTCTTTCTCCACAAGCCCCATGGAGCAGAAGTGCGCATGCTTGACCATCCCACCATTAAAGTAGGGTGGACACGAGCAGCTCTTCTCAGAATCAGCAGACGTCCCAGTGATCAGACCCCAATCAGACATTATTGTTATATTATTGGGGGTCAGCCTCGCAGCCCCCTGTACATGAGGTTTGTCAGTATGGCCAGCTTTACAAGACTAACCTAAGATGGATTTGGATCTTGTAATATAATGCAAGCAAAATCCCACAAGAATAACATTCCCTGAGTATTATTTACATGGTCAAATCCGAAAAGCAGAGATTTCTAGGGACTCGTTTTAAACCTTGGCACATTTGGCAGATCCATCATTATTTGCCTGTTTTTCTCGTCTATTCATATACGTCAGCGATCAGGAGATGCAAGCAGCTGCTGAGGGTGAAGGATTGACCTAAAGAGCGTAACGGCTTCTCCTACCACTCATCATCTGCCTGGAACCTTCAATGTTCTCCTCGCCTAAAGTCTGAGGAGGTCATGAAGTGCCTCATGCTCTGGATACATAAATATCCCCTTGCTGGATGCTGTAGAGTACTTCTTTATGCTGAGGTTGGGGAGAACCACAATACTTCTCCATACAGTTATTCTTTTGCTATAAGGACGCCAGGAGAACCTCCTGAGATGTCTTCTTCAGGAAATCCGGAACTCCATTGGCGACTGTGTAGTTTACAAAGCATCAGACCCCAACCCCCCTCCTGCCTCAGATCAGAATCCCCCCCCAGCCTCAGATCAGAATCCCCCCCAGCCTCAGATCAGAATCCCCCCCCCAGCCTCAGATCAGAATCCCCCCCCAGCCTCAGATCAGAATCCCCCCCCCCCCAGCCTCAGATCAGAATCCCCCCCCAGCCTCAGATCAGAATCCCCCCCCAGCCTCAGAATCAGAATCCCCCCCAGCCTCAGATCAGGAATCCCCCCCCAGCCTCAGATCAGAATCCCCCCCCAGCCTCAGATCAGAATCCCCCCCCAGCCTCAGATCAGAATCCCCCCCCCCAGCCTCAGATCAGAATCCCCCCCCCAGCCTCAGATCAGAATCCCCCCCCCAGCCTTCAGATCAGAATCCCCCCCCCCAATCAGACCCCCCCTCAGATCAGAATCCCCCCCAGCCTCAGATCAGAATCCCCCCCAGCCTCAGATCAGACCCCCCCCAGCCTCAGATCAGACCCCCCCAGCCTCAGATCAGACCCCCCCAGCCTCAGATCAGACCCCCCCAGCCTCAGATCAGACCCCCCCAGCCTCAGATCAGACCCCCCCAGCCTCAGATCAGACCCCCCCCAGCCTCAGATCAGATCCCCCCCAGCCTCAGATCAGACCCCCCCAGCCTCAGATCAGACCCCCCCCAGCCTCAGAATCCCCCCCCCCAGATCAGAATCCTCAGATCAGAATCCCCCCCCAGCCTCAGATCAGAATCCCCCCCCCCAGATCCCCCCCCCTCAGATCAGAATCAGACCCCCCAGCCTCAGATCAGACCCCCCAGCCTCCCCCCCCAGCCTCAGATCAGATCAGACCCCCCCAGCCCCAGCCTCAGATCAGACCCCCCCCCTCAGACCCCATCAGACCTCCTCACACTATTATTCACTGGGCGCCACATGGCACCTCTCCACCAATCACACCAGGGGGCGGTCTGAATCATGGTATAGCATGTATTCTCAAAAGAGCTGATCTTGGCCACTGTGGCTGCAGGGTGGGAGAGATTCATTATTTCCACACCGCTAACCTGGCCATACCTGTCCCACTTTCCCATTGTTGAAAGCTATGTGGTATAGAAGTCTACTGACGTCAGCCTAGAGAAGACTTCTTTCAGTCGTGCAGTCACACAGTGCTTTATGGAATGTATCCCTGTACAACATAATACAGGACTCTCTAAGTGAAGGGCATAGCTGCTTTGCTGTGCTTATTTCCTCACTGTATTAGTTTTATTCTTTATGACGCTTTGTTTTTTTTTTTTTCTTTAACAGGAGAAGGAGAAGTTGATACATGAGGCACGGAAGAGATTTACTGAAGAATATTTGCAAGGTATGTAGAGAAAATGTCATGTTAGTATGTACTGTTCACCTCTCATTGCATGTATGTTTCATATTATATGTTATATAGCTCTGAGATTTATTCTCTCCATCTAAAGGCTTTTGGGCCCCTTCTGGGGTCTTTTTTATGATTGTGTTTTACTCATTTTGGTTTAAAAATTGGTCTTTATTAAAAATATGTAGCCGTTTCTGGTATACACGGGTTAAAAAGCAGTCTCGTGCCAGGCTGTCATTTTCGGTTTTCTATAAATCCCCTCATCTGATGTCTCATGTGTAGCTCTTATCACTGATCTCTTGACCTTTTGTATCATTTTTCATGGTACAACCCCTTTTAACTGCAATCTGTGCTGCAGCTACCAGCTCTGAGGATAGTCCATCCACATAAAGAAACCAGAAGCCCCTTTTTAAGTGCCCCCAGTACATCCGGTATATATGTAGAATGAACATGATGATCTCCATCCACCAGAGGTCCTGGTAGTAACACATGAGAGGCCTAGAAAAACCTTTTCTAGAACCAAACGGGGAGATACAGACTGTGAACTAACGCTCAATGCCGGCTGTACTGCTGTGTGCAGGGGCGTAACTACCATAGTGGCAGAGCATGAGGCTGCTATGGGGCCCAGGGCAAGAGGGGGCCCAGTCGTAGTTGGGATTATCTCCTCTTCTACTGGAGGTGGAAACTTGGTCAGGACTCTACCCTCTAAAGGAACAACTGCCAAATGAGGCTGTGGAAAAATGGCCCAAGGGTCATTGAAAAGGGTTTAGTCAGAAACCCTTCTGTCCTGTGTGGGGGGCCTGGTTTGTACGCCACTGGCTGTGTGTCTGGCATCAGTACCAGGATGTCACATGAGGGCCGAGGCTTGCAACAGTCATATTTACAGGGCGTGTGTCACCACTGCCACTGCCCTTCATGGTAAGGATTGTACAAGGGGAGCTCTAACTTTAGTGCAGTGAAATCAGAGCGCCTGGATTAATGTAACTGCAGTACCTGCTGATCTAAGACCCCCCCCCCCCATGGTGGCGAGGAGTGAGTGCTTGATATATGCACAGCCATACAGTCTTCTGTAAGGTCATGGTGCTTATAGAAAGCCATACAACCCACATTCATAAAGCAGCCTTTATGTGCACCTGAAAATATGACAAGAACGTGCTAACCTGACAGAGCCCAATGCAGCTGTTTGTACGTTTTCCCATGTATGTGTTCTCTGCTACACTGCTCTGACCACTCACAGAAAATATCCGCAAAGTCTACATGAGATGTGTGTAATCTCATGCACTTTGCTGGTAGTGTACTACGCTGCGTTTCTTTCCACATAATGTTCCGCATTGTGTGCAGGTAGCCTTAGAAATCACAGCGCTGGCTAACAGAAAGCAGATAAGGTGGCGTAAACTGAAAGCTCAACGCACTATACACATGGTGCATGTAGTTTCTATTCTAAAGCCTTTGTGGTGTTTTATACACCAGTCATCTTGATTCAATGGCGCCGATTCCCATTAAAATCCGACCGTTAGGTGAAGCTTTTTTGCGCTGCATTTCACTGTGGAAACCGTTCTAAAATCCATTTAAAAAAGGCGCTCGTGATTTTTACATTTTTTTTTTCCCGCCCTAGAGCATACTGGAGAATGTGCTAGGTAACGATTATCACATCGGCAGGGGTCCGAGTCCCAGCACCCCCGCCGATCACCTGGTTCCCGGGAGCTGTCGTGCTCAACGGAGGTCTGGTGAGCACAGACAGCTCACCAAGCGCAGCGTCTTATATAGTATAGCGGCTGTGCTTGGTGTTGAGTTATTCAATAAATGGTATCTGTATAGCGCCACCTGCTGTTTGTTCTTTTCCTTATTATTTTTTTTTTTTTGTCCATCTTACTAAGGTGGTTGCATGCGCTCAATTTAAAGGCTATGGGGCAATTATGTTTTATGATTGTATAGCCCCATTCACACTTAGTGGAATCCTGACATTTTCTGGAGTTTACCCGGAGGGGCTATATGTGTGAATGCACACATCCACAATATCAGTACTAGACTTTATCCAGACTTTTTTTCTCCCCACAGCTAGAGCTGGGCGATATGGCCCCAAAAAAAAAACTTTTTTTTTTTTTTTTTTTTTTTTTTTACATTTTGGACGATTCACGATTTAAATCTCGATTTTCTTATGTTATTAAAAATATAAAATAAAAAATAAAAAAGCCTACTGTGCCCCCACCAGACCTCACATCAGCCCACTATACCCCCATCAGAACTCAGATCAGCCCATTGTGCCCCACCAGACCCCACATCAGCCCATTGTGCCCCCATCAGACCTCACATCAGCCCACTGTGCCCCATCAGACCTCACATCAGTCCATTGTGCCCCATCAGACCTCACATCAGCCCACTGTCCCCCATCAGACCTCACATCAGCCCATTGTGCCCATCAGACCTCACATCAGTCCATTGTGCCCCATCAGACCTCACATCAGCCCATTGTGCCCCATCAGACCCCACATCAGCCCATTGTGCCCCATCAGACCTCACATCAGCCATTGTGCCCCCATCAGACCCCACATCAGCCCATTGTGCCCCATCAGACCCCACATCAGCCCATTGTGCCCCATCAGACCCACATCAGCCCATTGTGCCCCATCAGACCCCACATCAGCCCATTGTGCCCCATCAGACCCCACATCAGCCCATTGTGCCCCATCAGACCCCACATCAGCCCATTGTGCCCCATCAGACCCCACATCAGTGCCCCATCAGACCCCACATCAGCCCATTGTGCCATCAGACACCCACATCAGCCCATTGTGCCCCATCAGACCCCACATCAGCCCATTGTGCCCCATCAGACCCCACATCAGCCCATTGTGCCCCATCAGACCCCACATCAGCCCATTGTGCCCCATCAGACCCCACATCAGCCCCATTGTGCCCCATCAGACCCCACATCAGCCCATTGTGCCCCATCAGACCCCACATCAGCCCATTGTGCCCCATCAGACCCCACATCAGCCCATTGTGCCCCATCAGACCCCACATCAGCCCATTGCCCCATCAGACCTGTGCCCCATCAGACCCCACATCAGCCCATTGTGCCCCATCAGACCCCACATCAGCCCACAGTAGTGCCCCCTTCAGAGACCCCCTTGAGACCTCAGATCAGCCCACAGTAGTGCCCCCTTGAGACCTCAGATTAGCCCACAGTAGTGCCCCTTGAGACCTCAGATTAGCCCACAAGTAGTGCCCCCTTGAGACCTCAGATTAGCCCACAGTAGTGCCCCCTTGAGACCTCAGATTAGCCCACAGTAGTGCCCCCTTGAGACCTCAGATTAGCCCACAGTAGTGCCCCCTTGAGACCTCAGATTAGCCCACAGTAGTGCCCCCTTGAGACCTCAGATTAGCCCACAGTAGTGCCCCCTGAGACCTCAGATTAGCCCACAGTAGTGCCCCCTTGAGACCTCAGATTAGCCCACAGTAGTGCCCCTTGAGACCTCAGATTAGCCCACAGTAGTGCCCCCTTGAGACCTCACCTAGTGCCCCTTGAGACCTCAGATTAGCCCACAGTAGTGCCCCCTTGAGACCTCAGATTAGCCCACAGTAGTGCCCCCTTGAGACCTCAGCCCACAGTAGTGCCCCTTGAGACCTCAGATCAGCCACAGTAGTGCCCCCTTGAGACCTCAGATTAGCCCATAGTGCCCCTTGAGACCTCAGATTAGCCCACAGTAGTGCCCCCTTGAGACCTCAGATTAGCCCACAGTAGTGCCCCCTTGAGGACCTCAGATCCGCCCACAGTAGTGCCCCCTTGAGACCTTCAATCAGCCAAGGCCCCCTTAACCTCAATAGCCTACAGTAGTGCCCCCTTGGCAGGACCTCAGATCAGCCCACAGTAGTGGCCCCTTGAGACCTCAGATCAGCCCACAGTAGTTGCCCCCTGAGCACCTCAGATTAGCCTACAGTAGTGCCCCGTTCAGCCCTCAGACAGCCCACTAGGCCACCATAAGAATAAAATAAAAAAATCCCTTACCTGTCCTGCGCCGCGGCCTCTGCTCCTTTGCGTCCGGCGCTTCTCAGTTTCTTCTTCTCCTGGCGCTGCACTGTCACCTGACTGCGTGCAGCGTCAGGTCAGAGTGCGCGCACTACGTCCTGATGCTGTACGCGGTCAGGACAGTGCAGCGCGGCCCCGGAGAAGAAGAGGAGAGCCGGACACCGGAGCGGAGCCGCGGGCAGAGGACAGGTGAGAGGTTTTTTTTTTTTTTTTTTTTTTATCTTTGCGGGCGCCATTTTAGGAAAATCGAGTTCACGGTTTTCCTAAAAAATAAAATCGTAAGGCTTTCAATTGGCGAATTAATCGAATTAATTTGATTAATCGCCCAGCCCTACCCACAGCCTTAGTACTAACTCCGGGTTATGTCTGAGTGAGCGCATGTGTGAAAACAGCAGTAAATGTTCCAGAAAATCACAGTGGCCATGTCTAGGTTCCCGCCTCTTGTCCAGGCACCTGGAACATTTCCTCTGTACTGAGAACACACCCGACATGGAACATCTCTGGGGTGATAGCTACATGTGTGAAAGACAAACTATGGTAAATATCCGGACCTGATAATCTGGAAATATTCCGGAGTTTAGGTGTGAAAACAGCATATTTTACTCAATAGTTGTGTTCATATTAAAAATTTTCATCAGTTTTTGTGATCCACATGGTTAAAAAACAGTCTGTTTGCAGACTATCCCTTCTGAGTTCCGTCAGCTGACGACTCATGTGAAGCCTTATCTCTGATCTCCTGGCCTCATAAATGCTGATTATAGCTAAACTCTTTTCTCCTAACCTCATAAACACTTACGTAAGCCTTACTGTTATCAGTTTGATAAGAGGGATGGTCTGCAAATAGACGGAGTTTTAACCGCATGTATCATAAAAATTGTTGAAAATCTTTGATAAACAATTGAAAAAATATTTTTAGCCCAAAATGACTAGAATGTAATAATAATAATTTTAAAAAATTGCCCAAAGGTGTCCATAGCCTTTAAAACTGTCACCACCCTTATCTTCTGTCAAAAGCTGTGGCAGTTACAGGGAAAGAGCTGCAGCAGAAAGGACACTCCCCTTGGGCTGCCAGCTTGATATAAATCTAGCAGAGCAATGAATGTGGAGATCTCTGGATCCATGTGAGGTACAGGGCTGGTTCTAGCTTTATCATCTACTATATGATGTCTGAGTTTTTTACATTAATCATGGCATTTAAAATTTGTTGCTGTAGCACAATCACATTCTTCATATTTTCCCCGCTACAACTACTGCAGGTCAGGAGTGCAGGCAGCTTGCACATCATTTTTGCAACTTTTCAAAAAGTCACAGTTGATAATTAAAGCTTAATACCAATTTATATGTATGCCGTGCCCTCAAGACAGCTGTACTACTAAAACTGTGTTACTAGGTGCAAAGCACACGTAGGCCGGTCACAACATATTTGAATGTTTGTCTGAGTATTAGTTCATCAGGAAATGTTGCAGTTTGCGCCAAAACACCAATAAATCAACCCCCATAAATATAAATAATATACAATAATATTAAGGCCGCCATTAGCGTATTGTCAGACAGAACCAGTCTGATGTGTATAAGGAGCTCCTGACTCTCCTCCAACAGGGTGATGGGTGAAGTGAATATTTTCGGCCGATCCTTTTGCTCTCCCACCAGAAGTATCTGGGATCGTCTCTTCCCTCCTTCCCTGTATGGGGGAGTCTGGAGAGATGGCTGAACGGCGGCTATTGAAGGTGTATAGCGGCATTAAAGTTGACTTTTAAAGTGACAGCGATGTTTCTGTCAGGTTACTGAAAGGTTGTGTCTGTCGTCACATGTGAAATATGATCTGAGTAACTCGCCTGCTCTATAGGTTTGGTATGTAGAAGTTGTTTTATCTACACATACTTGTACGGGGGCCGCTAAATACCACTTTGCCGATATCTTAGCACATCATATGGGGCAGATGCTAAACAGGAATGAACGCCTCCGCTGTCTGAAAAACACGCACACACACTGCCAAGTATATAGAAACTACAACTTCATTCATAATGAGATAATAAAGTACAAAAATATGAAATCAGCCAACACAAACCCACTATGACTGTGCCATCATGTAAATGATATGAAGAACAGGGCATAATCTGTAGTCAGGCAATGTGCTATAGTGCGCTCGCACACCGCCTGCATAGTGCGCTCACACACCGCCTGCATGTGCGCTCGCACACCGCGCTGCATGGTGCGCTCACACACACCGCCTGCATAGTGCGCTCACACACACACGCCTTGCATAGTGCGCTCGCACACCGCCTGCATAGTGCGCTCACACACACACACTCATAGTGCGCTCACACACCGCCTGCATAGTGCGCTCAGCACACACACCCTGCATAGTGCGCACGCACACCGCCTGCATAGTGCGCTCGCACACCGCCTGCATAGTGCGCTCGCACACCGCCTGCATAGTGCGCTCGCACACACACACTGCATAGTGCGCTCACGCACACACGCCTTGCATAGTGCGCTCACACACACACACAGCCTGCATAGTGCGCTCACGCACACCAACCTGCATAGTGCGCTCACACACACACGCCTGCATAGTGCGCTCACACACACACGCCTGCATAGTGGCGCTCACACACACACACGCCCTGCATAGTGCGCTCACACACACACACACGCCTGCATAGTGCGCTTCCACGCACACCTGGCCTGCAAGTGCGCTCACCGCACACCGCCTGCATAGTTGCGCTCACAGCACATGATCCGTCACCCTGCATAGTGCGCTCACCGCACACCGCCTGCATAGTGCGGCTCTAGCGAAGCACACCGCCTGCATAGTGCGCTCGACGCACTCCGGCCTGCATAGTGCGCTCTACAGCACGACCGCCTGCATAGTGCGCTCCGAAGGCAACCGCCTGCATAGCTGGCGCCATCACGCACACCGCCTGCATAGGTGCGCTTCACGACCACACCCGCCTGCATAGTGCGCTTCACAGCAATCCGCCTGCATAGTGCGCTCCACGCACTGAACCGCCTGCATAGTGCGCTTCACAGCACAACCGCCTGCATAGTGCGCTCAACCGGCACACAGCCAACAGCTATTAACCTATAGAAAGGAGCAGGTCAGGATCCTAAAACTGTTAGCTTCCGGACGCTGAAACGCCAGCCATCATGTGACTTCAGTGTATATGATGTCAGTCTAGTGACCGAGCCTCCTTCCGCTTGGACTTAGACGCCCAACGCTGGCAACATGTACAGCACCTGAAAAGATGCATTGGTGCATGAGCATTGCATTAGCAGCCTTTATCCAAGCCCAGGCAATCCACACTCAGCCAGTGAAGCAGTCGGGCGCATGCGCAGGTATAATCTCCTCCATTACCCATTGATGTACTCAAATATGAGTATGCATGCTATACTATATCAGATGCTTTATTAAAATAAAGGATGCCAATATATATACTACTCGTATAAATAAATATAAAGGCCCATATAAAGTACTTGAATAAATGGCGAACCACAAAGTGAACACAATAAGTGATGTGCACAGTAAATACACAAGAAAATGAAAACCAATAGCATAAAAAACATATAGTTGTGTAAATTCACCAAGTGAAGAAATAGCCCCTGCTACATATTAGAACCATATTACATCAATACACATAGGTCCTCAATACTGAGGACAAAGATAAAGTGCTAAGCCCCTAGTTATACCACCACCCTAACCTAGTGGGACAACAACCAATCAAAAATCAGTGGCTCCCTGGACAACCCCTTTAACGTCTTTCTCCAAGTACTGTATGAAAGACCAGGGTCCTCAAGAGCAGGACTTTGTTCTGGAACCTTGGGGAGCACGTCAAGTGTACGATGCCTTCCACCCTGATATCTATATGCCTATGGACATGTTTTTTCGTTCTTAGAGAACCCCTTTAATGCTAACCACAAATATGATGAACCTGTAAACTTGGCCATGTTGTTTCTGCATATTCCTGAAGCAAACCATCTTGTAGGGATCTTGTGAGACCTTTTAGTTTAGCGGGCCATACGCACCCAATAGCCAGGCTATTTCTCCTGACTCCACCGTGAACATGCACCCTCAGCCTGACAACCAGAGATCTGCTTTCCTTTTTCAAGGCTGCACTGGAAAATCAAAACCATGAATGTGATTGATGCCTACGGGCGATTTCTCCACATTCATACTGGAGACTTATGACCATCAAGTTCAAGAAAGGGATGGGAGAAGATGTGGATGAAGGAAAAGGGAGCAGGAATCCAAAATCCTGCACGTTTACCCAAGCATGAATGTTATTCTGTTCCTACTCTAGCTATTGACATAGTGTAGGTTTTGAGTTCGTAGCAGATATCATGTACAGAAATGACTTAAGCTGTTCTCCTTCCAGACAATACCAGTAAATATGATTCCCGTGATGTGGAAAGATTACAGAAGGACGATGCCTGGGTGGAAAGTTATCTGTATTGGAGGCGCAATGTGGTAGAGGATGCGCTGAAGATGATTGATGAAAGCTTCCGATGGAGAAAAGATATCAATGTTAACGGTAAGCTTCCCTAGATGTCAGTTGTACCGAATGGTAAGCTGGCCGTAGGCTTGGGCCTGTTTCACACTGCCGGCATAGTTCCGCCAGAGACCAGCCTGCCGGAGCTATCTGGATCGGCATTACCTGACATTACTGGAATGCCCACTGGCCCCAATGACTATAATTCGGGATTTGACCAAACAAATACAACAGTGGCACGGGCATTTCGGTAACGTCTGTCATTGATGGATCCATCGAGCTCTGGCAGGATGTTCTCTGCCTTCTACAGCCAGCCAAGACGGTTGTTGATGTGGGCCAGCGATGCAGAAGGGATCAGGTATCATTACCACCATGACACATACTATATTAGCACCATGATTTTGAGTACAATTCAAAGGTAGTGGGAAGAGGCAGACTGTAGGGTGAGGGGCAGTGCCAACCATTGTGTGCCATGTTTATTATAATTTACTCCAGAGATTTGAGTGAATTGTTGCATTGACAAGCTTTGCCCACTGCTGTCCCGCTACTCCTGGGTGGGCACGGACTCACAGCTACTCAACCATCGGCTTCCCCTCCCAACCTGCGGCCCGGGCCCATTCTCTGACTTCTTGCTGGCAGCCACTGGCATCTTCTGTGAGTACTTTGTTCTGACTCCTGACCTCTTAAAGTTCCAAGTTTGGCAGTCCCTGGGTACTTAAAGGGAGTCTGTCACCTAATTTTCACCAATATAACTAACAACACTGCCCCACAGATGATTGCACACACATCCCAGACATACCTGTGTGCGCTTTGTGCCTTTATTCCATGTCCAGAAAAAGCACTTTTATTCTGCAGGAAAACCACTCCCAACTGCCCAGCTGAAAGTGAAAGTAAATACAGTCTTCTGTTGGAATGTCAGCTTTCACAGAAGGTCAGAACCATTTTTCTATCTGCTACTAATCCTGAGATATGAGCAGCTAAAGCAGTCCTCCCCTCTTCAGTCTGGTTTGCTTTGGGCACTTGCAGCAGCAGAGCGGGCACTTGGGGGCTGTTTTCCAGCAGAATAAAAGTGCTTTTCCTGGACATGTAATACAGACACACAGTGCACACAGGTATGTCTGGGATGTGTCTGCAATCTTCTGTGGGGCAGTGCTGTTAGTTATATAGGTGAAAAACAGGTGAAAGACTCCCTTTAAGGCACCTTCTCCAGTTGGAGGGCGCCTGATCTTTAGGATTCTTAGTCTCTAGTGACCAGCAAAGGTGTATTCCCTGTCTGACTGACCTTGTACCGTACTCCAGGCAATTCTCTGCATGTTTGCAGGGTTGCGGCTGGATCTCCGCCGGTCCCCAGTATAGTTAATGTAGCCAGAGGGTATCCGGTAGCATCCGGACATCTTCTTCCTGCTGGAACAGCCTGTGGAGATGTCTAACGCAGATGTGAAACAAGCCTAAGAGTCCCCATTAAACTACAGTCTTTTTGTTTTTTTTTTAAAAGATATAAACTCGTCCATTCCTTTGTTCTATTTCATGGAAATGTTTGAATAAACTGACAACTGTTTTGTTGTTGTTTTTGTGTTTTTGTTTTTTTTTGTCTTTTTTTTTTTTAATTTGGAACATTTCCTAGAACTACCAGCAAATGCAAAACTCTGGGGTACACTTATAAACAAATGATAAGAACTGATTAGAATCTAGTTCTTATTTTTCTAACTGTTTGGAAACCTCACTGATTGTGCAACTGCTGAATTCCCCGTGTATAGCAAAATTTCCTTAATGGTTTATTCCCATCTGGTCATTTACGGCGTAATCACAGATATACCAGAAATGTCCAATAGGACCAGCACCTATCAGACATTTATAGCCAATCCTGTGAATAGGTCATAAATGTCCAGATGGGACAGCCCCTTTAATCAGAGATCACTGGGAAGATGTCTAAAATACTCTGGACTATAAGACGGCTGTAGAAAAGTAAATGGAGCTGATGGAAATCACTGATCAATCACTGACCGTGTGAAAGCGGCCTCAGGCCTTCCTATAGCTTCTTGCTGCACATGAGATCCTGCAGTATAGTCGGACATGTACAGGATTTATGCCGGGGCCTTGTTTGTATATTCTATATTGGTTTTTAATTGTCTCTTCCATAGCACTACCAGAGGCCCATAGCACCCGGATTGTTGCACTTTATCACACCTGATTTATGGGGAATGCAAAGTCGGATTTCATCTCCAGCGATCTGACGTGCAGCGTGCCCGTAATAGAAATTCAATATTTTAGCAGACAGTAAAGAGACAATGGCTGCGTTATAACATTAAAGGCTTCTGATTTGTGCCTCCTGTGCTTCGCTATTCACAGGAGAAGGCGCAATTCCCTGTTGACATTAATCATTAAACACACATTTTTCATTCAAAAGACAAGCTGCAATTCACAAGCCGGGATTTTACCTTCCTTTGGTTATATTAGTCATTTTCATAACCTCTAGATATCCTTGCCTGGAAAAGTTCCCCTACAGCAAATCAGGAAAGGTGCTTCAACCATACTTGTTGTCGAGAGTTTACTTTCATTTGAGTTTTTTTGTATATGTGTGTGTGTGTGTGTGTGTGTGTGTGTGTGTGTGTATAGATTAGATATTATATAATTAGTAAATCAGCAATAGGGTCATGGTCACTCAAGGCTCACTGATACGCATGTTCCGATCCCCAACTGGAGCTCGGATTGCTGTAAAACTTAAAGGGGTTCTCCACTACTTAGATATTGATGACCTATCCTCAGGATCAGATAGGTGGGGTCCAACACCCTCTCTGATCAGCTGTTTTGAACAGGTGCCAGTGCCAGAAACTATACAGTTCAAAAAACTAGGGCTGTGGAGTCGGTAAGCCAACTCCTTAATTTCCTCCGACTCCCTCATACATGGCGCATGTTTAAGTGATAACTTAAAGCAAATTTTGCATAAATCAGTAGTACAGATATGTCATGGCAAAAAGAGTTTGTAATATATGTTTTACTAGATATCTTTACTCTGCACTTTCAGTATCAGGCTTCTCTGGGTACAGCTCACTAAGGGCCTGATGTATGAAAACTGTCTAGGTCTAAGACTTTCTTTGTTGCCCATAGCAACCAATCAGAGCTCCCCTTTCATTTCTCCAGAGCACTTTATGAAATGAAAGGGGAGCTCTGATTGGTTTCTATGGGCAACAGAGAAACTTCTACACCTAGACAGTTTTCATACATAAGGGCCCTAGGTGTTTTACATCAGAGGAAAAGCAAACTAAAACATAAAGCAGAGAGAACATGCACTGGACAATTGATTTATGCACAGTTTATTGAAAGTTTAGACAAGTACTTGCCTTAAAGGGGTTTTCTCAGCACATTGATTCACTGGCTGACAGGCAGTTTGCACTTACTCTGTCTCCTCAGGCTGTGGCGGGGGGGGGGGGGTCTCCAGTAGTTATTAGCATATATTAACTTACTTTGACAGAACAGGAGGTTGTGATCTCTAACACAATTAAAGGTAAAGCCGTCCTTCTCAGTCCTCAACAAATTTTGCTTACTGAGGTCACTCCTGTTCTCAGCCAATCTGCAGGTTACCATTGAAACCTGTGTACAGTGAGAGACCTGCTGAACTGTCTATAGTTCATGACTAAAGTAAAATTTACTGACCACTGTATTTAGAAAATGTCTTCTTTTAACTGTCCCTTTATGTTGAAAGCTAATCTTTGTAACTAGTGAGAAAATCTCTTTAATCCTGTTTCCTCTAGTAGATCTGAGATGAGTGCAGCCATTGCTTCCCAGCGCCTTTTTCCTTTGATCTGTAGCAGAGGAGTTTCACTTCTGAGCATCTACATAAAGGGCAGCACACAGTCATCTCAACTGAAAGCCTAGATCCTTAGTTCAGGAATAGAACAGACATTTCTAGGACATTTCATCATGTTCCCAAATTTTTAGGAAAATATATTCAGCACATACTGCACTGAACTAAATGTACCAATTTATTATATATTTTAGGAGTCGGTCCATTTTATACCGACTCCGACTCCACCAAAATGTTCACCGACTCCCGAATCCACAGCCCTGCAAAAAACAAGGTTAGACCAGCACCTCCAAACAGTATGGGGGAAAAAGGACTTCAGGAGCACACTACCATGGCTGCAATGTAAAAGCCAACAAGAACTACAAGACACATGCAAATGCTAGGAATGTGAATACTATACTATATTTTCTATATGAAAATTAGAAGCTCTTTGCGCACCTTTTTGATCAAAATTGTGCCGGGCCCATCTACCAGCGACAATGGCTTACAACAGATGGGACCTACACTAACAGAATCCAATGGATTTTACATTGCCCTAAAATTTTGTAGGCCAAAAGCCCAGGAGAGGCAAGTCTGTTAATGTAGGTCCCATCTGTTGGAAGCCACCTTGTCATTGATAGATGGGCCCAACACAATTGTATCCACAAATTTGCACAGCTTCTAATTTTCATATAGTAAGTATAGCAGTAATGCAGTTTGCACTTATTCATGTCTCTAGTGTTAGCATTCGTCTTTGCGCATGGCGGTGTGTTGCTACTTGTAGTTTGCAGAAACTGTACAGTAGACGGAAGACTACATCCACTGTGTAGTTTCCCTAGCGAGTGTACTACAGCTTACCTTCTATTTAGTTGAATGGAGCTGAGCTGCAGTACCCCGGCACAGTCACTAAACCGTAGACGGAGCCCTCTGCTTTTGGCTTCATTCACTTTACAGTGCTGTACTGTACCTAAAACAGCTGATCATTGGAGTTGTTGGACCCTCACCGATCGGATCTTGAGGATGGGTCACTAGTGTCTAAGTACAGGAAAACCCCCTTAAGGCTGAACACCTTCAGGGGTCATGTGGAGTCCATACCTTAACGGATTAGTGTTGTTTTGGTGGCGCAAGGGGGGCCCACACAATGTTAAGTTTTAATGTCTTGACTTGGTAATTGTTAGAAGTTCCAGTTAGCTCAAGCAAACTCCTTCTGCTGTTGATGGATCCAGTCTCACTGACACTTTTTGTCACCGCTGCCTGGTGCCTCCTCTGCACCCATCCTGGGTGTTTAAACTGTCTTCCCCTGTGGGAAGATAATGAAGGAGCAATATCATGTGTATTTAATATCGCCCTCCCCTGTCCTGACTGTGAGAGGACGTGGCACAACTACAGTACAGGCAATGAAGACTACATCTTGCTATATGCCCCCAGACATGCAGCATCAGCCCTGGTAGGGAGTACGGTTATCGTGAATCATGTAAAAATTAAATTGGTTGTTTAATGTTATATATACAAAGGGTTAAGCGGTTGAGTAAGTGTACAGCTTTTGCACAGGCTAGTTGTGTAACCCATAAATTGGCCTATGAATGTTGTATATACTGTACTCTAGCAGAACCGGATTATTACAGTTTGCCAATAAGCTCCTGTGCTAATAAATTAATGAGATACCAGACTCTCCAGGATGTTTTTTTTTTCACTTGGCGGTCATGTGTTTTTAATTGTTCTACTGGAATTTCTCCAAGTGAAAATTAATGTGGAAGGTATGTGTAGATTAGCATTAGTGGCAGGTTTAGAAGCAGGTTCATGAGAACTTGGAGGAGTGCATTGTACACGGCTTAATATCCGTCTGCGAGCTCAGGCCGTCAACTTCTCTTCTCACAGTTTTCCCATTCATTTAAACAGAACGTATTTCATAGGAGGCCCTCACCAAAATCGTTTTTTCTCTCAGACAGTGGTTTGTGAAGAGGTTTCGACCGCACAGAGGCTTTTTCACACCAAGATGAGAGCTCTTGTCTTGGAAAAGGCCCAGCACGGCCAAAGCCTTGCCTTTTTAATAATGAGATAAATATTAATCTTCAGACCCTTGAGCTTTTTCTATGCTGAATATTTATGGCATATGGACATCACAGAGAAGAGCCCATTCCTTGGGATCCCTTCTGTTAGCCAGTGTGGAAGAGACATTGTGACTGTGGTGGCACCAAGCTTCATTTTAGTGGTCGCCATGCAGTACCACTTTTACCTCGGTGATAAAAGTTTATTACGGGGAGGACTTCCAAAGCTAGACCTGTGGTAATCAGTAGTGTTGAGCGAGCATGCTCGGCCGAACTCGCCGTTCGGCCGAGCATGCCTACGCTCGGTGTTTGGCCGAACACCGAGTGTACTCGAGCGCAATGCTCGAGTCTCTTCCCCGCACTGTAATGTTGATTTGTACGCTAATGCGCATGAATTTGTACGCTAATGCACAATTTAGCATACTTTTACGAGTGAAAGGAGTAAAAGAGGAGAAGTCGCGATTCTGACCTTTTTCTATTAACCAGACACCCTCCCCTCTTCCGAGCGTGGGGTGCCTGGTTTAGTCCCATTGACTAACATTATGCTCGGGTGCTTGGCCGAGCACTCGAGCAACCCCTAGTGCTCTGCCAGAGCACCCGAGCATACGAGCACAGAGGTGCTCGCTCAACACTAGTAATCAGCAGGTCACTGGCTTCAGTTCGAAAAGGGATGGTCTTGATGAGAGAACAGCTATGCTGATTTTAGCAGTACGTCACTCATGAGCTAAAAATAAGTGGTTTTTGAGAATCAGTTTTGTAATGATCGCAATCTGAGCCTGGAAAAGTGTCAGCCGGAACCTAAAAGAGTCACAGCTGCCTGAGAAGAGTCATAGTTATTCATGAGGTCCACCCCCTACTGATGTTTAGCAGTTTGCTCCTCAGTTATCTTCTCTAGGAGAGAACAGGCAATCATCAGTTGGTTGGCCAGGTGAGCAGGACCTCATGAATAAATGACTATTCTCAGACTTACATGACTCTTTTCCAGGCCCAGGCTGGGTTTACAATGCTGCTTCTCGGCAACAATTTTCTTTCAGGGTGGGCAGCTTAAAGTTGCTGACAGGTTTCCTTTAAGTTTACCATTCCTCACTAATGTTAGGAGTCCAGTTCTGAACATTCAACAAAAGAATCAATATTCTAAGAAAATCCAGATAAAGAATATATCTTAAGGATTATCTCCATGTCTTTTTGAAGATATACAGTCATTTTTAACTGGAATTGATTGTATTGTACAGCTACTCCTCAGCTATCCTAGCACAGCAAGATTCTTCCAGATGGTCACTCTGGTTAGTAGGTCACTGATTTTGTTCCAGTTTCTGAGGTACACCTCAGCAGGGTTCAATCTATGACCTTAGCCTTATGACTAAGGTCTACGGCAGTCAAGTAGCTGGTCACCAGATTTATTACTGTTGGTCTTTGTCATGGCCTTCTCTACAGACATGGACATCAAATCAGAAGAAAAGCCAAAGAATAATTGGGCGCTGCTGGATGAAGGACAGAGGCTTGTTTCCAGCTTGGTGTAGTTTTATCCAAAGGCTACATGTTTTGGCACTGAACTTGTGCCTTCATCAGGCTCAAACTGGATACATCCAGAAACTGTCCTTCATCCAGAAACTTCCACTTCTTTCTTGTTTTTTCCTCTGATTTGATGTTCCTGCTAGTTTCTAGCTTGATGCATGACTGGTCCGACCAGCTAATACATTGATGACTACTCTAAGCTTCTGTACAGAGTTGTGCCTGTTATACAGATATCTGGTCCAGGAGAATAGTTTGATATTACCCTGCCTTTTTTTTTTTCCCCCAGATCTGAGTGAGTCGGTTCTACCCAGGTGGTGTTTTGATGTTGGAGCCGCCTACCTACATGGCTATGATAAAGAAGGCAACAAACTGTGTAAGTTTATAGATGTAAAAGTAAATTATTTTCTGATCTGTGTCCCAACATTATTAAGGTGGGCCATATATACTTATGAGATAGCTATCAGCCAAACAAGGATGATGGCTATCTCTCCCGACCTCCCTCATCAGTTAGACGTGCATGTGTTCTCAGTGGGGACACCTCATGTGGCATCTTATCTCCTAAGAATAAAAGGACTGGGCATGTTGAATTAAAAAAATTCAAATATGTCTGTTCCCTAAGTTCTGCCATCAGGGGCCAGTCAGGAGGCCCCAATATACATTAGATGGTGAACTGTAGCCCCCCCCCCCCCCCCAAATTCAGCAGGTTTGGCTGGCATAAATCGGATTTCTGTGGCGAGCTTAGGCTACTTTCACACTTGTGCTAGCAGGGTCCGGTAGGGGAACATCCTGCCGGATCCGTGATAACGCTAGCCCATGTGTGCCGCTGGAAGTCTCCTCTGGCCCCATTCACTGCAGTTTTAGTCCGGCTGATTCTCGGCATGTTTTCCGCACTGAGGCCGGACCTCCCGCCCGTCCCCATTATAGTGAATGGGGCTGGAGCGGACTTCCTGCGGCACTCATGGGCTAGCGTTCGTAAGGATCCGGCAGGCTGTTCCCCCGCCAGAACAGCTGCTGCAAGTAGCCTTAAAGTAGTTTTCCAGTCTTTGAGCCCCTTTTAAATACAACATGGTCCTGGCCCTAAATATAAAGGGGTTTGAGCCTGGAAAAGCCCTTGAAGCCTTGTCCATGAAGTGCAGGCTGGGAGGTCATCCTCTCATCTCCTAATGGTCTCATTCATGTGCCTTCTTCATCTAATAATAAGCATAATGAAGAAATTAGGTCAGGTGAGATATTGGCACATGAGGTGAAGCTTTGTGTTTCATCCAAGGTCCTACATCATTACTGCCATAGAACTTAATGAGGTTTTCCCGTAATAAATATTGTATGTGCCTCCAACATGCCCCCTGAAGATTTATACTGACCCGCTGTGGTCCTCTGCTCTGTCTTCATCTTCCAGTCCCTGCGCTGCTTGCATCCGGCTAGCCTTGGGCACAGTCCCAGGCACAGCTCCAGCCTTTGACTGGCTTCAGCGGTGACATGCTGCTTGTGGCCACATCACCGTTGAGCATATGGCCGTGCCCATGGCTAGCTGGATGTAAACAGTGTGGAGACCAGAAGATGGAGACAGCGGAGGACTAGAGCGGGTAAATATAAATCTTACGTTTCAGGGGGCAGAACGTGGGCACTTAATAAAAAATAATTGCCGTAAAAACCTCTTTAATTTGTGATCTCATGATGTTACAGGCTAATGTTCCACTTAACGCAGACCTAAATCTGTGTGATATTTCATTACCGCCTTGTTTTAGCCTGGCGTGGACAATAATCTTGTGACCAATTCAGAGGCCAAACCTTGTTCTCCAAGATGACTGGCTTCTTTGTTTTCTGGTCATATGAAACTTGCTGGAGATGAACTCGTCAGTGTGTCTGTGTTTTAGGTTGCATTATGAATAATATCTACTTTGTGTTTGATTTGTAAACGGCTTCGTTTTTTTTTTTTCTTTTTTTCTGTAATTTAAATTTCGTAAAGATTTTGTGCTCTATAAACAGCCCATAGACCTAGGTTACACTTTCATAAAGCTGCCATCTAAACTATAGCATCCTGTTATTATGTAGCTCCAGATGACCTGTCCTTCTATCCTCTGTCACTTAAAGGGGTTTTTCAAGATTTTAGTACCGATGACCTATCTTCTGCATCAGTCATCAGTATCTGATTGGTGAGGGTCCAACACTCGGGACCGCTGGCGATCAGCTGTTTGAGAGGCCAAAGGCCTTCTCGCAGCTTTCCCTAGGTCGACAACACGTTCATCAGTCACATGGCCTAGGTGCAGCTAAGCCCCATTGAAGTGAATGGGACTGAGCTGCAATACCAAGCACAACCACTACACAATGTACAGCGCTGTGCTTGGTGAGCAGAGAGAAGGCTGCAGCACTCACAGGAGCACCACTGCCTTCTCAAACAGCTGATCAGCGGAGGTCCCGGGTGTCGGACCCCCACCAATTAGTTACTGATGACCTATCTAGTCGCTCATCAGTAAAAAAAAAAAAAAAAAAAAAAAAGTCCAACAAAACCCTTTTAAAGGGAATCGGTCATTTAAGACATGCAGTCTGATCTCCGGGCAGCATGTTAGAGCAGGAGGAGCTGAGCAAATTTATATATTGTTTTCTAAGAAAAAAACTCAGGATGGTGAGTTTCTTTAGATAACGGCCATATACAGATTATGTAAAAAGAATATAATTATAAAAATAACGTGCACTAATTTTTGGATGTGTATTGATTCGATTTTAGTTTGGCTCCGAGTAAAGCTCCATGTGCGAGATAACAAAACAAATGAGGATAAGAAGAAATGCATCGCATTTTGGTTGGAGCGTTATGCCAAAAGGGAGCCGGGAAAACTACTGACTGTCGTCTTTGACATGGCTGAGTGCGGAATTACTAACGTAGTAAGTTACTTACATCAATCATATGTTTTACAGATGCTGCTGGTTTACTAATGTATGGTCATTGTATGCTTTGGATGGAAATCCTCTGTAAATCATACCTTCAGCCAACAACTTAAAAACGTCTTAGGGCTTATTCACACGTCCATATTAAAAATCGTCCGTGAGGTCCATATAGGATACAAACCTGTTACCAGCTGGAAACCTTTGGGTACAATGATCTCCATGTCTGTGTACCTTGAGACATGACGCAAGATACCATTAGTATGTATGTCTGTGCAATCTGTTGCATACACAGATAACACACAGAAAAGGTTTGTGTGAATAGGTCCTTAGCTTGTGCTTCTAAATCCATGAACCTCATTCCTACAGAGAATCAGCTGAAGATCTTATCAGCTGTATTCAGGATCATAATCCCTGACAAGTAGGAGAGGAGGATGAGGCAGCTCTTTACCTCAGTGTTGTGAAGTAACTTGTCCTCCTGTGTGATTAGGACAAGGTTTGTGTGTACTAATACGACGGCGGCTATTTTGTTTCTCCTAATGATTGCTCCCCAGACAAAACGAGCCATTATAACTAATATATATCAGTGTATAAAGAGTATGCAGTAACGTCTTGAGCTCCACCTAGAGGTCAGAAGAGCTGTAATCGATGTAAAGGCTATGTACACCTTTGGGGGCAATTTTTTTATTATTGTATTTATTTTGACCTAAAAATCACTTTTTCAATTGGTCTTTATTAACAATATGGAATCCTTTTTTGTGTACAGAGCTGAGCAGCTGTACTAGCTGCCTGTGGGTTTTTTCTCAATTCCGTCATCTGAGGAGCAGACGGACAGCTTATCTCTTCTCTCTGACCTTATAAACACTCATTAAAGCTCAATCCTTACCTTACTGATAAGAATGTGGCTTAGATAAGTGTTTACAGATAAGGGTAATTAGATGACCGGCACAAAGTGAAAGTGAAAGTACCAGTCGCCCAGCTGGACAAACAGTTAACCCTTTGTTACTTAACATCTCAATATTTTTAATAAAGACCAATTGAAAATATGATTATTAACCAAAAATAAGTTAAATGCAATCATAAAAAAATTGACTCCAAAGGTGTACATAGCCTTTAAAGACATTAAAAAGTTTAAGGGTCAGTGAGTTTTCAAAAACTCTTGACATGCCATAGAGAAATATCAGAAGTTTTGATCGGTGACAGTCGGAGTACTGAGACCCCCCCCCACCATCCATAGAAGGAGGAGAGACAAACACTACGAGTGCTGTCCATCTCCTCACTGCAGAGAATGTCATTGAGCCTCCAGCAGCAAGGAGAGAGAAAGCGATATGCGTGCACTTCTCTCTCCTCGTTCTGGCGATCAGTGGGCGTCTCTGACATATCAAAAGTTTTTTCATAACTCAATGACCCTTTAAAGCAAATACTGTTCCCCTATTGTGCACCTGTTTAGATTAAAAAAGACTTTTGGGAGGCACTTTATTGGATATTGCACGCTGGGCTGATATGTCTAACGTCTCGGTAGAGCAGCATGAAAGGACACTTTGAAGGCAGTGAAGATTTGTTCATAAAGTGTCTCTAATATAGTTCTGAGGATACTTTGCCACAAGTGTCACGCAAATCAAGATTTGGAACAATTTTAAACCTTTAGCGGAGTGTATACATTTACACATCAAAACTCTGACGGAGAATGAAAAGCTTTTTGAGTCATTTTTATCTTGTAAGGAGCTATTCCCAGTGAATGAAGGAATGACCTTTTCCGTTTTCATCTCTACCAATAATTGCTTCAAATGATTGTACGAACGCAGGCGTAGATTTAGGATCTTCACCGGTTTATGGATTTATTTTTTAACTGGTTCTGGAATAAAAGCAGCTTGGGCATCTTCAACCCTTCCAAAGGGGTTGTCCACCTATCCTCACACTAAGGCCTCATTCACACGTCCGTATTTGTGCACATCCTGGAAAACGGTCAGTTTTTTGTGGATCCGTTGTTCCGCAAAAAACTCAATTTTTCCAGGACATCCATTCCGATTTTCCATAAAAAAACGGAAAGGATGTATCCATATGTAATCCGTTTTTTGCAGACCCGCAAAAAATGGAAGGATGAATAACATCTGTACCTTTTCTTTTTTTTTTTTTTTTCTCCCCTCCTGGAACGGAATCCGCAAATTCGTATGACATGCGGATGCCTTTCCGCATGTCTTCCGCATTTTTTGCGGATCCATAGACTTTCATTGTGCTACAGCCCGCAATTCGGGAGAAAAGTAGGACAGGGGGATTTCTTTATGCGGACAGTCGGAACGGACACACGGATGCGGAGACCACACGGTGTACTGTCCGCATTTTTTTGGGACCCATTGAAATGAGCGGATCCGCTTCCTATCCGCATAATTGTCCGCAATTGCGGAAACGGATGCAGAAAGGATGCGGACACATTATACGGACGTGTGAATGAGGCCTAATACTGATCACCCGTCATCAGGATAGGTCATCAGTATCTGATCGGTGGGGGCCCGACACCCAGCACCAAGGCTGATCGGCTGTTTGCAAAGACTGGTGAACTCCACGGCCTCTTTCTAGACCAATGACAACATGTTCATCAGTCACCTGATCTAGGCGCAACTCAGTCCCATTCAAGTGAATGGCCTGGACTGCACTACTACCGCTATCCAGTGGTCTTCGCCGTGCTTGGTAAGCTGCGAGGAGGCTGCGGTGCTTACCGGAGTGCCAGAGCCTCTTTAAACAGTGAAAACATAATCATGTCTGGCCCTGTGAATCACAGTGCGGAGGGCACAGCAGTTACAGAGAGAGCAGAGCCTCTAGGTGTAATGGTAACTCCCCCGTTGCTCCTAGAGGCTCATTTGCATATATTAAAACACCATCTTTCTCAGCAATGCGGACACATATGAACATAGGACCAACACAGATGTCTTCAGCTGACAAGTGCACATGTAACAGGTCAGCCGGTGTCATAGGTACAGATCTGCTGTCAGATGCCCTATAACATGGGAGCACAGGCAGAGTAACTCCCTGTAAGTAATGAAATTTAAATGATCATGGCTGGAAAAAGAAATCCCTGAATTGTATAAGTAACATTTTTTTGTAGTATTTGTTTCTGGGAGAGTTGGTTGACAACCAATGTGTCTGCTCTTATGGGGTTGTCACTCAACGGTGTCCTGAATGGCATAGTAAAATGTCTGATCACAGTGATAGAGACTCGCATCCACTATAGGAGCTGCCATATTGCTAACCACCCAGCTTTCCTGGATATAGGTATAGGGGGTTGTCTCACTTCAGTAAGTTGCATTTATCATGTAGAGAAAGTTAATACAAGGCACTTACTAATGTATTGTGATTGTCCATATTGTCTCCTTTGCTGGCTGGATTCATTTTTCCATCACATTATACACTGTTTCCATGGTTACAGACCACCCTGCAATCCAACAGTGGTGGCCGTGCTTGCACACTATAGGAAAAAGCACTAACCTATGTGAGCTCCCATGGTCCCGCCCACCAGACAGGCTGGCGCTTTTTCCTATAGTGTGCAAGCACGACCCCCACTGATGGACTACAGAGT
The DNA here is from genome assembly GCA_900303285.1 of Rhinella marina. Classification (NCBI taxonomy): domain Eukaryota; kingdom Metazoa; phylum Chordata; class Amphibia; order Anura; family Bufonidae; genus Rhinella; species Rhinella marina. The sequence continues at coordinate 79,885 of ONZH01012634.1, forward strand.
GGTCGTAACCATGGAAATGATCAGTCTATAATGCAATGGAAAAATGAATCCAGCCAGCAAAGGAAGCAATATGGAGAATCACAATACATTAGTAAGTGCCTTGTATTAACTTTCTCTACATGATAAATGCCATTTGCTGAAGGGACACAACCCCTTTTAACCAGGAGAGAGATGAATATTTAAAACCCTCAACTACAGGACGATACGAGGATTTCTGTTTACTGGCGATTTTTTTTCTTATTTTAGGGGCAAATGTAATTCTGTGTAGTAGAATCTTTTGCCATTGTGAATGATCTCCTATCAGACCCTTCTCCATGATGATATTTGTAATCTGCAGCGGTGCACGCTCTCTCCGCGCCCGCACTATCTCCCGCATAGTAATAAGCAAATTCGTATCGCTCGTAATAAAAGATAAAACACGGTTCTCATTGCAAGTGGCTTCATTAGAAAAGGTTGTTCTTCAGATAATGGGCATTTGCATATGGAGTCCTCCTGGGTTTTCAGTGTGCGGAGATAAAGTGTTGTGGGTTTTTTTATGCTGCTTCTAAGTTTTGAAGTGGAAGTAATAAATGTCTAAAAGGACAGTGCCTCAAGGACGTTCATCTTGTGGAGTTGGCGAGATGTCGTACTTCGTGTGTATGGAGATGGATTACTATCAGACGGCTCTTGTAGTTCAGCCTTGTGTAATACAACACTGGGGGGTGGGGGGCGTTGTGACGAAAAAAGACCCTTATTGCAACCTCTGATCAAGTGGCGCTGCAAAAAATAAAAATATCACTCATGAACACGAACATGGGGCAACCCGCGGAACGTCAAAACAGAAGCATTAGTCGTGTGCACTCCACATCAAGGTGCGGACCCATTGAATTCAATGGGTCTGCGATCCGCAAGATGGCAGCGAAAGATAGGACATGTTCTGTCTTTTGCAGCACGGAGGCATAGACCCAGAATCCATGTCTCTGCACCACAAAAGAACATATCCGATCTTTCTACACATCTGGCAGATCACTGACCCATTGAAGTCAATAGGTCCGCACCGTGATGCAGAGTAGGGCTGTAATATTGGCACGGGGGGAGCTGATGGCACTGGGGGGAGCTGGGAGCTGATGGCACTGGGGGGAGCTGATGGCACTGGGGGGAGCTGATGGCATGGTGTGAGCTGATGCACGGTGTGAGCTGATGGCACGGTGTGAGCTGATGGCACTGGGGGGAGCTGATGGCACTGGGGAGAGCTGATGGCATGGTGTGAGATGATGGCACTGGGGGGAGTTGATGGCACTGGGGGAGTTGATGGCACTGGGGGGAGCTGATGGCACTGGGGGGAGCTGATGGCACTGGGGGGAGCTGATGGCACTGGGGGGAGCTGATGGCACAGGGGGGAGCTGATGGCATGGTGTGAGATGATGGCACTGGGGGAGTTGATGGCATGGTGTGAGCTGATGGCACTGGGGGGAGCTGATGGCACTGGGGGGAGCTGATGGCACTGGGGTGAGCTGATGGCACAGGGGGGAGCTGATGGCACAGGTGTGAGATGATGGCACTGGGGGGAGCTGATGGCATGGTGTGAGATGATGGCACTGGGGGAGCTGATGGCACTGAGGGGAGCTGATGGCATGGTGTGAGATGATGGCACTGGGGGGAGTTGATGGCATGGTGTGAGCTGATGGCACTGGGGGGAGCTGATGGCACTGGGGGAGCTGATGGCACTGGGGGGAGCTGATGGCACTGGGGGGAGCTGATGGCACTGGGAGGAGCTGATGGCACAGGGGGGAGCTGATGGCACAGGGGGGAGTTGAGGCACTGGGGGGAGCTGATGGCACTGGGGGGAGCTGATGGCACTGGGGGGAGCTGATGGCACTGGGGAGCTGATGGCATGGTGTGAGATGATGGCACTGGGGGGAGCTGATGGCATGGGTGAGATGATGGCACTGAGGATGGCACTGAGGGGAGCTGATGGCATGGTGTGAGATGATGGCACTGAGGGGAGCTGATGGCATGGTGTGAGATGATGGCACTGGGGGGAGCTGATGCATGGTGTGAGATGATGGCACTGGGGGGAGCTGATGGCACTGGGGAGAGCTGATGGCACTGGGGAGAGCTGATGGCACTGGGGAGAGCTGATGGCACGGGGAGAGCTGATGGCACTGGGGGAGCTGATGGCACAGAGGACTGATGGCATGGCTGTGAGCTGATGGCACTGGGAGAGCTGATGGCATGTTGTGAGCTGATGGCACTGGGGGGAGCTGATGGCATGGTGTGAGCTGATGGCACTGGGGGGAGCTGATGTCACTGAGGGGAGCTGATGGCATGGTGTGAGATGATGGCACTGGGGGGAGCTGATGGCACTGAGGGGAGCTGATGGCACGGGGGGGAGCTGATGGCACTGAGGGGAGCTGATGGCACAGAGGGCTGATGCACTGGGGCGTGGGGGGCTGATGGTGCTGAGGACTAATGGTACGGGCTCTGATGATGGCATAGGGGGGCTTATGAGTTTTTATAAAGGAGGACGTTTTTGTTAATTAGTTTTTTCCTATTAGAGTACTCGATTTAATTGTTGGATTAATCGATAGAATACCTACTAAAATAATTGATAGCTGCAGCCCTAACAGAGTGCACGTGGCTGGTGCCCATGTTTTGCGGACCCCTGGTTTACAGTCCACCACAGGGACATACTGACCCCGTGGTCGTGTGCATAAATCTTTTTATGTATTTATATGTACTAAGAATAACATTTCAAGGCTGTAAGGCGTTGTCCCATAAAAATATTCTGTGTTTTTCAAACCAGCTCCTGGATCTCAATACTTGCTTGTAATTGCATGTAATTAACCACTGAGCATAGTTCATTTACCCCCTTCACCCCCGGAGCTTTTTTCGGTTCTGCATTTTCGTTTTGCGCTCCCTGCCTTCAAACAGCCATAACTCTTTTATTTTTCTGTTCACATAGCTGTATGAGGGCTTGTTTTTTGCGGGACAAGTTGTACTTTCCAACGCCACCATTTAATATTGCATACGGTGTAGTGGGAAGCGGGAAAAAAATTCCAAACCGGGTGAAATTGCAAAGAAAACGCTATTCCGCTACAGTTCTACGGGTTTCTTATTTACAGCGTTCGATGTGCATTAAAACTGATCCGTTACTTTCATTCTACTGGTCAGTACGAATCCGGCAATACCTAATATGTATAGTTTTTCCTGCGTTTTCATAGTGATAAAATAATTAGAAAGTTGCCCTTTTTTTTTTTTTTTTTTTTTTCCCTTGTCAAATCTTGACCCCTATAACTTTTTGGTATTTATGTGTACAGAGCTGTATGGGGGCTCATTTTTTGCGGGACGATCTGAAGTTTTTATTGATACCATTCTGGGGTGTGTATGACTTTTTGATCACTTTTTATTTAATTTTTTTAGAAAAAAAAGCGACAAAAAACGGCAAATCGCCATTTGGACGCTTTTTTCCGCCACACAATTCGCTGTATTGGAATTTTTTTTTTTTATATTTTAAAAGTACGGGCGTTTTCGGTCACGATGATACCCATGATGTCTATATTTATTGTTATTTAGGTATTTATTTTTTACGTATACGGAAAGGGGGGTGATTTGAACTTTTACATCTTTTTTATTTTTTATATATTTTTTAACTTTTTTTTTTAAATTTTTTTTTTTACTATTAGAAAGCTCAAATATGGGCTTATATATTGTGGCTTTTTTTTTTTTTTTCTTTATGAGCAATTCTGGGTTTTATAGACTCAGAAAGCCATGAATTGCTCATTTCTTATCCTGGCCTGCCATCTAGTGGCCAGAATAAGAATTGCACTTTGAAAACTGTAATCCTCACCAGCGAGGATTACAGTTTTCATATGGTGTACAGACACCCCGATTGGCCACACGGGGTGTCTGTACACCACCCGGAAGCGAACGCTTCCGGGTTTAGCCGCAACTAGATGCCGTGATCACGTGTGATCACGGCATCTAGTCAACCCGGAAGACGCCGCCGATGTAGTAGGTAGCGGCAAGTCTCTGCTGTTAGAAACAGCAGAGACTTGCCGGCCATGACGCCCGCCGCACCCGCGAGCGGGCGCCATGTGCCCGCATCGCCCCAGCGCCGTACATGTACGGCGCTGGGGTGAAGGGGTTACTCATAAAATGTATTTGTATGGCGCTGCCCGCTATTTGTTCTTTTCTTTATTTCTCTGTCCTCCTCAGTAAGATTGCTGAGGTGGCCGCACATGCTCTGTTCCATCCTTCAACTGCTACCAGCTGTGTCTACTGATAGAGACTGCAACAGTTACAGGGAGAGAGCTGCAGCAGAAAAGATAAACCCCCTGAGAAAGCAGTTGGAGAGTGTGCATTGCACATAGAGCAGAGTCTCTAGGTGTAATGACAACGCCCCCGTTGCTCCTAGAAGCTCATTTGCATATATTAAAACACCATCTTTCTCAGCAATGCGGGCACATATGAACATGGGACCAACACAGATGGCTTCAGCTGCCAAGTGCACATGTAACAGGTCAGCCAGTGTCATAGGGGTAAATCTGCTGACAGATGTTCTTTAAACGTCTGCTATTTTTATGCTTAGGAGCCATGTGGGAGGTGCCACTCAGTGATTGATGGCTAACTCTGCCCACAATCACTGATGGAAATCACTGACCAAAACACTGACGTGTGAATGAGGAATAAAATGTCTTTACTTTTTAGGTTTTCTTGCAGATTTTATGTATTCTATATTTCCCCCTCCCCTAATTAGCATAGACTCTGCCCATTGTGCATTCTGGTTCACAGGGCTGTCCTATCAGCAAGTTTCTGTCCGGCCTTTGATGTTTTTTGTTTAAAAAAAACAAAAAAAAAAAAAACCTGTACTTCGATTTAGAGGGACACATTATAAATGTTTTTGCCTCTGCAGAACTTTTCACTGACCCTGTTCTAATGAAAATTTAATTTTATCACTTATAGGATATGGATTTTGTTCGCTTTGTAATCAACTGTTTTAAGATCTACTACCCCCGATATCTGTGTAAGTAATATGATAATTCATAGATGTATTCCCCCGGTATAGAGGGGATTTATTGTAAGGAGCTTTCTAACATATGACCTGACATTTTTCCTTGACTTCATCACAAGGAGGATAGCTTGATGACCCTAGTCCATCCTGTGATGAAATGGGTTGCAGCGTCCCATCATACCTTAAAGGGAATGTGTTATCAGAAAGTGATCTATTGTTTAAATCAGGTTTTTCTGTTAAACATTTTTTTTTTTTTTTTTTTTTTGTCCTTATCTATTAAAAAAAAAAAAAAAATCCTATAACTTGTTTATATACCGTATTTTTCGCCCATAAGACGCACTTTTTTCCCCCTAAGGCCTTATTCACACGTCAGTATTTTGGTCAGTGATTTCCATCAGTGATTGTGAGCCAAAACCAGGTTTGGAGACTGCACAGATATAAGATACAAGGGAAAGATCTGCTCCTGTTCTATATTTAGATCCGTACCTGGTTTTGGCTCAAAATCACTGATGGAAATCACTGACCAAAACACTGACGTGCGAATAAGGCCTAAAACGGCAGAAAACGCTAATGCGTCTTATGGGGTGAATACAGGGAAAAGAAATATACAATGTGTGGCGCGGCGCATTTCCTATGATCGGTACATCGCAGGCTGCGCTGCATAGGAACAGCAGCCTGCGATGTACCCGACATGTTACCTGAAAAGGGAGAGCCCGGCGCAGCGTTCTTGTTGGGGATCGGCAGTGGCATGTCCTGGGTGGTAGGCATAGAGACCGGCCGGCCGATCAACTAGCACCAGACAGGGTCGGCCCGTCTCTATGCCTACCACCCAGCACATGCCACTGCCGATCCCAACAAGAACGCTGATTCTCGGGGGGAATGTTGGTGGGAGCGCGGGAGCAGGCAGATGAGGGGCGGAGCAGGCTTTCCTGCCACACATGCCTGCTCCGCCTCTACATCTTCACACTGTTCCTGCTCCTGTATACGAGGTATGGGGGGCTGATGAAGGACTGGGTGCTAATGAAAGGCTGGGGGCTTAGAAGAGGCTATGGGGCTGATGAGAGGCTGGGGGCTGATGAGAGGCTGGGGGCTGATGAAGGACTGGGGGCTGATGAAGGACTGGGGGCTGATGAAGGACTGGGGGCTGATCTGAGGTCTGAATGAGGGTCTTATTTATAGTGGGGCTCTTATCTGAGGTCTGATTGGGGTTCATTCACATTGGGGTCTGAGCAGCTTTTATTGGGGGTCTGGTCTGAGGTCTTATTGGGGTCTTATTAACATTGGGGGTTAGATTGGGGCTATCAGCTGAGGTCTGATAAACATTAGGGGTCTGATTGGTGATCTGACCTGAGGTCAAATAAAAAATATTTTTTTTCTGATTGCGCTCCTCTAAAACCTAGATGCGTCTTATGGGCCAGTGCGTCTTATAGGGCGAAAAATACGATGTGTGTATATATATATATATATATAAAACATGTTATGACTTTCTTTTCCTTCAGAGCTTCCTCTAGGCCAGTGGTTCTCAACTCCAGTCCTCGGGACCCACCTGCCAGTCAGGATTTAGGAATATCCCACAGAATGAATACCTGTGGTAAGTCCTGATGGATGGACGCTAATTATATCAGCTGGTCTAAACTAAGGAAATCCTGAAAACCTGACTGGCAGGTGGGTCCCGAGGACTGGAGTTGAGAACCACTGCTCTAGGCCATAGACATCTTTTAATAAACCTGAAGGGACCTCCTAGACATCTATGGGTATTGCAGCTCACACCCATTCACTTGAAATAGAATGAGCAGTATCTAGGCCACATGACCGATGTATGGTGACATCTCTGGCCTAGGAAGAGTCCTAAGCGCTCACTGATCACCGATCAACCATAGTCCCGAGAGTCAGACTCTCACCAATCTGATTTTGATGACCTATCCATGAAGAGGCCATCAGTATCAAATTTCCGGATAACCCCTTTATGTACCAGGACTGTAATGTATATTACTATAAAGTGAGGCATTTTCCAACTTGCAAAACACTTTTCTGTGGAGCAGAACCAATCTTTTTAGTACCTCGTATTCGCTTATATTAGGTCATATGGATGTTGGCCATTGGGAAGGGGGGGTTCCAATCAAGAGCCAGAGCCACATGTATGAACCAGAACATTAAAGTGACTCTATGAGAGTGTCTGCTGTTCTGATGGAGCTATCTTAGTGTTAAAGGTGTTGTCCCACAAAAAATATTCTACAGTTTTCAAACCAGAACCTGGATCTGAATACTTTTGTAATTGACTATAATTAAACATTAAGCATAGTCACCGAGTTATCGAATAAAATGTGTCTGTATAGTGCCACCTGCTGTTTGTATTTTTCTTATTTCTTTGTCCTGCTCACTGAGATGGCTGCACATGCTCAGTTTAATCCTTCAACTACCTCCTGAGCTGTGATAGGGAGAGCATGGACACGCCCCTTAGCTGCAGCAGAAAAGACACTCCCCTTGAGCTGCCAGCTTGATATAAATCTAGCAGAGCAATGAATGTATAGATCTCTGGATCCATGTGAGGTACAGGGCTGGTTCTAGCATTGTTAGTTAGTGATTGGCATGTACTATAGGATCTCTGATTTTCATTTTTCACATTAGACATGGGATAACCCCTTTTAAATAAGGAAAAGGGGGGGCGGAGTCAGGAGCAGAACCCACAGCGATCACTTGAGACTACCCCCTGTAACATCTTTCACGGTATTAGAAAGTAACATCCATCTAACTAAACTGTCATACAAATAAAAATAAAATGTTCGTGTATGTTGTACAATGACTTAATTCATCAACTTTTTCCTATCCCTTTCCAGCAAAGATTGTGATATTCGAAATGCCATGGATAATGAACGGTGAGTGTGATATGTTTAACTCGTTGTGGTGGCTGATGTAGAGATAGAAGAAGGTGTTAAAGGGGTTGTGCAGTGCTGAAATATAGATGACCTATCCTACCTGCTGTTTTCAGCACTGCTTCCAATTCAAACTCACCAGCGAATTGTCTGCGTGCAGTCTCATTTGCAGAGGCAGCACACTGTCATTACAATATATTGACTTGAGTGGGACGGAGCAGTTGTATTTACTCTGCGCGGCCTCTACAAGCAAGACAAAAAGCAGGTAATTTTGAAGAGGACGTGGTTCTCACATGAATGCCGCTACCCCTTCAAAAAGCTGATTGGTGGGGAGTCGGTCCACCGCCGATCTCTTATTGGTGACCTATCCTGAGGATAGGCCATCAATATTTTAACAGTGCACAACCTCTTTAATATTTGGTAACTTGTGGTCTTCACAGTCTCCCATCATACATGTCCTGTCCTGATGTGGAGAGGACTGTGGAACTATGAGCAGCTGCACAGTTCTCTCTATGATCAGATACAACCCCTTATGAGACCTCTACCCCAACATTTAGGAAACAATCAGATGGGTCTCACCCCCGACCTACTCAGTGTAGTTACTTTTTAGCACGATGTTTTCATCTCGTAGTCGTAGAATTTGAGCACTTTTTGTGCAGTTGCTGTTTTGATGGGTAAGAGGCGCTTATACGCACGTATACAGTAGCAGCAAAGTTAATGGGATTTTACCGAATCTCATTCACATGCTGCAGAAAAAAAATCCATATGGTATCCATATGGTGCGAATTTCAGATCTGTAGCATGTCTATTTATATTACTTATTTTAACTGCAAATTTCGCCATTTGCAACGTATTGCAACGATATCTGCAGAAAAATCCTCCATATAACTCTGCAGTCCTGATAGTCTATTTTACACAAGCATGGCGTCTGTTCATCTAGTGACTACGAGCTGCCATACTGTCATTCCAGATAGTGTCTGCGTTGATACCTTCTGACTGGTATATGCAGATCAGACCGCAGACCGCACAAGTCACAGCGTTCATTTAATATTCGCTCCGCCGGTGACAGCTGATTATTGTATACCTTGTCTTCCCTGCAGGTATACATGGCTGTGGATAGTTCATGCGCATCTTATAAAACCTGGTCCTGAAGGCAGGAAGCGACGCCATCATTTCCTGTAGAGCAGAATAATCGTTCTATTACCTCAGGTCCATAGATAGCGGCAGAAAGCGGTCCATTAGAATAAGTCATGTTAATGAATGTTTTTATGGGCATGAAGCCCTCCATATCAATTGTATATTTTATTACTGGTAAATTCTTCTTGTGAACTTGCCGACGAACAGATGTTTTTACCTACCTAATTTAAATTTGAATCCATCACCAGGAAATTCATTGTTAAAGAGGACCTTTCACCACTCCTGACAGGCCTGTTTTAATAGCTTCATGCATTCCCCATGTAATAACAATTCTGGAGCATCTATTGTTATGTCTCTATGTTGTGCCATTCCTTTATTATTCCTACTAGAAGTTATAAATGAATTGCTAGCAGTCTGCAGTAAGGGTACAGAGGGGAGGTAACCAGTTGGGGGGGGTGTACCTGCACAGTCTGAAAATGGCAACACTGATTGGATAGAGTGAGTCTGTGCAGGTACACACCCCCAACTTGTTACCTCCCCTCTGTACCCTTACTGCAGACTGCTGGCAATTCATTCATAACTTCTAATAGGAATAGTAAAGGAATGACATGATGCTCCAGAATTGTTATTACATGGGGAATGCATGAAGCTAATAAACCAGTCATGTCAGGAGAGGGGAGAGGTCCTCTTTAAACTGCGCCTTGGTAGGTCTAGCTCAGCTGAATGTAATGATACCTTTCACGTAGCGAACCGTTGCTTCATTCTGGAGAAAAGGGGCTTTGAATTCATATGCAAATGAGTAGTTAAATGCAGAGAGGGCGGGGCCTAAACCACTCTGTGCACCATTGCTCCCCCTGCTTTCTCTGCCAGCCCCTGGCAAAAAAGGGTATTTTAATGCTGAAAACACTACTATTTACAGCTTTTAGGGACTTTTGGATAACCCCTTTAAATTATATAGTTTCAGAAATATTTTATAGATTGTATGGATATGAACATTTTTTAACTGTTTTCTTATGTTTTCTTTCTTTTAGCTGCTTTTAAAATTATAAAGGGCTGGCTTGGTCCAGAAGCTATAAACATGCTGAAATTCGTGAACCGGAGTGAAATTCAAGAGTACATCAGTGCTGAGTACTTACTGCCACACATGGGAGGAACGGTAAGTTGTGCACATATCCCTTGTTGCACTTGTTGTCAGAAGATTTGAAGGTTGCTAATTCCTTTAACTGCTGACATCCCAGAAGACGTCTCACACAGCGACCGTGTATGGAGATTCGGGAGGCTGTGCGTTTTCTTACCCGTCAGGATTTGCAGGCTTCCAAAAATAACTTTTGCCGTAGCCCTCATCATCCTCACGAAATAGACATTGCTGTGTAGTGCTCATAGACCTGGTGATTGACATTTATAATTATCTTTAATGATAATAGACATTCTTATTCTGCCAGTCTAAGCACATAGGGGGGAATTAATGACACCCTGCACTCCAGAATTCTGGCTTCAAAAAGTAGCAAAATAGGAATTTTCATTTAAGCTTATTTGCACAAAAATATTGGAAACTTTTGCCATTTTTAGGCAAAAAAAGTAGTCGTGATAAGCCTGTCTAGCTGATTTAAACCACATTTATGGAAAGTTGCAAAAATTGTCGCCATCATAGTCGACTAAAAGGGGTGGAGGTAAAAAGTGGAGAAGCATCTCAAGACAAGTGGAAGACTTAAAGGCTATGGACACCTTTTGTGGGCAATTGTTTATTCTGCATTGTATTCATTTTGGGCTAAAAATCATGTTTTCAATTCGTCTTTATGAAAAATGACAGCAGTTCTTGTTTTTAAACATAAGGAGATGACAGATAAGGAATTCACATGAGCTGTCAGATGACTGGATTCAATGTAAACAAAAAGCCTGCTGCCCTGTAAATGCAAAGATTTAATGTCCTACTGGGAAAGTGGCTGAAAAAATAATTTTAACCCAAAATAAGTTGAATGCAATAATAACAAAAATCGCCTGCGAAGATATCCATAGCGTTTAAAGAGGCACATACATTGTGTACCACATTTGATAAATTTGGTGCAAATTACAGCAACATAGACTTTAAAAATTTCCTTGATTCAGTAAATGTTTTTCACGGGGTCCAAACCATTTATATCAGATTATCATGATTTCCGGGCATTCAGTATCGATAGCCAATCATCAGGATAGGACATCAGTATCTGATCGGTGGGGATTCAGTTCCCGGCATCTCCATCGATCAACTGATTGAAGAGGCCGCGGTGCTCTGGTGAGTGCTGCAGCCTCCTCACAGCTCACCAAGCACAGTCCCATACACTGTATAACAACTGTGCTTGGTATTGCAGCCCAGGCCTGTTCACCTAAATAGGTCTGAGGATTGGCCATCAGCATTGAATTCCTGGAAAACCCCTTTAATTTTTAGAATTGTTTTGCTTCTGTAGTTTACACCAGTAAACAGCACCTTCTAAAACCCCTGAGCCTTTATATTTTGTGTGTTTAAGGATCCCTTTAAATATAGTTATCCTCCGTTACCCGATGATGATTTCCAAACTCCAATGTGTGAAAACGGACCCGCATCTTGTGAGGATGAATTAGAAGCCAAAGAGGAGAGTGAGGTGGATGCCAGGGACACGGTGGATTCATTATCAACCGAGGAGAGTGCACCGAAGCCTAAAAAGGTACATCCAACTTGATTTAGTAGAATTCAGCAAGGTCAAGAAAAGCTGCTTAAGTACTACAGCCAACTATAAACTGCGAATGCCTAAAGGGTTTTCTCATGAATCCCAAAAGTGGTCAAGATAGAGAGGGGTCGTCCTAGTCAAGACCCTACTAGAGTGCTACAGTCAGGGCAGGAAGCGGCCACTGTAACGGAAATTGGTCGTCTTCTCCCACCTTGGGAAAATAGCAAAAATACATTTCCAGCAATATATTATTCCTTCCCTTAGTTGGCAATATAAATTAGTAGTGTTTAACCCCTTCACTCTCTATGATGTACTATTACCTCGCTGCAAGAAGTTAGTTAACTCTCAATGCTGTAATAGTACAGTGCTGTGATGGCCTGACCTCAAGAGCTGAGCCCATCTCATCACCTGTAGGTGGTGGCTGTGGTACTTAGCTGGCAGGCCACTCTAACAGCCAGGATTGGAGATGACTCCAATCCTGGTCATTTAACCTCTTAGCTGTTAAGTTAAATGCTGACCATGGTTCTAGCAATGACCCCTGTATGGATCCCTGTTAGCCCCTTTCTTTGGCCAAGTTAGTTTTACTGTAACTGACATAATACACTGCAATAGAGACGTATTCCAGTGTATTATGTGATAGATCAGAGGATCGCATGTTCCCTACTGGGACTTAAATTAAGTTTTTGCAAAAAAAATACATAATTGGTATCACCAAATCCGTAGCAACCATAGAATTATCACATTTCTTTTCATCCTGTACGGGGAACATCATTTAAACAAATTGCCAAAATTGCTGTTTCTTCTTCATTCAATTTTCTCGTGCCTCAAAAAAGAAGCCTTCACACTGCGCTCTTCTCGCCCCTTGTTCTAAGGATTGCTGGTGGTCTCAGCACTTAGACCCCCACTGATCACAACTTGTCTCTATAGCATATCAAAAGTTTTGTGAATAACGACACTTTAAGTGCCTTATACTGCTCTGTGAATACCACCAATCCCAAACCGAAAAAAATAATGTTGAAAATTGCATTGTTTTTGTTTTGTTTTAGTTTTTAAGTTTTTTTTTAAACCAGTCTCCTCCTCCCCCGAAATAATTGTGACCATTACCCGATTAGATGTAACCCAGAATGGTGCCTTTAAAAAACAAGTGCAACTTCTCTTGCTAAAAATAAAAACATACGGTATGGCTTTTGAAATGTGGAGATTTAAAAAATCTTTGCATCCTGTGCCTGTCATACAGGCTCCATCGCCCTCTGCCGAATCCATCGCTTCTTGCAGAGGAGAATATTTCCGTATGTATGGAATCCCATTTAGCAATATTTTTACCTGTCAGATGCATATGCAATGCAGCAGATAAGACCTTGATATGCCTTCATATGAAAGTACCGTTGGGGGTTCTTGCAGTTCTGTGTTAGTCCTATTCTGGCACCATCCATGCCGGATGTCTGAGACAACCATCATTGTTAAATTGGACCATATTGTATCCTCAATTCATCAAATTAAAAACAGGAAAAAATAGCCATAAAACACCTATTTACAGTATGTGTCTTCAGCTGGACACCGACTGAGGGGTAGAGCTTACACAAGTAGGCTAGGCTTTGCTCATGTCTAAAACAGAAGTGAGGAAGGTTTCTTCTGCATCATGTTCTATCTCATATTGAAATTCACAAACTGAACAAGAACAAGGAAGAAGTTCATGTCATGGTAAGTGTCGCTAGTATTTTTTTTTTTTTTTTTAAGCAATCCTTAAAAGGGGTTGTCAGTTGTCAGGTTGTCATGGAGGACGGAGCAGCAGCGTGGGAACACGGGGTTCGGGAAGGAAAATATCCAAATTTTTTATTAATCAATTTATTAATCCGGTTATGAAAAAAATTACACATATATCTTGGACAACCCCTTTAAGAAGTGCTGCTTTTGACAAATGGGTTAGAAGGGTATTCCTGGAACTTGTGTATTGATGCCCTGTCCTCAGGATAGGTTGTCGGTATCAGATTGGTGGGGGTCCAGCTCCTGGCATCCCCACCGATCAGCTGTTTCTTGCAGCCTCTACAGTGGACAGAGGCAGAAGGCTCCGTTCACTGTGCAGTTTTTGGCAGTTTTTTCTGCAGCTCAGCGTCCATTCACTGGATGTAGGCTTCTGCTTCTGGTTCTGAGCACTGTATAGTTTCCGGTGCCAGATTCTACTAGAAACAGCTGATTGGTGGGGGCGCCAGGAGCTGGACCCCCACCAATCTGATACCGATTATCCCGAGGATAGGTCATGAAGATCTAAGTCCCGGAAAACACCTTTGATGTCATAAATGTTTTATCTGGTCCTTATACAGTCCCTTTTCCTATAATATTACATTAGCCAGATTATGCACTTGCTGTATATAACCAGTACAATATACCTAATGTTAAAGGGGTTGTATGCAAAACTGTATGCGGGCAGGTGCCCAGTAAGAAAGGCGCACCTGCCCGCATACAGTTTTGCGCTCACTAAGGGCCATAGCGCCCGGCTCTAGCACATGGGACTTAAAATTCCCCTGTGCACCAGGCTTCATTTCAATGCCACTCATCGCGGTATAGACAGCCAATTGACAAAGGCTATTGCTGAAAACGTTCTTTTGAAGACGCTGTACTAAAATTCGTATAACGAAAAAATAAAAAAATATTTTCTGAAGCAATCCTTTTTGTTGTTTTGTTTTACATGATTTTACCCGGCTTGGGAACCATCTCCTGCTACCTACATAAAATCTTTGTAAGAGTGTGACCGGACTCGGAACATCTCACTTCTGCAAATGGCATTTATCATATAGAGAACGTTAATGCCAGGCACTTACTAATGTATTGTTATTACTATTGTATTACTAATGTATCCTGGTTTCCATGGTTACGACCATCCTGCAATCCATCGATGGTGGTTCTGCTTGTACACTATGTGTATACACGACTGTGGGACTGCACATAGGGCTAGTGCTTTTTCCTATAGTGTGCAAGCATGGCCACTGCTGCTGGATTGCAGGGTGGTCGTAACCATGGAAACAAGCAGTGTATAATGTGATGTAAAAATGAATCCAGCCAGCAAAGGAGGCGATATGGACAATCAAAATACATTAGTAAGTGTCTTGTATTAACTTTATCTACATGATAAGTGCTATTCACTGAAGTGAGCTAGCATCTTTAACCTCTCTGACGGTACAGTTGTTTGAAAGGTCATGGCTTAAGATGAATAGTAATGTAATTTGCTTTTGGCAACCCCCTGTCATAGGAAAGGTTCCCAGTAATGAGTTATCACCATGGAAAGCTCCCATGTTTGCAGGTGAAGCATTACACAGTGGCCATTGACATTAGTGGACTGTCATCAAATTGTGTGGACCCTCTAAGTTTTGTGATGGCTAACCTCCGGCACTCCAGCTGTGGTAAAACTACAACTCCCAAGATGACACTGTTCTCGAGGCTCCACGGAAATGAATGGAGTATGCTGGGAGTCGTAGTTTCACCACAGCTGGACTGCCAGAGGTTAGCCTTCACTCTAGTTCCTCCAAGTTGATGTAGATCTCCTCACTGGTTACTAAATGGGGGGCATGACTGCCGTAAAGAGGGCAACTGGAAAGTGGTCACCCATACTCATAGTGCTCGAAAAGAAACCTAATGAAATGCATCTGAATTGTGAAGTCTTATTAGGTCGACCATGTTCTATATGAATTTAATAATAGCTGCTAGTTTGTCAAAGCTGACAATGATAGCAATTAGAGTGCCAGTAGGAGGTGTCACCCAACGACATTCCCTTCCCCCTTTCCTCATGCCCAACCCTGCAGAATGTCTCACTTCTGCCATTGTATTCATGGACCAGGAAGCCCCGTATGGACCTTGCTTTTAATAGGACATGTGGGAGGACCCATAATTGCTAACTGGAATGAGAAAAAAAATTTAAATTTTTATTATTATTATAATTCTTATTAATTCCTTTCATTCTAATCTTATGCTGGGACATGGCCGCATTTCCAGCATCATGGCATTACCTGGGGAAAGCCATTAAAAATGAATGGGTTTCAGTTCAGGCGGCTGATAGCAGCTGTCATTTCTGAAGAGAAGCTTGCACTACCTTTAGGAGAGTGTTCAGTTCCTTGTAAGTGGCAGATCCATTTATTGTTGCATAAGAGGAGTCTGTACAGAGAAAGAAGTAAGGTTAAACACTTCATTTTCTCGAAATATTGACAGCGATTGTATTGCTATAAAAGAGGGAGAATAATCATCAAGAATGTGCAGGATTTTCTTTGCAGTTCATCCTCCAAGCCACTTGGAGTGGTAAAGATCATTAAAATGTGCCTTTTGTTTACTGAATTAAGCTTTCTGTCTGCTTTACATAAATGAACTAATGCGTCTTGTACTCTTAAAGGGCATCTGTCAGCAGATTTGTACCTATGAAACTGGCTGACCTGTTGCATGTGCACTTGTCAGCTGAAGACATCTGTGTTGGTCCCATGTTCATATGTGCCTGCATTGCTGAGAAAATGATGTTTTAATATATGCAAATGAGCCTCTAGGTGCAATGGGGGCGTTGTCATTACACCTACAGCCTCTGCTCTCTCTCTAACTGCTGCACCCTCTACACTTTGATTGACAGGGTCAGACAGTGTAAACGTGATCACTGCCTTGGCCCTGTCAATCAAAGTGAAGAGAATGCGGCAGTTGTGAGAGAGAGCAGAGGCTGTAGAAGTAATGACAACGCCCCTGTTGCTCCTAGAGGCTCATTTGCATATATTAAAACATCATTTTTCTCAGCAATGCAGAAACATATGAACATGCGACCAACACAGATGTCTTCAGCTGCGAAGTGCACATGTAACAGGTCAGCCAGTGTCATAGGTACAAAGACTAATTATTGACAAGTGTGCCTTCGGCGTCCTCAGCCGAATGCAGAAACGCGAAGCACGTATGCGCAGTATAAGCACGGGGTTTTCATTTATGTGCTAACACGGTAATACGGATCAGCATTTGTTGTACTAACTGTTTAATTAATATTAATATTGCACGTGGTGATCAAATGGTTTAAAATTATTCATCTGATTCCGGATAATGTAACTGCATTCTTGCGAAGAGGAGGGTTAGGTTCGGTATACGCAGTGTATGAAGACTGCTGGTACAGGGAGGAGAGGAATAAGAAGGCCGCACCTGCTTCATTTCATCTTTACTGCAACCTGCTACGTCTAACCCCGGCCCTGCGCTGCCTGTCTCTGCTCTGTATCTGCCTCTTGGCATCTATCCGTTAACCAGCCCTGGATTGTGGGACGTAGCTCTCCCCGTGCATCAAACTGTAAGTCTCCAGCAAATTGCTTTATTTTTTTTCCCTAAACTTTTTCTAAAACAAATTGCTGATTTGTATGTATATCAGAGTATTTTTTTTTTGTACAGTTACAGGATGTCGGTCTTGTCCGTGGTGCCTCCGACGGTCTGGGAGAAGAGGAACTGCACAGTGGGACGTGTCACAAGGCCAGCGTGTGAGGAGAAACTGAGATGGTAATGACCCAAGCTGACAATATATTCACAGGCACACATCTGGGAGGAGGTTTTCCGAATTTTCTGATTTAACTGTACAAGAATTATGACTTGACACATCACTGATCTCATCGCATTATTTCATGCTGGTAGAGTAGGAGCAAAGTTATTTGAAATGCATTGAATACATTTCCTTCCTCACACGTGTCCATTCACCACCCAGTAATCTGATAGAGATTAATAAAGAAGATCTTTGAGACTCTCAAAAAAGCAATCTATAAATCGAAGATAACTGTTAGATTGTTTGGCCGATAAATATCCCCAACCTCCCCACAGTCATTCACTCTCGTCTCTGAGCATGGCAGAGAGACTTCCCCAAACATTTATAGTCTACTAATGCATGGCAGAGAGACTTCCCCAAACATTTATAGTCTACTAATGTATGAATGTGAATAGGGGGTCTTCCAGGACTACCATGTTTCCATCCTGTATGTAGCACTTCCTGTTCCAGTATCCAACCAAACCCATGATGCACTTCTCCTTCCTCTGCCACAGCTCCAGCACTGCCCCTAACAACACCCAACTAGTTCATGGCTCCTCCCACCCAGCTAGTTACATAGACACTCCCCTATCACTGCCCCGCCCATGGACATAACATCACAGGAAATGAGAACAAGCAGACTGGACATGGTCATGTGACCACAGCCCAGAACGGGAGATAGAGCCTACAAACTCATGACACGTTAACTTTAAGTCTATATAGCCGATAGACAGACATGAATAGTAAGACCCAGAGCAGCATGCAGCTGATAGTACGGGACATAGTGTTGTATTTGCAGTTTCATATTCTTAATAACCGTCTGCACTGGACCATGGACCTGTTCTGCAGAGTCGTGGAGTCGCAGCTGTGTCAAGATACACTACAATAATAATTTTAAAGCACTGCTAGATATGTATGAAATTTTAGTAAAAGGATAAGAAAATATGCAGTGTCCGGGTTTGGGGTCCCCTGGACACCGTCGAGGTGTCACCACGTGTTACTGCTCTCCGGAAGGGTTGTTAAGGCGTGGTGCACCCCAATGGGAAATAAGTCCAGAGAGTCAGGATCTGCAGTAAACCAGGGTGCTTCTTTACTGGAATTCAGGTGCAAAACAATACAGGCGAGGCATAGGACTGGCTTCTCCAATCTCCTCCCTGGCAGAAGAAGTGTTTGGTGCTGAGGAAAGGCCTGCGCTAGCTGTCCCTCTTTCTTTTCAGAAGGCTGGTACCCTGGTCCAAGGCTGATGATCCAGGGTCTGTGGCAGCGTATCCCCGTCCGTGTCTTCTTCTCGTCCCTCAGTAGTCCGTCAGATTCTCCTCTTCAAGCACTGGTCCCTAACTGCAACCACACTAAGGGCTCTGACTGCTGTCCTTATATACTGTGTCTGCTAGACTAGAACCTTCTAGTGGGAGGGGTGGAGTGGAGAAGCTCAGCACAAACAGATACAATGTTGCAGTTAATGGTAATGACTCAGCAGGTGTTTCTGACACAAACAAGTTTTCAGACATAACAACAGCTAAAACCAGACAGTTAAAAGGTCAGGCTGTCTGATTTTTGGTGGTAAACAAGTCTGGGTTTTTCCCTCCAAAACATAGTGGTAAACAAGTCTGTTTTTCTCTTATGGTAGCAGTGGAAAATTACCAGCTCCATAATCCAAGCTCTAACAGTCTCTCAATATTCATTTAACCCTTTCCACAGAGCCATTTAAAGGGAACCTGTCACCTCCTGTAGGGAAAAAAAACTGTTAGCAGTACCTTAATCTGGTGGCCAGGGTGACGCTAAAGAAGGTCTTGATAAGGAGAAGAGATTCCTGTAAATAGAAGAAATTGATGTTTTAATCCTGTTCAGAACGCTGACTTGACTCGGCTTGAAGTCAAGGGGCAGCGGCTAGCCAAGAAACCACTCCCCCTGGTCAACTTGAATGACAGTTGCCGTTGGGCGGGGGATCGCGCAATTCTCGCGCATGCGCGGTGCGCAATTTCTCCCTGCGCGATCCCGGCCCCGGCTCTTCACTTCTGCTGCGCTTTTGTCCCTACAGCGCATGCGCCGCAGAAGCAAGCGAGCGCGCTTGCCAGAGCGCGGCCCCGCCCGCCGTCCCCGCGCGCCTCGCTTGCTTCTGCGGCGCATGCGCTGTAGGGACAAAAGCACCGCAGAAGTGAAGAGCCGGGGCCGGGATCGCGCAGGGAGAAATTGCGCACCGCGCTTGCGCGAGAATTGCGCGATCCCCGGCCCAACGGCAACTGTCATTCAAGTTGACCAGGGGGAGTGGTTTTCTTGGCTAGCCGCTGCCCCCTTGACTTCAAGCCGAGTCAAGTCAGCGTTCTGAACAGGATTAAAACATCAATTTCTTCTATTTACAGGAAATCTCTTCTCCTTATCAAGACCTTCTTTAGCGTCACCCTGGCCACCAGATTAAGGTACTGCTAACAGTTTTTTTTCCCTACAGGAGGTGACAGGTTCCTTTAAGTACAGTTGATAATGAACAGAGTATATATCAAAACATATACAAAATGCAGTTACACAGTAATAAAATGTGCACGTTAACCCTTGTAGAGTCAAATAAAGTAAGAAGTTTTAACTTTGCATAGGGGAAATATACAAATGTCCAATTTCTAAGTGCTCCTGGCTCCCGGGCACTGCACTCTCCCCTACTTTAACTGTGGCGTCCCCGACACAGTTCACGACCATTGCTAAAAAAGAAGATTTGTGCAACAGGTACCAACTATGTACATTCTGTTTTGAGATAGTCCATCGTTAGGGGCCTTCAATTTTCCCCTAGGTTTCTGGCTCTAGAATGTCACAAACTGGATTCATCAAGTGCTCGTTGTGTTCCACTTTGGATTGATGGTCTGTTGATGCTGTCATCTGTCTGGCATTGATGTATCCTGGCAGTTGGTTCTATGGAACATGTTGAATGCAAGTGGACAGGATGCATGTGGCTGATTAAGGCTGTGATCATCAAGTTGGAAGGTCTTCACTGGTCACTTCTGGGGCAGAACACAGGACAGCAGGTACTGTATTCAAGTCGCAGAGTTAGGACAAGTAGGGCTAGACTCTCCCCTACTTTTTCATTGGCTCTCTGGCCGGCATCTGCACCTGTAGCAAAAAGACTCAAAAGGACATCATTAACTGGGCCGAACCAAGTACTGGACTGGCAAACAGTAACACCAACATTGTCATCAGGCACAATACACATTGTGTACATGAGAAAGCCCTTTCTCAACATGGTCATTACAGGTATGTCAAGCATCATTTGACCCTTTTCACTTACACCCTTTACAGGGTTTACCTTAAAGCCTTTTATCATAGCTTTCAGCAACACAATAATATTTTCCAAAGGATACATTATCAGCATAAATGGGCAGCATTACAGTTGAACCTTTGAAGCATAGGTATAGTCAAACAATATATCATCACATCTTCATACTAATGCAGTTCTGAACCATAAAACACATAACGGAGATATTGCTGGAACTGTTAATCTGAGTATCTGGCTGGTTTGATCCCTTTGGTGGTTCTTTCAGATCTCTTGGGTTGTGTCTCGATCACAGGTTCGGAAAGAGCATTGTTGGTGACCTCGGCACTGGAATCGCAAAGTTCAGGAATGCTAGACATAGGTAATGAACATTTTTGGTACATCCACCATTCTAGAATTGAGAACCAGTTAAAGGGGGCCTCCCGGACTGTAGCTGGTTTTAATTTGATTTCTGCATTTTCAGTTTGTATATTTTCTTGAGATGTAGGGGTTTCTTCCCCAAGTTCATTGGATAAACACAGCTTCAATTGATTACGGTGAACAATTTTTAGGTTCTCTTCACCCTGTTTATTTATCTGATAGGTTTTCTGCAGTTGGGATGGCTTTGATCCTGTAGGGTACAGATTCCCATTTATTTTCTAGTTTGTTTGTCCTGTGTTGTTTGCGCAACCATACGTGATCTCCTACACATAGTGGTTTAGCCTCAGCTTTGGCATTATAGTCGTCCATTTGTTTTTGTTGAGCATCCTGGGTTGTTTTCATTGGTTATTTTTTGGATCAGTTTTCAGACGCCTCAGTTGCTCTTTCCCTAGTCACTTTGTGGTAGTAGGTTGTTATCATGGTCAGTTGACACACTCAGCATATGTCAGCCGGCAACCAACTTTTGTGGTCCAAACATTAATGTGTAGGGTTCTTGCTTAGTTGAAACAGTGCGGTGTATGGTTATATAGGAAGGTCAGTTTAGATACCCATGTTGGCCATTTTGCTTTCTCACACTCTGGCAATTTGCGCAATATATTTATTATGTTTTTGATTCATTTTTCACATAAACCATTGCATTGGTGGGTGATAGGCCGTTGTACGTATTTTTTTAATATTGTACAATGTGCACATTTCTTGGAATAATTGTGACTCAAATGCTGAGCCTTGGTCGGTCAGAATCTTTTCTGGTGGTCTGTGGACTCAATAAACCTCTTTTCAAACACATCCACAGTGGTTTGTGCTGACAGTCTTTTACGGGTATCACCATGGCATACTGCTATAATGATCAATCATTGTTAGGGGGCGTACAACATACCCATCTCTGGCTGGGTCTTAATTTAACATGGTCTAAGCGCAATGAGCTCAAATGGCCTATGACTCTCAATTGGGTGCAGTGGTGCTTTTTGTCTGGGCTGGTCATCCCTATTAATGGCACAGATAGGGCACTCGCGACACATTTTTCTATGTCATCTCGCATTCCAACCCAAAAGAATCTCTGTCTGATAAGTGACTCTGTTTTCTGGCACCCAAAATGTCCGGATTGATTATGGTATGCATCCAGGATCAGATGGGCATCCTGTTTGGGGTACCACAATCTGTTTAATACGGTCATGTGTCAGAGGATCAATAATGCGACGTTTGAGCTGACCCTTCTCATAAAAAGAGGTGTTTCCTCTGTTTCAACAGTTTGAGCACCTCAGGGTCGGCGGTTTCTCTCTGATGTGGTGTAAGGTTCTTACCATATTGGAGCACAGGCAATAGTTCCCGTAGAAATCTGCTTTCACGTTGTAATTGGATCCAGTCCATTCTGGCTGCTTGTGGATGGATGGGATTTTGTTGACTGGTCTCTCTGGCAGTAATAGCATCTTGCTTGAGTCCCAGGACGAAAAAGGCTGGCATTTCAACGTCTTCCCAGCAGTCATCATGCAGGTTGGCTGGTGCACCTATAGGAAATCTCAACAGGGCATCTGCATTAATATTACATTTGCCAGAACGGTATTTGATGGTAAATTTGTAATTGGCTAGTCTAGAGACCCAGCGCTGTTCTATGGCACCTATATGAGCAGTGGAAAGATGGACCATGGGGTTGTTGTCTGTATAGGCCACAAATTCAGTAGCCGTCAAATGTTCCCTAAATTTTTCTGTAACTGCCCAGACCAAGGCGAGTAATTCGAGTTTAAAAGAGCTGTAATTACAGTCATTTCTTTCAGTAGGCCTCAGTGATCGACTGGCGTATGCAATGACTCGTTCACGTTGGTCTTGCACTTGAGCCAACACTGCTCCCAAGCCCTTCTTGCACGCATCGGTATACAGTCTGAAGGGTTTAGTATAGTCTGGGTAAGCAAGAATAGGGGCTTCGGTAAGTTTACATTTCAGATCATTAAAAGCGTTCTCCTGAGCACCAGTCCATACAATAGACGTCTTATTTGAACCTTTCTTATTAGGCTGGCCTTTTAACAAGTTCTGCAAAGGGGCTGCAACCTTAGTAAAATCCTGAATGAATCATCTGTAATATCCAGCAAAGCCTAGAAATGTCTTTACTTCATAGATATTGGTAGATGTGGGCCAATTTTTAACTGCAGCGATTTTATCAGGGTCAGGAAGAACCCCTTGAGCACTGACCACATGCCCTAGATAGTGCACCTCAGACTGCAATAAGTGGCACTTGGACGGTTTTACTTTGAGTCCATGTTTTATGAGTACAGCAAATACTTCAGACAGGTGTTGTAAATGGTCTTCGTAAGGATTTAGAGTATATAATAATATCATCCAGGTACAATAGCACAGTCTCAAAGTTTTTTGTGACCCAAGCAATACTCCATGAGACGCTGGAAAGTGGCTGGTGCATTACACAGGCCGAATGGCATATAATTGAACTCATAAAGTCCCATAGGTTGTAGTAAAAAGCTGTCTTTTCCCGGTCGTTGGGTGCCATGGGGACCTGCCAGTAGCCACTAGTTAAATCTAAAGTAGAGAAGAATGCTGCAGAGCAGAGGGCTGATAGGGACTCTTCTATTCTAGGCAAGGGGTAATGCGTCTTTATGTGTGATGTTATTTAATTTGCGATAGTCTACACAGAATCGTATTGTACCATCCTTTTATGCACAAGCACTAAGGGTGCAGCCCCAAGGGCTATGACTGTCCCGAATACATTAGAGGCTTTCATGTCGTTCACTATCTGTTTCACTTGCTGGTACATGGCTGGTGGTATGGGCCTGTATCTATCTATAATGGGTAGATGAGACCCAGTAGGGATGGTGTGGTGGATCACCTCTACCTTCCCAAAATCCGTAGGGTGTTTACTGAAAGCAGCCTCATGCTCTTTAACAACCTTCAGGGCGCCCTCCTTCCACTCAGCGGGAGTGTTCTGATCCCCAATGTGCAGTTGCTCCCACCAGAGACCTGCCGGACAGGACTTCCGCCTGGCTGGCGGACTTCGTGACTGGACCGTCAAAATGGACAATATCATCGTTCCCAACATGTATTAATTTAGCAACAGTCTGGTATTTGTGCAACTGAATAGGTCGGTCACTAATGTTTAGCATGCGGATTGGCACCCTACCACGCTTCACAGTAACTAGACTGCGAGCAGCAAGCAAATATTCTTTTCCCCCATCCAGTATAGGTTCCACAAGGGCCTGGTAAGCTTTCCCATGTGGTCCTATACGTGCTTTACACCAAAGTAATGTCTCTGAGTGAGGTTGTAACCATATGGGTTTAGCATTAGTATCTTACATTTCCAATCTCACCCTTGTGATCACTGAAACTTTTGTGCCCCCTGAGTGCCCTCAGTGTATGCTGTAACACTCTGCGGTCCGGCAAAAGGTGCTGTAACTAACTCTTGCTGGAGTATACACATCAATTCCTCCACACAGTTTTGCAAAATATTCATTCCCAATACAACTGGGGGAAAACCCTCATCATGCACGTGCACAACTATTAAACCTTGCCGCTGTAATGTCAGTATTACCAATTGAACAGTGGGCTCCCAGTATCCCTGGGATGCTATAGGCTGGCCATCTGCTGGCGATCACATTATCTTACTCTGAGTAGGATGGATAAGATGGTCTAGCTCCCAATGCTGCTGATAAAAATGGCAATTGCATAGTAGTTACTTGTGACCCAGTGTCCACTAAAGCAAGGCAGGACACACCATTGATTCTGACTGTAATTGTAGGACATTCACCAATGTATGCAGCAAAGTTTGGACCGCAAAGCAGTCTCCCCACTGAGGGTGGTCCATGGCCCCAGGAGACACTAGTTTAACTTCGTGCATTCCCGCTCCAGAATGACCAACTTCTTGACATTTACGACATATTGGTCGGCCACTGGCATCAAACTGGTCAAGTGGGTAATCGACCATGATTCCTAGGATTACCATTAGAACCATATCTCGGTCTACCTCTAGGGTACCAAGTACCTCTATCAGGCTGACGGCTTTGTTTCATGCCCTGGAACCTCTTTTTGTAACACCTCAACATTTTTTACAAGCTGCAACACCTTCAGGTTAACTTCAGTATGTTCATCACATTTTGTTAACATTAGACTCTACTGGGTTTACTCCTTTGTTCAGATATAGTGGCACAATTATAACCTGGGTCTGAATCAGAACCCAGCACCTTTACTGCCAAGCTCCTTAAAGTCAAGAAATGGCATATCAGGGTCTTGTAATGCAAGAACTCTTAACTGGGTTTTTACAGCATCTAGTCCTGGCACCCTCTACAAACTGGTTCTTTCAGAGTCCGGTCTGGGTTAAGTACCTCATGTGGACCATGTGCTGGATGGCACGCAGCAATTCCTGGAGACTTAAAGCAAAATCTCGTAGGTTTTCACCTATCCTTTGGTTTGCGGCTAAAAAAATGCCATTTTTAACTCGGACAATGTGCGCCTGTCAAACATGCTGGCAAGTCTGTCAAAGATGTGGTCAGCAGTACGCTTTTCAGTACTGGGCCATGACTTTACCTCTCTTAGGGCTGCTCCCTCCAATTGACCAATCAACATAGCAACTTTCTGTTCATCATTAAGGGAAATCATCTTGTAAATGGCGCTCATCTGATCCCTAAAATCTTTGAGGCCTGTAGGCTCTCCTCCATATTTCGGTAACCATGGTGCTCCAAAAAAATATGGTACCGACAAGGGTATAGTTGGAGAAGGGCTAGAAACCCCAGAACTGGCAGGCAGATCACGGTCTCCATCTACTGACATGGCAGCAAAGTATAGTAGCACTATGAGACAGTAATTCAGTTCATCAGTTCATCAATTCATGACTGTTGGTGCTGGACTGGATCCTGTTCGTGACGCCAAATTGCAGTGTCCGGGTTTGGGGTCCCCTGGACACCGTTGAGGTGTCACCACGTGTTACTGCTCTCCGGAAGGGTTGTTAAGGCGTGGTGCACCCCAATGGGAAATAAGTCCAGAGAGTCAGGGTCTGCAGTAAACCAGGGTGCTTCTTTACTGGAATTCAGGTGCAAAACAATACAGGCGAGGCATAGGACTGGCTTCTCCAATCTCCTCCCTGGCAGAAGAAGTGTTTGGTGCTGAGGAAAGGCCTGCGCTAGCTGTCCCTCTTTCTCTTCAGAAGGCTGGTACCCTGGTCCAAGGCTGATGATCCAGGGTCTGTGGCAGCGTATCCCCGTCCGTGTCTTCTTCTCGTCCCTCAGTAGTCCGTCAGATTCTCCTCTTCAAGCACTGGTCCCTAACTGCAACCACACTAAGGGCTCTGACTGCTGTCCTTATATACTGTGTCTGCTAGACTAGAACCTTCTAGTGGGAGGGGTGGAGTGGAGAAGCTTCAGCACAAACAGATACAATGTTGCAGTTAATGGTAATGACTCAGCAGGTGTTTCTGACACAAACAAGTTTTCAGACATAACAACAGCTAAAACCAGACAGTTAAAAGGTCAGGCTGTCTGATTTTTGGTGGTAAACAAGTCTGGGTTTTTCCCTCCAAAACATAGTGGTAAACAAGTCTGTTTTTCTCTTATGGTAGCAGTGGAAAATTACCAGCTCCATAATCCAAGCTCTAACAGTCTCTCAATATTCATTTAACCCTTTCCACAGAGCCATTTAAGTACAGTGATAATGAACAGAGTATATATCAAAACATATACAAAATGCAGCTACACAGTAATAAAATGTGCACGTTAACCCTTGTAGGTCAAATAAAGTAAGAAGTTTTTAACTTTGCATAGGGGAAATATACAAATGTCCAATTTCTAAGTGCTCCTGGCTCCCGGGCACTGCAAATACACATACAGTTACTTGTGAGACAACACCTTTAAAGCCCACCCAGAAGCTGATTTTGATGCGGTAGGCCCTAACAGTCAGCTAATATTGACAAAGTAGACAGTCTAAATGTCACGATTTTCATCCAATTACATTGCTTCTCCACAGATATGCGGACCCGCAATACTACGGGTGCCGCCATTGAAAATGCCTATACTTAGTACATGTTCTATATTTTCTTGCGGAGCCGCGGCATGGAGCAGCGGCTCGGCGAGATCGCGTGCCGGCCATAGAAGTGAATGGGGCCGCATCTATTCCGCAAAATTGCGGAATAGATGCGGACCCATTCACACGGTCGTGTGCATGGGCCCTTATTCTGCAGGAAAACAGCTCCCAAGTGTTTAGCTGAAAGTGAAACTAAAAACAGCTTTCTCTCCCGACTCGATTTCTAACAGCTATATCTTCTGATATACTGGATATAATGCTGTGATTTTCATTTGTGTATCATTTGAAAGCTTGGAATGCCAGCTTTCATAGAAGGTCAGAACCATTTTTCTATCTGCTACCATTCCCAATATATGAGCAGCTAAAGCAGCCTTTCCCTCTTCAGTCTGGTTTGCTTTAGGCACTTGCAGCAGCAGAGCCGGGCACTTGGGATCTGTTTTCCTGCAGAATAAAAGTGCTTTTCCTGGACATGGAATAAAGGCACAAAGTGCACACAGGTATGTCTGGTATGCGTCTGCAATCTTCTGTGGGGCAGTGCTCTTAGTTATATTGGTCAAAAACAGGTGAGAGACTCCCTTTAAGCTCATTTTAAAGAAGACCTTTCACGGCAAATTTTGATGAAATTTGCAGGCAACCTGTTGGAGGAGCTGAGCAGATTAAACGAGTAATTGATATATTTATATTTATGCTCTTTCTGCCTTCATTCTTCACGGAGGGGGTGTTATCAGTGATTGACAGCATTCTCTGTGTAAGTGTGTATACAGAGATAGCTGTCAGTCACTGATATCTGTACATGGGGAGGTGTTATCAGTGACTGATAGCATTGTGTGTGTAAGTGTGTATACAGAGATAGCTGTCAGTCACTGATATCTGTACATGGGGAGGTGTTATCAGTGATTGATAGCATTGTGTGTGTAAGTGTGTATACAGAGATAGCCGTCAGTCACCCTTGAACGATGAAGTCACAAAAAGCAGAAATTTAAATGTATAAATTATTGAATCTTTTCCCACAAAGCTTCAGCTCAGCTTTTCCTGCCCTGTAACATGCTGCCTGCAAATTAGACTCCATTTTCATGGTGACATGTCCTCTTTAAATGGAAAAGAATGCAACTTGCTAATATACTTTGTGTTTCAATTCCTTGTGATTCCCAATACCTTGTCAGTATAAACTTACGTCTAGGGGATGAAAATTGTCTTGGGTCATTTAATGCTGACCCAGGTTACAAGAGTTTTTTTAAAGCAGAGCTATGATATAAATATGTAGAAGCGAGCTGTGCATTTATGTATCATTCACTAGATCAGGGTAGACTTTCAGCCAGAAAAAAGGGGGATGATTGTTTCAGTGGACCACACTTAGATGGCGTCCATGTGCTGTCACTTGAATGGGCGTGAAAATTGTGCCTGAACGGTAAATGCTTCAATTTTCTCAGTCCATGCTGAAAATAGCACTCGTGAATTATCCCACTGATTATAATGGGTCAGCAGTGGGCATCGCTCGTGTAAATGAGTCCTTAGGGTACCTGCAGGGTAATCTGCAGGCAGTATTGTGGCCCAGCTGCATGGTCCCTCATACAAAGAAGATTCTGTGGCACCAATCAGAAATTAAAAACCATATATATATATATATATATATATATATATATATATATATATATATACATACAAAATATATTTGAGCACTTTATACATTTTATTTGCATTAACCATAAAATCTCTTTAACTGTGTTGTGCTTGCCCACTGTTATTCCTTCTGGAAATGCATTAGTAAATTGACAACTAGATGTTAAGAACTGGGGGGTAGTCCCTACGCAATCTGACAATATCCAGTCGAAGTGGACAGGTCCTGACTGTGAACCGGCACACCCCTTTGACAAGGGGAATGGTAACAACCAGTAGTCAATTTATTCATACATAGTGACAAAGGAAGAACTATAAGGCCATATGCTCCAGAATTGTTATTACGTGGGGAACACAAGACATGTCAAGAGATGTAACAGGTCCCCTTTAAAGACCACCGGGCAGATGGGCAATCTCCATTTCTTTACTGCGAGTGTACCTCTTGGGTCAGGCATGAATACGTTTTCACTGCCTGGCCTGTGGTGGCGCAGCCTCAAAAGCAGTGCACTTAACCTCTGGGAACGGTAGGGCGCAATGCCCCTTCTCCCCCCCCCCCTTTGTTGCACCTATACACTCATTTGCATAGTACCAAAGTGCATTTCTCAGAGGCTCATGGGACCAAGACCATAATCTTCAGCTGTCAAGAGCTCATGCCTCAGGTGAGGCAGTTTTAGATCCATATTTCTGATGACAGAAGTCCTTTAAAGCTCTGTTCACACTAGTGCCATGGCTTATATTTGCAATGGAACCAAGGCCACTATGGCTATAGGCCACCCAGAAGGACCCCATTGACTTTCTGAAGTCACTTTTTGGTTTCATTCGTGGTGTCAGTATTTCTGATGGCAGGAATGGTGCTGCAGACTGCACTACTGTAGTGCAAAAAATGCTATGAAGATGATCTATTATGGTATATAGCATCTAACATGGTTTACGGTAGATGGTATACTGACACGGTGTGGCGGTGAGTCTCGCCTTTACTTCATAAGCTCAGAGTATGATTGTAAAACCAAGGAAATTCTGCCTGTTTTTACTGGTTTTTCCGATGGTGTGACCTTCTTACAGACCATTACTGACCCACGTGAACATAGTC
This sequence comes from Rhinella marina, assembly GCA_900303285.1. Taxonomy (NCBI): domain Eukaryota; kingdom Metazoa; phylum Chordata; class Amphibia; order Anura; family Bufonidae; genus Rhinella; species Rhinella marina. The sequence goes on from ONZH01012634.1 coordinate 109,485, forward strand.
GTAGATAGTGCATGGTACCCATCCCGGCTACATTATACTATATTATCTCTTCATCTCCTGGATCAGTCCTATTAAAGAACAGCAGCCAACGAACAAGCGGCCATTCTCAGCAGAAATATCTGGGTTAACGTGACGGCTCGTCTGGCCTTGGCCATCTTGTTTACAGACCATATCTCAGCCCAGTGATCTTTCAAGAAGTTTAATTGCATTTAGAGCCCTAATTTTAGTGTGTGGCTTGTGATGTGGCTTTTGGAAATATAATGTGTCATGCTTACTCATGTCTTAAATTGCATTTTTCTACTTGAACGGTTTACTAAGAGCCCCAGTAATAATTGCAGCATCTTCTTCTCCTATTGTGACATCAAAGCCTCCAAATATACCGGCAACTACTTTCTAGTCTTATTTAGTCTCATTCCGAGTGCTCCAAACTTCATAATACATCAATTGGGTTCTTAAACTGCTGCTGTCCCTCATAATTAATGGCTCGGAGACGGCTTTGGAGAAGCGAAGAGCGTTTCTTCCCTCCTATTCATTGTCTCTCCATTGCATTACAAAAGACAGCGCTACGAAATACCTGTTACAATCTAAAGCCATATGACGAATGGCGGCAGTAACCGTCACAATCAAAAACATCACTACCAATTTTTTTTTTGTCTTTGCAGGTGGAAGGATTGAGAGCGGCAGTCTCATCAAGGCTAAATAGTCGAATCGGGGTTTTTATCGGTATTATATGACGGTATTATTGGTGCAGATTGTCCTGCAGGTGATTCTGCAGATGCTTTGGAAATCACATTAATATTAAGTTAACTTTGTTGATATTTTTTTTTTCTTTACTTTTTTGAGGACAAAAAGCATATAGCAGTTTATGCAGCATAAAGCCTCATTCACACGTCTGTGCTCAAATCCTTGAGCAGGTGGTCAGTGAGGCATCCATGAAGGATCCGTGGTGGGTCCGTGTTTTGCCATCCATGTTGCATCCGTGTTTCACTGACACTGAACAGCTGAAAAATAATTTTCAAAGCATCTCTTCTTAATGATCCGTGAAACACTGATGCAACACGGATGACATCCGTGAGGATCTGTGGTTTTCACGGACTCATTGACTATAATGGGCGTGAGGGATCCGGGAACATGGATCAAGATAGGACATGCATCCGTGCTAAAAACACGGACCCACGAACCATGCTAAAACACTGATGTCTGAATACACACATTGAAATTAATGGGGATGTGTGCTGTCCGTGGAGAACACTTACAGAACACGTCCGTGAAACACTGACGTGTGAATGAGGACAGGTTCATACAGTATGTACGGGGGAGTCCGATAGATCTGCTTAGTGTTTATGAGCTGGGATCCTGCCATTATCTGGACTGGCTCTTAACATGTCCCTCTGTAGGGCAGAGCAGTAGGCACTCTTCTTTCGCCTTGTAGGGGTCGTCCATAATATGACAAGAAGGACAGCACACACTGTAGTTGATGCAATGCAGAAAGTTTTATTGGCGGGGTAATTATTGTAATTATTGTATCACGTTAGTAAGTTATCCCCTATCAACAGGATAGTGGATAACTAACCGATTGCTGGGGGTCCAACCACTGGAATCCCCACCAATCCCGTTCCCCTGAACTGATGGAGCGGAACTTTGGGCATGAACATTGCTGCTCCATTCGTTCTCTATGGGCAGTGCTCGGCTGTCTCTGCGACTCCAATAGAGAATAAATGGAGCAACCGTGCACAGGCTTTAAGGATCTAACCATGGAGTGTGAAACAGGGACATCCATCACCGAGGGACCATAAGGGGGTTGTCCAACCCCCAAAAAAAAAATATATATATATATATATATATATAATATATATATATATATATACACTGAACATATTCTGGTATTGTCTGAAAGCTTGGAATGTCTGCTTTCAAACAAGATCAGTTGCATGTTTCATGCCACCATTCAGTAGGTAGAAGCATCTAAATCAGCCCCCCCCCCCCCCCCCAGTTAACTACTTTTCCCACTACTGGAGCTCCAGTCTGGTAAAACAGTTAGAGGGTTAAAGGGATTCTGTCACGGGGACATTCACTGTTACACCAGGCACAGTACTTTGTAGGCCTAGCTCAGTTGAATGTAATGATACCTTTCACTTCACCATCTGCTGCTTTATTTTGTAGAAAAGTACTTTTAATCCATATGCGCATGAGCGGTTCAGTGCAGCGAGGGTGGGTTCAAGCCCCTCTATGCTCCCTTGCTCCTCTTGGAGCGGTCTCCATTGTAGTGGTGGTGCAGAGGAATTACAGCTCTTTGTCCCATTCAAGTTAATTTGAGAGGAAGCTGTAATTAAACCGCTGTGCTCTACAAGGGAGACAGTGTGCAGGTAATCTCTTAAGAAGACATAGCGCTCACATGAGCATCCCGGCCCCTTCAAACAACTGATCATCGATATATGCATCCCCGTGCAACCCCTTTAAGCTCATGGCGTTTCCAAGCTGGGATCCTCAGACATAGTATCTTCTGATAATCATTAAAGAAAAACTTCAGACAAATTTTATTCCATGTCCTGCTAGAAATGTATATGATATAATCTGTAGTGAATGTCATTTTCTTACCAGTAGCTGAATTTTTGACTTATATCATCCTGAAGTTTCTTATCTGTGTCATGTGACCCACCAACTCACACAGCACCTTATGTGTGGACAGGAAGTCTAATTCTCTATATATTCCTATGAGACTGAAAGTGAGGCTCCCATAGGAATGAATAGAGCAGTTACTGGCTTCTCTGTCCTGGGTCAGTTGGAGGTCAGGGAGTTGGTCACATGACCCAGCTACAATAAGAAGAGAGGTTTTTACTCACAGAAACAGTCACTGATAAGAAAATGACATTCACTACAGATTATATCATGTACCTTTCTAACAGGTCAGAGAATAAAAACCTTTGCGGGAATTCTTCTTTAATTGCTCTTTGACACTTTCGTGTACAATGGTCAGCTAGTCATTGCCAGTGAGTTATCAGGTAACTGAGAAGAATGAATAATAAAGAGAAAGATGAGCGTAAACAGTCTTATATAACTGCCTATTCCTCAGGTTAATTTTCTACCTCTTTTTGAACTAATTACTACTTAATTGTCTGCAACATTATAATTAATTGTATTGTTACCCTTTTCTGTATTGTGCATCAAATAAAATTGTATATAAAATCCTACATTACTTTTGTCTTGTGTTTTTATTCATTTATTTTTTTTAGCCTTGTGACTACTTGACTCTAAAAAATGTAGCTGCTAAAAAATCTGTAGAGATCTTTGCACTTTTCTGTAAGGCTGAGCAGAATTTAGTATTGTAGCAAAGTTAAAGATCGTTGGGTTTCTGACACCTGGCACCCCCACTAAGGATCCTTAAAGGGGTTCTGCAGTCCTCTGGATAGATCATCAGCATCTGATCGGCGGGGGTCCGACACCCAGGACCCCCGCCGATCAGCTGTTTGAGAAGGCAGCGGCGCTGCAGGAGCACCGCGGCCTTCTCTTTGTTTACCGCAGGCCCAGTGATGTAACAGCAGAACCCCTTGAAAGTAAATGGGGGGGGGGGGGCAAATCCGTTTACTGTGTCAGAGTTAGTGTGTCAGAGAAAACGGATCCGCCACCGTTGACTTAAATTATGTGTCATGACGGATCCGTCTTGCTTCCGCAGCACATTGCGGACAGAAAAATGCTACTCGCAGTGTTATTCTGTCTCGAAGGCATTCGGGTGACTCTGTTTCGTTCAGTTGAGTTTTGTCCCCATTGACAATGAATGGGGACAAAATGGAAGCGTTTTCCCCCGCTATTGAGATCCTATGACGGCTCTCTATACCGGAAAGGGAAAACACAAGTATGAAAGTAGGCTAATACTGGTAGTCAGGTAGTTGTTGATCCTATTACGTTTAAACCAAAGTCCCTATGACCTGTCCTCCAGTAAGAGAACGGTAGCCGTGTGGATAATTACTTAAAATTGTAATTGTGCAATAATATGATCAAACAGGATCTACAGCCATACTTACACATATGAATATGCCTCTTTATAATGTGATTTATATATATATATATATATATAAGAGAGAGAAACAAAAGGCAGGCAGCACTCTCAATTAAAAAAGTAGCAAAAATATAGAGTTTATTTACCCATGTGGGAGACGCAACGTTTCGGCTCTGACTGAGCCTTTCTCAGTATATATAGCATTCTATAACAACATTCTAGAAACATATATATATATAGCATTGTGAAATGACATAATGAAGAGTGTGGTTGTTCGATAGTAAGGTCCATTGTATTTGAGAGCCAGGACCCGAATGTTATTCCTCTGGAGATGGGTGACCCTCAACAATAAACGCCATTGAAAAAGCTGTGTTGTAGATAGATGGAGCTGATCTCATGTTTCACAGGGCACAGAGGAGCCTATGTATAGAAAGTGTCTTTGTGCCAACAGTTCTTTGTTATTTTGGCATATTAAATGGGTGCAACATTGTCTTCTGAATGTATGGAAATGTTTGGAGCATGCTCATTGAAGCTTCAAATGTCACAATAGATGAAACGTTACATCTATGACTGACAAGACAAGAAGTCTGCCGTCCTATAGTTGTGCCGTTGTAAATTTCCCTTTGTAATTGTGGCGACCAATGAAGATAGACACAAGGAAAATCTGCAAAATAACAGAAACTCAGGAATTTTATGAATGTGAGCATGGAGATTTACAGCAAAAATATCTCCAAGAAATAAAAAAAAAAATACTGTAAATGTAATAACCACAAATCACCTACATTAGCGTGCCACTAAATAATGGGACACTTGTAGTGGGCTCTAAAAAGGTTTTATAAACGCCATGAATTCAACTTGATTAAAGGACATCTGTCAGCAGATTTGTACCTATGACACTGGCTGACCTGTTACATGTGCACTTGTCAGCTGAAGACATCTGTGTTGGTCTCATGTTCATATGTGTCCGCATTGCTGAGGAAAATGTTTAATGTATGCAAATTATCTTTTAGGAGCCACAGGGGCGTTGCCGTTACACCTAGAGGCTCTGCTCTCTCTGCAACTGCTGCTCCCTCTGCACTTTGCACTTTTACAAGGTCCAGCAAACGTGATGACGTTTTCACTGTCTGGCCCTTTCGAAGAGACTGCTGCAGAGAGAACTGAGGCTCTAAGAGTAATGACAACGCCCCCGTTGCTCCTAGAGGCTCATTTGCATATATTAAAACGTCATTTTTCTCAGCAATGCAGGTACATATGAACATGGGACCAACACAGATGTCTTCAGCTGCCAAGTGCACATGTATCAGGTCAGCCAGTGTCATAGGTACAAATCTGCTGACAGATGTCCTTTAAATGTATTGGGGGAGATTTATCAAAATTGGGTCAAATGAAAAGTGGAGTAGTTACCTCTCATTTATCAGAAAGTTATGGAAACAATCTGATGGTGATGAGCACCTCCTCCACTTTTTTTTTCTTTTAGATTTTTATAAATTTCCCTTGTTGAGTTCCGGTTTAGTGTTCAGATTGTCTCAAAGGTTTGTCCCTGGTGACAAAGAAGTGTCTTCTGGAGGCGCATAGCTCCGCTATCTCCAGCAGTCTTATAAAGGAGTGGTGGTGTGCAGGCGCGACCATCACCCTAATAAAACGGGAAACGTTACCAGAGTACCTATTTTAGGATTTTCACCATTCTTGTGGGAAGATTACTCTAACAATATTACGGTAATTTTGCTGTAGTGTCACCTCTATGATCTGTGGCCACAGGAGAGAGACGCCTCTACGCCCTCTATCCTACATGTACACTCAGGGAACTAACTATGATGCCCTTTTTACAGTTAGGCTCTGATTACATTAAGGTCTTGGAGGACGTACATGATAGCAGATAGCATCCGTCATCCCCATAGTAAAACAAAAAATCCACAAATGTTTAGCATGTGCATTTTTTACACTGGATGCTGCTGTATCATAATTATAAAACTATTCCATTGTTGTTGGGGGTGTGGTGTGAGGTATCCATGGATCCACACAGACCTGCTTAGGAGCTGTATACACAAGACGATAGCAGACTTTTAATGAAGCCTTTGAAAAATAAGTTATATTGAAAAATAAATGGTTGCAAAACTGCAGCTCTCTGTAACTAGCATGAGGTCCTTCACCAAAACGTGATTGGATAAAAACACTGGGGGGGGGGTATTTTTTTGCAGTGTTTTCTTGTGTCAGTTTTAACTACTTTGGTTTGTGAATGTTGCAGAAGATAAATGATACTTAAAAGTGATCGAATCAGTAAAGTTAGACTTAATCCCAACCCGCAGGGTGGTGATGAAGGCCAAAAGTCGCAGAATTTTGCGCAAAGAGTTGCGTGCGCCAGCCAGAAAACTCTCATGCCAGATTTCATAAATGATTCCCATTATGGCGGTGGAAAGTTTTTTAACTACAGTATAGTGCAGAGATCTCAAACTCGTGGCCCTACAGCTGTTGTAAAACTACAACTTCCATCATGCCAGGAGAGCCTACAGCTATTGGGGCATGCTGGGAGTCGTAGTTTTGCAACAGCTGGAGGGCCACGAGTTTGAGATCCCTGGTATAGTGGATAACTTGCTGATCACTGAGGTGGGGGAGGAGGTCCAATCTGTGGGACCCCCAACAATCACAAGAACAGTGGTCCCGTTTTGTAGATCAGCCACTCTATTTATTCTTTATGTATCAGAGTTGGTCCAGTGCTGTACTTGGCTATCCCCCATGCTCCCATAGAGAATGAATAGAGTGGTAGTGTGTGTGTGCACAACCTGCCACTCCATCAGAACCGGGGAATTCTTGTAATCGGTGGTGAGGGTCCTAGAGGTCAGACCCCCCAGAGGTCAGTTAGGGGATAAAAACTTAGCACAACCCCCTTAAAGGCGTTATCCCATGAATAATGTAAAAAAAATGAAAATCGGACATCATATAGAACATGACAATCATAGCTAGAACCATCCCTGTACCTCTCATGGATCCAGAGATCTCCACATTCATTGTTCTGCTAGATTTATGTCAAGCTGACAGCTCAGGGGAGTGTCTTTTCTGCTGCAGCTAAGGGGGCGTGTCCATGCTCTATCTATCACAGCTCAGGAGGCAGTTGAAGGATGAAACAGCATGTGCGGCCTTCTCAGTGAGCGGGACAAGAAATTAAAAAAAACAAAAAGCAGGTGGAGCTAAACAGATTATTCTGAATAACTATAGTGGCTATACAAAATTTTTAATTTATATGCAATTACAAAAGTATTCAGATCCAGGAGCTGGTTGTAAAACTGTAGAATATTTTTCATGAGACAACCCCTTTAAGTTAACTTCATTAAGGCCATGATCACAGACCATGATTTATACTGGTCTGATATAGGCCTTTGTCTAGTAAATGTAATTCATTTAGTGTGTATATGGGCAGCTTTCACAGGCGCTATGTGAACATAGTCTTAATCGTTTATTTTAAAAAAAAAATGCATTTATGCAATTATATGTTGGTGAAGGTCCTCATGCTAGTAAAAGAGCGCTGCATTTTTGCAAACTTTTATTTTTAAATTTAAAATGTAAGGATTTACAACTCTTGAGTAAAAAAATCTACCTTTCCGCGTATACAACTCCTTAGCAGATCTGCATTTATAGATTTACTGATTTTTCGTTTTGATGCCCCCCTGAAACTCTAACATATTCATGAAAATGCCTTGGGGTACATCATCAGTTTCTTGCAGCTTCAGCTGTAGGACAAGGCCGGCTTTGTGTTATGTCGTGTCATATCATATCCCAGAGGAGACGGCGCTTTTACAAACTCCTAAATTGCTGCGCCTTTTCTATCCTATTATTACACTGGCTACAGAGGAAGCAATCTCTGTCTGTAACAGGCCGAGAAGATAAAAGGGCCAAAGCAGAATGACAGATCGAGACAAAACCAGAGATTTCACCGCCGCTCTTTTCTATTGCAGTTACACAGCGCAGAAGATCATTTGAAACATGACGACGGCGAGAAGACAGATGCCAAGCCGAAAAACAACAGGAGGACATCAACCGTTTTTAAAGGGCCTTTACTACACATTAGGTATGTCAGATCACTGGCTTCCAAGGTTCACTTCTCTATCATCACTAAAATGCTGACATCAAGCGTCTTCTGCCTTCAGAAGTGTTTGTCACCACGGCTGGCGTTTTTGCTGATTTGTCTCATTTGCGCACTAAAGTCACATCCTTCTGATAATGTTTTCATCTGCCTCCTTCTAAAGAAAAAACTCCCAAAGGGCCGCCTCCGTTTCATTTTCTGTCCTTGCAAATGAGTCTTTGGAAAGTTCTGTCATAAAGTGTTATGCAGCATCTGTCTCTTCTCATTAGAAAAAAGTTTTCTTTCTTTTTTTGTTTACATGGCATTAATGGCTCTTTTCTTGTTAGTCCTGCAGAAGAGCTGCATTTTGGATCCAAGGAAAGCGGAGAAAGGAAATGTGTAATCATCCTCAATAATGTCACCAAAAATACGGTGGCCTTTAAGGTAAATTACTGTATTTCCCGCACCATAACACGCTCTAGGTTTTAGAGGAGGAAAATAGCAAAATATTTTTCATCTACCCTCAAATCAGACACCCAGTCTTCATCAGATCTCATATCAGACCCCCATTGCTCATCAGACCTTAGATCAGACATAAAATAAACAAATTAACTTACCTCTCCTGCTCCGGACGGCGCGTTTTTCCTGCACTCACCGCTCCCTGGTCTTCTGCCGGCACCTCCCTGCACAGCGTCAGGTCATAGTGCGCACTTACTCTATGCGACATCCACTCGCAGCACAGCGTGCAGTGTCAGCAGAAGGAGAACAGGGAGAGGTGAGTACAGCCAGCACAAGGAGCGCTGTATTCACTGATCATTATATGTGTGTGGCAGAAAAATGATGGATTAAAGGGGTTATCTAATTTCTCAAACAGCCCCCCATGTTCCAGGCCCCTCACAGGTAATATACTTACCCCGCTTCCTGCGCCGCTCCTGGTCCCCGCACCGCCACCGCTGCTTCTCCCTGTACACGGATGAAAACATCCGGTGTTGAGGAGAGCAGCCAATGGCAGGTGGGGACGAGCCTCCCTGGTGTCACCCGCGATGCTAGGGAGGCTCATACCCTCCTGCCATTGGCTGCTCTCCTCAACACCGGATGTTTTCATCCGTGTACAGGGAGAAGCAGCAGGAGTGGTTCCGGGAGCGAGGTAAGTATCTTACCTGTGAGGGGCCTGAGACATGAGGGGGCTATTTGAGAAATTGGATTACCCCTTTAAGGATTTTTATATTCTTCTATGTGTTGCCTGTAGTTTATAGTAAATCAAATTTTATTCCTTTTCACAATAATGTACAAGTGAAGAAAATAAAAAACAGTCCAAATTATAGTGTACGACGTAAGTACAGCAACATTGCTGCTCGTAGGTTCTAATCATTTGCTCCTTTCGGAACTTGGCACTAGCAGAGCTTATAATGGAGCAGGTCTGGTACCTGTAAGACCTCTGCGGCTGACCAGTTTACAGCCATGGCCCATTGTGGTGAATGGTGGATGTCAAATCGACTCCTGGAGATACACGTTTAACTTGGGATGATCCTTTTAACCGTACGTTCCTTTCTTAGGTGAGGACAACAGCCCCTGATAAATTTCGGGTCAAACCAAGTAACAGCAGTTGTGAACCTGGCTCCACGGTGGACATTGTGATCTCTCTTCATGCAGGTACTGCATTGTAACCAAACCTGAACTTGTTACTAGAGAAAATTTGAGGAGCTTGCGTTTTTTTTAAAGGGAGAAATGTTCTACATCAAACATGTTCTACAAGCTCAGCGGGAACGGGGACGTTTCCATCTTCCAACTTCACATAAATCCGTTTGCATTGAAGGAATTTTCCGTAGAAGCTGTTAGAGGAAATTTTAGATGTCTGTTCCTCATCTCATAAGTTTGATAATGTGAGGAAAGCTCAAGACCTTGTCATGCCAGACAGAGCCTGTGATTGATTGCACTACTCTTCCAGAGAGCCGCTCTTCAGGTAGACACGGATCCCAGAAAATGTGCTGCCCAGCCATAATGACTTCAGCGCGGAACACGAAATGTATTCACCATGTAATCTCCGCATGTTAAACTTTTCCTAAATTGCTTTCTTCCCTTTTGTTCCTTGTTTATTTCTTTTACGTTACAAAGTATCCACCGCATCGCTTCAAGACCGCTTCTTAGTAATGGCTGCCGAGATGGAGCAAACATCGGGAACTGGAGCACAAGAGCTGGCACAGTTCTGGAAGGAAGTGCCCAGGAATAAGGTCATGGAGCACAGGTAACCTGCCCGGATGTCTGTGATACCTCAGCCGAGATTTAAAACTACTGTATTTACCGGGAACTGCTGATATGCTTTCTCCATCACTGTTTTAAAGGGATTGTCCATCCACATTACATTTTTTTTTTACAAAGAGCTTACACTCTAAAAAACCAATAGAAGTAATAATTACCATGCCCTGCTGCTCCCTTGCCAACACTTCTTGAGTGCCCCCAGTCTCTGTCCTTCAGCCATGACTTATCAACATGGCATGTGACCACTTGAGGCAATCACTGGTCGCAGCAATGACCTCCGTGTCCTCAATATGTCATCACAGGATGGCTGGGGGACACAGGAGCAGCAGGGGTTTGGTAAGGTATTGCTTCTTTTATAGCATTTGTTTCTCTAAAATATGGCAGGTTTTAGCCTATGCCACATTCATCGAAGACGTTTATGTCTGTCACGCAAATGTAAAGATGGAGTCTCTATCACATTGGGCCAAATACTCCTGTCATCTGCCCTTATGGACCCTGTGTATCAGTTCCAGTGTTACAAAGCATCAATTTCCATCCATATCGTGCATGCAGTCATCACGCTCTGACTTGGCCCTTGTATGTTGTAGTCACGAGGCCATTTGATATATTGTTTCCACTGAATGGCTGCCACCAGTAGGACAATGGCCGGCTGTACAGCTAAGATGGCTGTCACTCCCGAGCCCCTGATACACATGCCTGCTCAGCTCGGCCAAGCAAAAGTGTTCACATGTAGGAAGAGGGGAAGGAAGACACTGCCAATGTCTTATCTCTCCGAAAACAAAAGGATTGGGCTGTTAAAATCCATCCTCATCGCCCCCATCATCTGCCGTTGGGGGAGAGTCAGGAGGTTGCCATACACATTAGGCCCCATTCACACCACTGTATTCTTATTTTCGGTCCACATCCCATCCACATTTTTTGTGGATCAGATACAGACCCATTCATATCAGCCCCGCGAAAAACATAGAATATGCCCTATTCCTGTGCATTTTTTGGACAAGAATAGGCATTTCTAACATAGGGCGAAATGTGCAGGACCGCAGAATGCGGGATTCTCACGGCCGGTATCCCTGTTTTGCAATATTTTGGGGGCCGCAAAACAAATCTAGTCGTGTGAATGGGGCCTTAGATTGTCAACCAGTTCTGCCAAAATTGGCAGGCTTGGCCAACGTAGATCTAATCTGTAAGGTGCCAGAGTTGCCCAAATCAACCGTTACGTTTCCAGATCTTATTTTCTTCCAGGCACCATTTTAAAACATAGCGGAGCAATCTGATTGGTTGATTTCTTTTGCGCTTGTTTTGAGGCATCTCACCAACTAAGTTAAAGGGGTTATCCCACGAATATTGTAAAAAATGAAAATCAGACATCATATAGTACATGACAACCTCTTTTTAACAAAGCTACAACCAGCCCTGTACCTCACATGGATCCAGAGATCTCACCATCCATTACTCTGCTAGATTCATATCAAGCTGACAGCTCAAGGGGAGTGTCTTTTCTTATGCAGCCCAGGGGGCGTGTCTTAGCTCTCCCTATCACAGCTCAGAAGGCAGTTAAAAGTTGAAACTGAGCATGTGCGGCCTGCTCAGTGGCCAGGTCAAAGAAATAAGAAATGAAGTGGTCCTATACAGATTCATGTTATTGAATAACTCAGTGCCTGTACTAAATATTTAATTACATGCAATTACAAAAGTATTCAGATCCAGATTCTGGTTTGAAAACTGTAGAATATTTTTTGTGGGACAACCCCCTTTAATTTTTAAGTTGCAATAAGGTAACATAGTAACATAGTAACATAGTTTATAAGGCCGAAAAAAGACATCTGTCCATCCAGTTCGGCCTGTTTTCCTACAAGTTGATCCAGAGGAAGGCAAAAAAACCCTGTGAGGTAGAAGCCAGTTTTCCCCACTAGGGAAAAAAATTCCTTCCCGACTCCAATCAGGCAATCAGAATAACTCCCTGGATCAACGACCCCTCTCTAGTAACTATAACCTGTAAGATTATTACCCTCCAAAAATACATCCAGGCCCCTCTTGAACTCTTTTAGTGAACTTACCATCACCACCTCCTCAGGCAGAGAGTTCCATAGTCTCACTGCTCTTACCGTAAAGAATCCTCTTCTATGTTTGTGTACAAACCTTCTTTCCTCCAGACGCAGAGGATGGCCCCTCGTCACAGTCACAGTCCTGGGGATAAATAGATCGTGGGAGAGATCTCTGTACTGACCTCTGATATATTTATACATAGTTATTAGATCTCCCCTCAGTCGTCTTTTTTCTAAAGTGAATAACCCTAATTTTGATAATCTTTCTGGGTACTGTAGTCCACCCATTCCAGTTATTACTTTAGTTGCCCTCCTCTGAACCCTCTCCAGCTCTGCTATGTCTGCCTTGTTCACAGGAGCCCAGAACTGTACACAGTACTCCATGTGTGGTCTGACTAGTGATTTGTAAAGTGGCAGGACTATGTTCTCATCACGGGCATCTATGCCTCTTTTGATGCAGCCCATTATCTTATTGGCCTTGGCAGCAGCTGTCTGACATTGGTTTCTGCAGCTTAGATTTCTGTTCACTAAAATTCCTAGGTCCTTTTCTATGTCAGAGTTACCCAATATTTTACCATTTAGTATGTACTGGTGACTTGCATTATTCCTTCCCATATGCATAACTTTACATTTGTCAGTGTTAAACCTCATCTGCCACTTCTCTGCCCAAGCCTCCAGTCTATCCAGATCCATCTGTAGCAGTGCACTGTCCTCCTGTGTGTTAATTACTTTACACAGTTTAGTGTCATCTGCAAAAATTGATATTTTACTGTGCAAGCCTTCTACAAGATCATTAATAAATATATTGAAGAGAATAGGGCCCAATACTGACCCCTGTGGTACCCCACTAGTTACAGTGACCCAATCTGAGTATGTGCCATTAATAACCACCCTCTGTTTTCTATCACTGAGCCAGTTACTTACCCAGATACAGACATTTTCTCCCAGGCCAAGCATTCTCATCTTATATACTAACCTTTTATGTGGTACAGTGTCAAATGCTTTGGAGAAGTCCAGATATACGACATCCATTGATTCGCTGCGGTCCAGTCTAGAACTTACCTCCTCATAGAAACTGATTAAATTGGTTTGACATGACCGATCCCTCATGAAGCCATGCTGATATGGAGTAATTTGCTTATTTTCATTGAGGTACTCCAAGATAGCATCTCTTAGAAAACCCTCAAACAGTTTACCCACGACAGATGTTAAACTTACCGGCCTATAGTTCCCAGGCTCTGTTTTTGGACCCTTTTTGAATATTGGCACCACATTTGCTATGCGCCAATCCTGTGGAACACTCCCTGTCAGTATAGAGTCCTTAAATATCAGAAATAAGGGTCTAGCGATGACATTACTTAATTCTCTTAGGATACGGGGGTGTATGCCATCCGGTCCTGGCGATTTGTCTATTTTAATCTTTTTAAGACGTAGCTCTACTTCTTCCTGGGTCAGACAGGGCACTTTTAATGGGGAATTTACTTTTATATTCTGCATTTCATCTGACAGTTCATTTTCCTCAGTGAATACAGTGGAGAAAAAGATATTTAGTAGCTTTGCTTTCTCCTCATCGCTCTCTGCAACTCCCCCCTCATTACTCTGTAAGGGGCCCACACCTTCAGGTTTATACTTTTTACCATTTATATAATTAAAGAACATTTTAGGGTTAGTTTTACTTTCTTTGGCGATTAATCTCTCGGTCTCTAGTTTGGCTGTTTTTATTTGTCTTTTACATATTCTATTTTTTTCCTTGTAGTTTTTCAATGCTTCCTCGCTCCCCTCCTGTTTTAGTGATTTAAATGCTTTCTGTTTGTCATTTATTGCTTTCTTTACAGTTCTGCTTATCCACATTGGTTTTTTCTTGTTCCTTAACCTTTTATTCCCATAAGGTATGTACCTCTCACAATTAGATATTAGGATGCTTTTAAAAATATCCCATTTTGTGGCTGTATTTTTATTTTTGAGGACTTTGTCCCAGTTAGTTAGGCCTATGGCCTCTCTTAGTTGGCTAAATTTAGCTTTTTTGAAGTTAGGTATTTTTGTTCCTCCCTGAAGAAACGCTCTTTTGAATGACAATTGGAAGGTTATTATATTATGGTCACTATTTCCTAGGAGTCCCCCGACCTGCACATCTGTTGTTCTGTCAGGTCTATTGGTTAATACTAAGTCCAGTATGGCCGTCCCTCTAGTCGGGTCCTGAACCAGTTGGGAAAGGTAATTGTCTTTGGTTATTTCCAAGAACCTGTTTCCTTTATGAGATGTACAGGTTTCAGTTTTCCAGTCTATATCTGGGTAGTTGAAATCCCCCATAATAACGACCTCATTATGATTTGCCACCTCGTCTATTTCGTTTAGAAGTAGATTTTCTATGGGCTCTGGTATACTAGGGGTTTATAATAAACTCCGATTAGTATTTTATTATTGTTTTTGGCTCCATTTATTTCTACCCACCGTGACTCCACATCTTCATGTCCCTCACTTATATCTTCCCGCAGTGTGGGCTTTAGACAGGACTTTACATAAAGGCAGACCCCTCCCCCTCTCCGGTTTTGGCGATCCTTTCTAAAAAGACTGTAACCATGTACGTTAACTGCCCAGTCATAGGTATCATCCAGCCATGTCTCAGTTATTCCCACTATGTCATAGTCCTCCTCACACATCACTAATTCCAGTTCACCAATTTTATTAGTCAGGCTTCTGGCATTAGTGTACATACACTTAAGAGGTCTATGTATATTTTTTTACCCCCCTTTTTAAATTACTATTACCTGTGAAGTGAATATCCGGGGTTTTTGGGTTACTTTGGTTGATGTTTTCCGCAATATTCTCCCTACATTCCTCACTAATCCCAACCCCCACTAACCCCCCACTCTCCCCGACTGTGACCCACTCTCTATCTACACTATCTACCCCCTTATTAGTATTACCCCCCACCCTCCCCCCAGATCCTAGTTTAAAAGCTCCTCCAGCCGTCTAACCATTTTTTCCCCCAGGGCAGTTGCACCCTCCCCATTAAGGTGCAGCCCGTCCCTACTGTAGAGTCTGTAGCCGACAGAGAAGTCGGCCCAGTTCTCCATGAACCCAAACCCTTCCTTCCTGCACCAGCCTCTGAGCCACTTATTTAACTCCCTAATCTCCCGTTGTCTCTCTAGTGACGCTCGTGGCACTGGTAGTATTTCTGAAAACACTACCTTGGAGGTCCTGGACTTGAGCTTCTCTCCTAGTTCCCTAAAATCATTTTTAAGGACCTTCCATCTCCCCCTGACTTTGTCATTGGTGCCAATGTGTACCATGACCGCCTGGTCTTCCCCAGCCCCACCCAGCAATCTGTCAATCCGATCCGCGATATGCCGAACCCGAGCACCCGGGAGACAACACACTGTTCGGCATTCACGGTCTCGGCGACAGATGACCCTGTCTGTCCGCCTAATTATAGAGTCCCCTACCACCAGCATCTGTCTGGCCTTTGCTGCTCTCCTTTTCCCATCCTTCCTGCAGCGGTCATCCTCCTGGTTACTAGGAGAAATGCCCTGCTGCAGTGTCGCTGGTCCTAGGCTTTCATCCCTAATATCAGCCAAACAGGTAGATTCTTTTTTGGAAACATAGGGGTCATTTACTAATTACTACCCTTTCGTGCTGGCTTTGCTGCTAGAAGATGCGTCTAATTTATGATGAGGTGTGCGCCTCGTCATTAATTAGGTGCACCTTCATCAGTCTGTGCACCTGGTGGAAAAACTATTCCAGTCCCTGGCTGAGGTAGGTTTCACCAACGTATACATCTGTTTCCTCGCAAAAATGTTGGTTCATTTCAGGGCCCATGCCCTGTTCCAGCCCCTGCCTTACCCCTTCCACTCTCTCAACACTGTGGAGCGTGGTGCAGAAATGCACATGCGACAAAATATTGTCACACGGGTGTTTAAAAAGTTGCAAAAAGGGAGTCGTGCAACATTTGTATGCCCAAAAACTGGCAGATTTTCAGTGTGAATCTGTGCTAATGCTATACTGCAGTTTTTATCCGTAATTAACTTATAATCACTGGGTATATTCACATGAAATACTCGTAGCCGTTAGGGCACGTTCACACATGATGTATACGCAACGGAATTGCCACTGCAGACTTTTGTGGCAAATCCATAAAATGTAAAGGACTTCAGCAAATTGCATTTATTGTGTAGAGAAAGTTAATACAAGGCACTTACTAATGTATTGTGATTGTCCATATTGCTTCCTTTGCTGGCTGGATTCATTTTTCCATCACATTATACGCTGCTCGTTTCCATGGTAACGGCCACCCTGCAATCCAGCAGTGGTGGTCATGCACATTATAGGAAAAAGTCCCGGCCTCTCTGGTTGCTGGGACCATGGGAGTCCACATAGGCTGATGCTTTTTCCTATTGTGTGCAGGCAGGGCCACAGCTGCTGGATTGCAGGGTGGTCGTATCCATGGAAACAAGCAGTGTATAATGTGATGGAAAAATGAATCCAGACAGCAAAGGAGGCAATATGGACAATCACAATACATTAGTAAGTGGCTCATATTAACTTTCTCTACATAATATATTCTATGTTTTAAGTCTGACACGTGTCAAATTATGTGGCAGATTTCACATTTTGCAAACGGGAAGATCCGGGGCAAATCCACTGCCACATGTAACATATGCGGACTTTGCAACAAATCCAGCGTGGCGTTTGCTGCGAAATTATGCCCCATATGTGCGTACCCTTATAATGTCTGCCGGCAAGAAATTTTGGTAAAATTATTGGTCAGAAAAGAAATCTGCAAAATGCATGAAATGTAGTGGAAGAAAAAAAGCAATGCAAATTGTATTATCTGTAATTACTTTGACATTTAAAGGGAACCTGTCATCTCCGAAACACCCCCTGAACTAGAGTAAGCGGTGTATAGTGTAAGTGATACTGAATCCAAACATGTAATTTTTATCTTCATACTCACTTCCATTCTGACACTGTGCTCCCACAAACCAGCAGTAAAATGCACTCACTGGACTCCAGTGCTCACTCACATAATGGAGAGGATTCAAAGAAGAGTCCAGTAAGTGCATTTTACTGCAGGTTTGTGGGAGCACAGCGTCGGAATGGAAGTGAGTATGAAGATAAAACTTACATATTCAGATTCAGCATCACTTACACTATACAACACTTACTCTAGTTCAGGGGGTGTTTTTGTGATGACAGGTTCCCTTTAAGTCTTTTGAATATTGTGAGTTCAAAAGGTTTCGTCTGCAGAAAGCACAGGGACTTCTGAAGTTTAATGAAGCACCAAGTCTGCCGCTGAATTGTCATTAATTAAGTCCTTGCTCAAAATAGGCTCCCATTTTATAATGAATAGAGCGGACGCGTGGAGTAGTTGTTTATTCCATAGAATCCAGTGTTTTCTGCTAATTAATTTCTCTTCTGAAGTTCACAGTCTGAAGTATTGTTTGTGTTGCTTCACGCCGCTGCTTTCATTGACATTGCGCCAGCCATTAATGAAGCTGTACGTGTATACCAGGAATGGTCAACTAGGGATGCGTTTTTGAAAAGAGTTTCCTCATAAATTCCTTATTTCACCCTCATTCAGATATATGTGGGTCGGAGTTGCACACTACAGCAAATCCACCCATGGCGGCTAATGGGCACGTGATTTTGCAGATAAAATTAAAGGGGTTGTCCCACGAAAAATGTTTTACAGTTTTCAAACCAGCGGCTGGATCTGAATACTTTTGTAATTGCATGTAATTAAAAATTTAGCATAGCCGCTGAGTTATTCACTATAATATATCTGTATAGCGCCACCTGCTGTTTGCTCTTTTTCCAATTCCTCTGTCCTGCTCACTGAGGTGGAAGCACATGCTCAGTTCCATCCGTCAGTTGCCAACAGCCGCAGTAGAACGGACATGACCCCTGAGAGCGCACGCCCCCTAAGATGCCCCCTTGAAATAAATCTAGCAGAGCAATTGGAGCAGTAAATGTAGAGATCTCTGGATCCATGTGAGGTCTGGTTCTTGATTTGTTAGAAAGTGATTGTCATGTACTATGTGATACCTGCACAGCCACTAGCCATCATGGATTGACGGAAGAGTCTGAGCCCTGCATTTATGTGTGTCAGTGGTAACCAATGCCTTTACCCATTATAGGGTATAGCAGCCCATACATTGAAGTATTCATGGTGATTGTATTAGATCCGTTAAGGCTAGTTTAGGCAAGCATGTGCACCAATCACGTTCCGTGCGGGAGCATGATTTCTCATCATGGGCACTGCTCATTGCACATGACAGCACAGCATTATATTGATTTATAATGCTGTGTGTCTCTGCCAGACGTATATGTACTGAATTATACAGACATAATGCTGTCGGTATAATTCTGTAGATGCAAGGTCATGCAGAGACACACGGCATTATAAATCGTTATAATGCCTCGTTCTTCTATGAAAGGAGCAGTGTCCATAACGGGAAATCACACTCACACACGGAGCATGATTTCTGCACAGGGCACGCTCGTCTGAATGAGGCCTAAAGGGTTTTGGTGGACAGATCGGCACCTAGTCCATGTGACCAATGACCATGACGTCACTGGTCTAGGAAGATGCCGCAACACCACCGCGACTGTGGCTCTTCAAACAGCTGATCATCAAGGTTGCCGGAAGTCGGACCCCAGCCGATCAGATATTAATGACCTTTCCTAAGGATAGATCATCGCTATATGAATCCCGGAAAACTCCTTTAACTTAGCAGAGAATTGTTTGTAATGGATACGTCTTTGGCAAACTCTCTGCTGAAAGAAATATGAGGCTGGGTTTCCGCATTCAGCATTGGATGCAGTTTATGAAGCCTCATCATACGGGGTGGATCCGCAGCATGTACAGCCGAAAATCCACTGCAGAAATCTTGCGATCAGTCCAGGATACACACCTTTCAGGTGTAAAGGTTATTTTGCACAGTTGTGTGTTCGTCACAATAAAAAAAAAAAAACAACATGACTGCTAAGTCTGAATATACCCTTAGGTCCGTAAATGTTTTCATCCTCAGATTTAAAATGGTGAGTGATTTAAAGGGGTTATGTAGGGGTTCATTAGGATATCAGATCGGTGGCGGTCTGACACCAGGTCCAGGTGGAGCACATGTTATCAGTGTGGCTCGCCTGTATATGCTGCAGGCATGTATCTCAGGCTATCAGTGACTATTTTGTATGCGTATTTTGTGCAGTCAGAGACGACTCATGTACACATACCCTTACACACGTAATGAGAATAATGGAATACATCAGCAGCCGCTAGCGAGCTTCTTCACAGATTTCACGTAGCACGATGAGATGTATTTCACACTGCACAGAGGAAAACGTCTGGTAACACAGTGAAAATATATAATGAGTTACATTACATCTCCATAACCTATGTTGGTGACCGCCGCTGACTTCCAGCTTCCTTTCCGGAGGCTTTTGACTTCTGCAGCCGTGAGCTTCGCCTCTTCCCTGGATAAGGCTCATTTCTGAGCCACAGAGGTTGTGTTCATATGGAAGCTTCTCCTGGTAACACAATAGCATTCTGTTCACATTGTCCTCTTTCTGCCAGCAATGCCTAAAGTACCTTTCTGTTCTAATCAAGATCACGAAATGTATTGTGGATGTCTGAAGCATGCTAATCACTTGTGCTCGTCATATCCACAATCCATTGCTGACCCTTGTCTGGGCATTAGTTACAGCATAACTTAAAAAACGAGTTACTTTTGTAATTTTACTTTCTGTTAAAAATGCTCCATTAGTGAGATATTCTCTTTACTCCATTATGGTGGCGCCCCCTGGTGTTTAATCTGTATAGTGATGTGCGCATTCAGTTGCTGAGATGGTTACACATGCTCATTTCCATCTTTCAACTGCAGTAAGGGCATACCTTCTTACCTGTGATAGAGTTGTATCAGCAAGGACACACCTCCTGAGGTGTGATAGAGAGCTGTAGGAGAAAGGACAGCCCCCCTGTGCTGTGATAGAGCGAGCTCCAGCATACAGGATATGTCCCCTGAGTTATAGAGAGAGCTCCAGCAGACAGGATATGTCCCCTGAGTTATAGAGAGAGCTCCAGCAGACAGGATATGCCCCCTGAGTTATAGAGAGAGCTCCAGCAGACAGGATATGTCCCCTGAGTTATAGAGAGAGCTCCAGCAGAGAGGATATGCTCCCTGAGTTATAGAGAGAGCTCCAGCAGACAGGATATGTCCCCTGAGTTATAGAGAGAGCTCCAGCAGACAGGATATGTCCCCTGAGTTATAGAGAGAGCTCCAGCAGACAGGATATGCCCCCTGAGTTATAGAGAGAGCTCCAGCAGACAGGATATGCCCCCTGAGTTATAGAGAGAGCTCCAGCAGAAAGAACATGTCCCTGGGGTGTGATACAGAGAGCTGTAGCTGAAAGGATACACCCCCTGAGCTGTGATAGAGAACTGTAGTATAAATGACATCCTCCTTGAGCTGTGATAGAGCTGTAGCAGAAAGGACACGCCCCCCGAGCTGCCAGTCTAAACAAAAATCTAGCAGAGCAATTGTAGCAGTGAATGGGGAGAGCTCTGATTTCATTGCGCAGTACAGGGATGGCTCTAGCTTTCTTAGAAAGAGATTAGCTTATATGATTTTCATTTTTTCATTTCAATCATGACATGACCCCTTTGAATTAAATAATTCTGGATGCCTGCAGCCACCAGAGGGAGCAGATGGGGTCCTAGAGAAGGATTTATTGGGTCTTCAGTAAGCTCCCCCAAGTGGTGGCTGCAGACGCACCAAATTTTAGCTCTATCACTGTGTGAAGGGAAGTACCGTATTTTTCGCTTTATAAGACACACTCACCCCCCCACCCCCAAAAAAGTAGGGGGAAAATTGCAGTGCGTCTTATAAAACGAATACAAGTGAGCGCTCACTTGTATGTGTAAGGTGCCGGGACCCGATCAGACCTCAGATCAGCCCACCCAGCCCCTAAGGATAAAATGAAAACCTCTCTTACCTGTCCTGCGCTGCGGCTCTGCTGCGGGTCCGGCGCTCCTCTGTCTTCCCGGGCCAGCTCTGCACTGTCCTGACTGCTTACAGCGTCAGGACGTAGTGCGCGCACTATGACCTGACGCTGCACGCAGTCAGGTGACAGTGCAGCGCCGGCCTTAGAAGCCAGAGGAACGCCGGACCTGGAGCGGAGCCGCGGCGCAGGACAGGTAAGAGAGGTTTTTATTTTATCCTTATGGGCTGGGTGGGCTGATCTGGGGTCTGATGGGGGCTTATGGGCTGATCTGAGGTCTGATGGGGATAGAGGGGGCTGATATGGGGGCTGATCTGAGGTCTGATGGGGGCACATTTGTCTAATATGGGGGCTGATCTGAGGTCTCATGGGGCAGAGTGAGCTGATATGGCGGCACAGTGGGGTGATATGGGGGCTGATCTGAGGTCTGATGGGGTACAGTGGGCTGATATGGGGGCTGATCTGAGGTCTGATGGGAAAGAGTGGGCTGATATTGGGGGTACAGTGGGCTGATATGGGGGCTGATCTGAGGTCTGATGGGGGCACAGTGGGCTGATATGGGGGCACAGTGGGCTGATCTGAGGTCTGATGGGGGTGTGACATGCAGTGCTGATATAGGGGTCTGTATGATGTCATGAAATTTATGGGGGGTCTGATATGAGGTGTGATGAAAAATTATTTTTTCTTATTTTCCTACTCTAAAATCTGGGGTGTGTCTTTTCATCAGTTGCGTCTTATAAAGCGAAAAATACGGTATAACCTTTACATCAGAAAAATAAAGCTTTTACCCATAAAAATGTATTGTGAAATTAGACGGCACATAATTGTGGACCAAATATTAAAGGGGTTATCCCATGAAAAACATCACCTATGTACTGGGGCCACCACTGATCACTAGAACGGAGGTCTTAAGCCCCGCATCATCCTCATTACGTGACCGGAGTTTGAATGGAATAGTGGTCATGTAAGTTCCTTGATGCTCCATTCAATGTCTGTGGTGCTGACCGAAAACAGCAAAGTACTGCACTCTGCTATTTCCATCGTCCTCCTCAGACTCGTGACCACTGCTCCCTTCAAACTCCTCTTCACTGCGGTCATGTAGTGAGGAGGATGGGGCCCCGGGACATCTATTCTAGTGATGGGTGGGATCCCACTGGTCATATATTTATCCCCTATACTGTGTTTAGATGATAGATGTTTTTTGCAGGATACCCCTTAATGCCACAGCATGGTCCACGTCTTCTGTGCTTCTCTTTTCTTGCTAGGAGCTGATATAATGATTAGGTTATGAATAGTAATACTGTCAGAACTATTATATTATCCCTTTAGAGGCAGTGATAATCCACGACTACCCCAGCAGGGCCGCAGGGAGTTGTATGTGTATTGCGGCTGCTCCTCACATGGGCCACTACAGTCCATCCAGCTTATAGCAAAGTCTGTGTGGGCACTACACGGGCAGCATACAGAGCCCCATGAAATATGCTGTCCAGATACAGCACACGGCCAGTAGATGTGCAAATCTGCTAAATGGGACGATCCCACAGCCAAATCGTCAATCCAGGAAGAAGTGAAAGTATTGATAGGATTTTTTTTTTAAATAAACCAAAGTTCCCCAGTTTCTGTTCCCTATAAAGCTTAATAAAGGTTGGTTAAAGGGCAAGCAGATCTGTGCCCTTCAAACTGGCTGACCTGTTACATGTGCACTTGGCAGCTGAAGACATCTGTGTTGGTCCCATGTTCATATGTGTCTGCATTGCTGAGAAAAATAATATTTTAATATATGCAAATGAGCCTCTAGGAGCAACGGGGGCATTGCCATAACACCAAGAATCTCTGCTGTTTTTGTAACTGCTGCACCTTCTCCATTTTGATTGGCAGGACCAGGCTGTGAAAACGTCATCACACCTGGCCTCTCCATCAGAGTGCAGAGGGTGCAGCAGTTGCAGATAGAGCAGAGCTTCTAGGTGTAACGGCAACGCCCTCGTTGCTCCAAGAGCTCATTTGCATATATTAAAAC
This sequence comes from Rhinella marina, assembly GCA_900303285.1. Classification (NCBI taxonomy): domain Eukaryota; kingdom Metazoa; phylum Chordata; class Amphibia; order Anura; family Bufonidae; genus Rhinella; species Rhinella marina. Next base: position 132,857 of record ONZH01012634.1, read on the forward strand.
ATCATTTTTCTCAGTATTGCAGGCACAAATGAACATGGGACGAACATAGATGTCTTCAGATGCCATGTGCACATGTAACAGGTCAGCCAGTGTCATAGGTACAAATCTGCTGACAGATGCTCTTTGAACCAGAAATGCTGCATTTCAGGGGTGACCAGTAATATAATGTTAGGGAATTGTTAATTAAGCTGTTGTCTAATATAACTAAGCACAACAATTACTTGAAGTCTTGATGAATGTTTATAGAATATACATTATATTCTACCTTTAAAGGGACACTTCCATCAGAAAGAGTTAACTCAATATTCATTAAAAAAAAACATTTTTAAAAATTTTTGACTCTTCATTTCGCCAGTACTATACCATAGAACAGGGGTCAGCAACCTTCAGCTCTCCAGCTGCTGTGATACTACAACTCCCAGCATGCAAGATGCTCGTCTGTTATTGTTACTCCCATAGAAGTGAATGAAGCATTCTGGGAATTGTAGTTTCTGAACAGCTGGAGGTTGCTGATCCCTTCTGTAGAAGTTTAAATACACAATAGTGTCCAATGGTAAGACTTCCTGTATAGATTAGATAAGTAATCCACTGTCATTTACTGCTGCTGTGAGGGGTGTAAGGTGTTATCAAAAGGGTAATCCTCATGATAATAGCAGGTCTAGAATTAGGATAACAGTTTGATAGACCTAGATAAAGATTTCCACTCCACAGAAATGTGTGATGCTCTCATTGAGTCACTACAGGGAGCTTTTCTCCTCTCGCCGGTGATCATTTGACTCACCTCCAAATAAAGAGGTTCTCTCATCAAGACAACCACAGTCCATGAGCCCCATGAGGTCATATGGACATCGTAGAGAGGGGTCTAAATCTGTAAGCACCTCCTGTTCTAGAGGACCTGGAACTTCCAGATATGACATGGTCTGCCAACGATCTAAGTAATCTGCGTGTAATAGAACAACCCACCCATGATGGACCATCTCTGGGGGGTTCAGTGATCAGACAGCCGGGCAGACTGTCTGTCAAGAAGGTGACTTCATGAGACTTCACATTTAGAGGATATATGTAGCTGTTATCAGTACTGTTCCCTATCATAAGAGAGAGGCTAGAGAACATGTCGTCCATCAGGAGACACGTGAAATGGTCAGCAGAGCTGGCAGACTGATCCGTGTTGTCAGTCGCTCCTCCAGACTTGCTTAGCGCACAGAACATTTTCCAGCTGATCTTGTGGTTAGTGACCAAGCAAATTTATGACAATTACGACACTTCCTGACATTTTACAGTAATATTACACGATTGTAAGTGCTGCCGGCAATAGAAAAATGCTGTATGATGTCCGCCCGGTCCCGTCCCTGTCTTTATTTAGAAGTGTTGATGGGAAGTCATCTAGGCATACAGTGACGCGTGCCTCCACCGGCTGTCCAACATCTCACATAGAAGTGAAAATGTATGGACAGGATTATATGGGGACAGATCCATTATACTATTAGCCAGAATGGCACAAAAATACTGAGACGCAATCAAAGTATACAGAGGAGACATGGCTAAGAGCCTGCTGTATTCACGAGGACGGTAGTGTTTGTGCCGTTTTGACTAAAGGGAGAACAGACCTGTCCCTGTAATATACTCCCTTACGTAGAGGTCCATATTAAGGTGACAGGTCCTCTTTAATCTACAAAGCCATGTCCTATTTATCATTTCTCCCCATGCCAGCCGTGTTTTTGTGACTTTTTTTTTAACGCCACTTGCACAAAAAGTTTTGCACAAGGGGTGTTTCTCCACCGCCCTCGCCACTTTCTCGGGCCCCCGGCATATTTATCTTCTTTTAGGCCAGTTTTCTGGCATGTAAAAACACTGAAAAAAACCTAAGTTTCAGTTTAGGTGCATGGACTGTATGACGGGGCCTGAGCGCAGCCTCTGGCAGAGCATGGCAATATCCTAGACCAGCGTAACATGCAGGTCTATGATAAATTTCACCCAATGTCTCCTCAAGTGTCTGTTCTGTAATTGTAATTTCAGTTCTGTAATTGTTACAGTGTGTTCGACCTAATGCATACAACTGTATTTTTCTTTAGTGTGTTAATGTTTGTTTTTTTCACAGATAGGATTTGGGGGGTAATATCTCCTTGGGGAGAGAGCGCCTTAGTCGGTGTGAGTCCCTACATGCTCCTCTGGGAAGAAAGGGATGCAAATGAGCTCTTAACAAACTCTGCCCCTAATTCCACCAAATGTAAGGCAGCTATCCTGTCAGTCAATGTTCAGCTCAATTTTAAATAAGTCTTGAGACATGACTCGGATATTAAATAAGCCAGCGTCTCATCTGCAGACAGCTGTTTCAGGGTGATTGTCCCTCATCAGTGCAGAGCAGAGAGTACTGGCTTAACTGAGTGAGAGGCCAAGTCAGGATTTGGTGGGTATGCCCTATAAGTCTCCTCACGCTGATTAAGGCGCTCTCACCCCAAGAAGAGATAGTGCCCCCCAAATCCTTTTTATCTAACAAACAAAACGGATCCGGCACCATTGAATTACATACTGGATCCGGTTTGTTCCATTTCGCAGACCGGACAGAAAACCACAGCTTTGCAGCGGCTTTGTGTCCGGTCCAAAAATGCAACAGAATGCATCCCTGCTCAGGTTTGTCCCCCTTTGACAATAAATGGGGACAAAACTGATCCGTTTTGGATTATTTTTGAGATCCTCTGCCGGATCTCAAAACCAGAAAGCCACAACGCAAGTGTGAAACAGGCCTGATGATTGAAATTCTACAAATTTATCTTTGCATATTAAATTGTCCTGATCATATTATTTTTCCTCTATTCCTAGTGGTATAAAATATTGTTATTTCAATGTAATATTCCAACAAGTCGTTTGCCGGGGGTCGGTTCAGTTTTCAGCTGAGGACACAAGGTTGAGGCTGTGTACCCCGCTGGCATTGTGTACCACTAACACAATAATATCTTCTGGTAAACGGTTATGTTCCTCATGTGACTATCCTCCTGTCCATCTTTCCAGATTAAGATGCCACGTTGTGGAAGCCAACAAACCTGCCACACTAGGAATAAAGGAGAATGCAATGAACAGGCCATTACTAAGCAATGAAGATCTGCATTTTAAGGTGAAGTCTCATGAATGGGATTATGCTTGTGTCGATATTTCTCTGCTCTTTGTAGAAGAGGTGGTCATCTAACGGAGGAAGCTACAGGAATGGCTGACTTCCATTCAGAAACCTAAGTCAAGGACGTATACAAGCCCATACCTCGTTATGCTTTCGGATGTAAGCCCCACCCCTTGTTCCCTGGCCACACCTCTAAAACGGAAATATTGGGAAGTCAATCTGTCTTAAATGTGTCCACAGCTGGTGACATCAAATTCACTTCTGAACGGTTCCAAAGTGGGGCTATATAGGGCCTACACCAGGCATAGGCAACCTCTGGCACTCCAGCCGTTGTGAAACTACAACTCCCAGCATGTATACTTGCTCTGCTCTTCTAAGAACTCTCATAGAAATGAATGGAGCATGCTGGGAACTGTAGTTGCACAACAGCTGGTGTGCTGAAGGTTGACGATCCCTAGCCTACACGATGTCCGCATCTGGGCTTAGGTGACAGACAGGTCCCCAAGGCCACTTGAGAAGACACCAGCATAAGTGACACGTGGTATGGGGGTGGACTTGTCACAGACTTTGCGTTGGGATCCAGGCATAACAGTTTACACATGAATCTTGCAGATATTACACTCACTGTGCACATGGTGTAGTGTCAGCCAGAATTCTCCATACTTCGCTGGTCATACAGTGGACTCAACCACGCACATAACATAGTTACACAGCAGTCCCCTTTAGATGTTCACCTGTAATGCAGTGTATTTGTCTCCTCTATGGTCATGTGCTGTGTCTCCATTTCTGTATTGCATGGACAGTGGGCACCATGAGCCACGTGAAATTCATGCTGTAGCCGTGAACACTGACCAAATGTGGCTAATAATCTATTGGCCACATAACCGTACTCGATTTGTACATTGTTCCATTATAAACTGAGATATACTGTAAAGTGCACCTGTCGCCCCTCCTGACATGTCCGATTCATAAAGTATTTGAATAACCCACAAAATAACCGTTCCGGAGGTTCTTTAGAATTGTATTGTGCCATTCCTCTGTAAGGAGTGCCAGAGGTTCCACCGGTGGGCCAAGGCTCTGATGCCGTAGTGGGCCCCAAAGATCCAGGTGAAAAAACCTATTGTGGCTGCCTTTGGAGCCAGTCACTTGTCGTGTTTTGTTTTGTTTTTTTTTTTATCCAAAACCCATTAAACTTTATCAATGGTATCGAAGTTGGGCCTCAAGAATAATTTTCTCTGGTGGGCCCCAGGAACCCCAGTCCCATATTGAAAGTATGGATACACATCCTATTAGGGGGAATGGTAACTCCTAATTCATACATTTTCAGGAGGAATTACAGAGGAGTTTCTCAAGGCAGGGTTTTTTTTTTTTTTTTTCATAACCATTGCAGAGTGCAGAGACATGTAAGGAGGGATGAGCATGTCAAGTTACAGTAGTATAGCACAGTATTGAAGATACTGTCTCCTCTCCTGACATGTCTGCCTTAGTAACTACTTGAAATCCCCATGTACAAACAGTTCTGGATCACCTGTTCTAATGACTGTATGTTGTGTCATTCCTTTATTATTCCTGCTAGAAGCTATGCATGAATTACTTGCAGTGTGCAATGAAGGTCCAGATTTGTGTTAACAGTTGGGGCGTGTCCCTGCACAGCCTGACACTGCCCAATCAGGGACACACCCCCAACTGGTAACATGCAGCTGGACGTTCATTGCACACTTCTAGAAGGTATAATAAAAGAATGGAATATGATAGGGTCATAAGAATAGATGCTCCAGAATTGTTATTACATGTGGTATGCCAGGTCCTCATTTGTTGAAATATATGATTTTAGCACACATTCAGCAGATATTTGGCAAATTAACTAAAACTGAATATTGTTGTACACTTATTCGGACGTCCAGTTAGCCAGCCCTGGTCGTGAAGTCAATTGTGTTTTTTTTTTTTTCTCTTTGCTTTCGCCTGATATTAATTTCTGCCACCGGTATATGATTATTTCTCCATGTCATCATTCTCCTTGCACCATGTACACAATCACTAATGGATCTTCTCTTCTCCTCCAGATAAATCAGCTTCTAGAAACGAACCGCAAACTGGAAGAACAGATCGGACACTGCGTCTGGTACCAGCACTTAATAGCACTCTTATTGTCCGTTTTAGTTGCCATCGTCTCGGCCTACATGCTGAAGGACACGAGCAGATAATCCATTCAGCCCGGGACAGTATGTGATTTGTCTGCCACATAGTTATTTAATATGCTATTCCTGCAAGAGGTCTCTTCTGACGGAACCAAAGCTGCCTTTAGTGTTCGGCATATAACAGATCTAGACTACGAATGACTAACACTTACCAAGAGCGCGGAGAGAAGGACGGTGGGATGGAGAGCACTTCCAATACATCTGTATCCCGATTCTCAGGTTATATTGGTGCTTCTTGTAGGAATCATCGATATCTATCATTCATTGTATAGAAGTAGCTAATTACCTTCTCATCACCGAGAGCAGTGGACTGAAGCCAAGGTTGACACGTGGCTTCTTCTGTATGGGATCCCCTTCCTTTATCCTGCTACCCTTTAGGTTCTCCTGCTCAACAATTCCCAGAAGCCCTCTACCCAAGAACTTGAGCTGTGTGATCTTTCATACTCAAAAATTTCTGAGTCCTTTCTTCCGCGATCTGGAGTTTATCTTAAGTGGAAGATAACTAAATCCGACCATACACATTAATGTTGATGAACCTGCCAAAACCAGCCAACCATCTAAGGTGTATGGGGGTGTCGGTGTCCTAGGTCTCCCTCCACGGCAGATGTCGGGGGAATGAAGGTTCGGGAATGTTGGTTTTCAACATTCTTGATCCTTCGTACTCAAGGGAGCGGTATCTGGCAGAAGCTTATTCCCTGCTCCCTATAGAGGGCACTTGCCTCGTTTGAGCAAAGTGTGCACTGGTGGCATCTGGGATCCGATTCCGCAGAAAGGCAAAGGCCTTCATGCTGCTTTGGATGTAAAATATATATATATATATATATATATATATATATTATATATATATTCTGTGGTCCTGTGGCCTACACCAATAATGGCATAATTGTTCTAGAGCAGGGATGCCCAACCTACGTCCCTCCAGCTGTTGCAAAACTACAACTCCCAACATGCCCTGATAGTGGTAGGCTGTCCAGGCATGCTGGGAGTTGTAATTTTAGTAATTTTGCAACAGCTGGTGGGCCACAAGTTGGACATCCCTGTTCTAGAGGCACCGTGTGGTCAGTCAGGCTTGCAGATGTCATACACATATAGTACAGGGAGTGTGGAGAAACAGTACTCGAAGGTCTGCTCCCAGTATCACTGTAAGTCGTGCTGGGACAGCACTGGGAATAAACAAGGATGCACTGGCATGAAGATCTCTGTAACTGAACCAACATGGCAGGTGATAATGTAGGGGCGGAGAGGGTGCCTTGAAAGTGGGAAAAACTGTGTTTTGTCCTGATTATTTCTACATGCAGAACATTTTAAGTAGGGTTTGGGGAATTGTTGCTTAAGAACTTGGGCAGGATGGAGCTACTCTTAAACACATTTAAGTGCAGTACCGCTTGACTTTTTATGCTTACCCCCCCCCCCACCCCCACCCCTCCTCTGGAATGCATTGACACAATTTTTGTGCTAGTGCTCATAATGGAGAGGACCTCTCAATGTATTCCAGCGGCACTTTACAGTTGGGGGCAGAGTAACATAAAAATTAGCGGTTCAGATTGAGCTCAGGCCGTACTGTTCTCATGTATTACTGCACTTAAAGGGGTTGTAGTCCATTTTCGGGAGGTAAACCCCCAGGATCTGCCTGAAATAAAGAACAAGTAAGTACTTACCTGACAGACCCCACGTCACTGCTCCGGTTCTACCAACCATGCTCTATACAGGTGCAGTGGTGACGTCAGGTGTTGTCACCGCTGCAACCCCTTTGATTGCACTTGTGGGAGATGATAAATTTAATTGCCCTTGAGGAGGGTGACAGATTTGCTGGGAACAGGCATCTCAGAGAGCAGGGATGCCCAACCTGTGGCCCTCCAGCTGTTGCAAAACTATAACTTCCAGCATGCCCGGACAGACTACAGCTATCAGGGCATGCTGGGAGTTGTAGTTTTGCAACAGCTGGAGGGCCACAGGATGAGCATCCCTGTCATAGAGCATTTGGCCTAATTTTCCTAGGTCCCTATATTTTTGTCTCTTTTATATGTCAGGAACTGATCCAGTTCTCTTGCCTCCCATGTAACCTGCAGGTTGATACGGATATCTGCCATCACACTGGGTCCTTTGCGTCTTATCAGTTGTGAAAGCAGACCCCAGTGCCAAGAATGCCTTGTGACTCTTGACGATTACATTTTGCATAAAGGGTTCACCTTTGCACTAGTTTCATGTTTATATAGCTGTAATCTGCAAGTGCTTTGCATTACATTTGTTTGCATTGATTCTGAGAAACTGTGTGCAGCCAGAGCTGCCATCCCAGTTGTGCTAGTAGAAAGAGATGACAAGCTTGTCATCGGACAGATCCCTTACACCTAAGCTCCAGTAATGCCTTGGGGAGAGCTACATTCTTCTCCATCAGGTCATCGTATGGTTTATATATGAAATTGTGTGTAGTAAAGTCTACACTGCCCAGAATGCAGGTCACCGGAGCCACCACCGGCCGCCAATCTGCAGAATTATGAATGCAGCTCTGAAAATACAGTACAGGCTGTAACCTAGGATCAGTACAGGATAAGTCATGTACTTATAAAATAATTCAGTATGATAGCTGTAGAAAGGTGTTCATGGGTGGGGCTATGTCTGATTCATCTTGGCTGGCACCAATCTAGATTAAATACATATTTAATAATATGTTGACTTCCTCAGTTTCCCCAAGGAAATGGCTTAAGGGGCTTTGAGTATTTTTATAGAATTTTATATCTTTTTTGTATGGATTTCTCGTTCACTAACTTTTCAAAAAATGTTTGATATGTCATAAAGACACGCATCAAAGGTTTAGATCGGTGGCGGCCTGACCGCTGAGACCCCCAATGATCCATAGAACAAGGGGAGAGAAGCGCTTGCATGTCTTGCTTCTCTCTTGACTGCTGAGGAATGAACTGAGGTAGGCCCATAGACTTCTCCAGGGCCGGTCTCGTGCAGCCAGGAGAGAGAGTGCGATATATGCACACTTCTCTCTCCTCATTCTAGGATTCGGTGGAGGTCTCGGTGCTCAGCTCCCACTCCCCACCTACAATGACATATCAATATTTTTTTTTGAAAATGTAGTGACCCTTTAAAGGAGTTCTCCAAGAGTATAAAATGTCCCCTCATATGCTGGGCCCCCCACATGAAATATACTTACCCCGCTCCCTGCGCTGCTCCTGGTCTTCACACCACTGCTGATGCTTCCAGAGTTGGGAGGAGCAGCCAATGGCAGACAGGGACGAGCCTCCCTAGTATCACGGGTGACGCTAGGGAGGCTCGTTCCCATCCCGCCGCCAGGGAACGCGTTGCGGACAGGGGCACAGGGCAGGGTAAGTATATTCAATGTGGGGGGCCCGGCATATGAGGGGACATTTAATACTCTTGGAGAACCCCTTTAAAGGGGTATTCTCATCTTAGACAATGGGGGCATATCGCTAGGATATGCCCCCATTGTCTTATAGGTGCGGGTCCCACCGCTGGGACCCGCACCTATATCCAGAACAAAGTGGGGAGCGCTGCGCCTGGAGGACCCCAGGTTTCCGGGGGTCCGGCCACCACCAGGCGCAGCTCCCCGCGCTGCTCATAGAAATGAATGGGAGCCGGGCCGTGCATGCGCGGTGCGCTCCCATTCATTTCTATGGAGCCGACGGAAGTAGCCGAGCCAGCGCTCGGCTATTTTCAGCGGCCCCATAGAAATGAATGGAGGGCGGCTGCGCATGCGCAGTGCGCCCTCATTCACTTCGGGGGCTCCGTTCTGGAAATAGGTGCGGGTCCCAGCGGTGGGACCCGCACCTATAAGACAATGGGGGCATATCCTAGCGATATGCCCCCATTGTCTAAAATGAGAATAACCCTTTAAGGCATGCACTGGGCTTACTTAGCGTATGTAATAAAACAATAGATGTCGGGCACTGCAAGTATTATCCCGTAGCTGTTGATGATCGGTCGCTGCGCATCATAAGCTGAATGATTACTTTGTGATGTACAGAGTAGAGTTAAATGTGAATTTATTTAACCCTTGCAGTATTTTGAATGGCTTGCTTTATTGGTATGGGCCATGCGAGAATGGCAAAATCCGTCTGCTTCAGACCCTTACCACTCATGCGTTGTTCATTTCATTTTTTATTTTCTAATGTTCTTAGTTAGAAATCGTCAATTAATATTTATTAAACGCATTATAAATCAGTGTTTTACTACTGTGAAAGTCTGTACTGCACAACCTGTGCGAGGAAATACCTAATGTTATGTCTCAATGTCAGTGTGTGATCTTAGAAGTCTAACCCCCACCGATGAGCCTACTGAGCACAATGTCAGCCGTCCAGTACTGCAGCTCAGCCCCGTTCACGTGAATGGACTGCTGCAGTAAGTACCATGATGTCATTACCATGGTCTCCATAGGATAATGAAGTGCCTACTACAATAACCTAACCCTACAAGTGGTAGTGGTCAGTGGTCTGTGAATGTCCTGCGTCCACCCTGCGTGTTTCAGCCTCTGTCTTCACCTAGCACAAGGATGCTCAACCTGGGTCCCTCCAGCTGTTGTAAAACTACAACTCCCACCATGCCCTGCTGTAGGCTGATAGCTGTAGGCTGTCCAAACATGCTGGGAGTTGTACTTTTGCAACAGCTGGAGGGCCACAGGTTGGGCATCCCTGACCTAGCACACTCATATAGATGTCACTGCAGCCAATCTGTTGCCTCCTCTTTCTGATGATCGCTGGTGGGACCATCACTGGCCACACAGTGTTGCCATACCTGAGTCCAGGCCATCACTGGAAAATCTTGAAAAACCCCTTCACGGTCCAAGATTTCAAAATAATAGTTTGGAAAAAAGCAATTCCAAAATGTAGGGGTATTCAGTCCAGTCTGTATTCTTTCTAAGTTTTTTGGAGAATTTTATTTGTACATTTAAAATTAATCATATGTTTAAGGTGGTGTCTAAGCTTTAGATATGGATGACTGATCCTTAGGATAGGTCAGTGGTGGCGAACCTATGGCACGGGTGCTAGAGGCGGCACTCAGAGCCCTCTCTGTGGGCACCCGCACCCCGGAAAAAGTCTATGTTGTACCAATATGCCTTAGACTTTTCCTGCCATTCATCAGCAGAGGGCGCACTATGAACAGCACAGGCAGCGCATTGAATGTAGGCAGGCTATGACATGGAAGATATACTATATTGGTATTCAGGGTAAATTGTCGTGTTGGCACTTTGCGATAAATAAGTGGGTTTTGGGGTGCAGTTTGGGCACTCGGTCTCTAAAAGGTTCGCCATCACTGGGATAGGTCATAAATATCGGATCAAGTGGGAGGACCTCCTCCGATCAGTTGTTTATTAGCGTGTGTGTGTGTATATATATATATATATATATATATATATATATATATATAACACACACTCTGTGTAGACGGAAGCAAACCGCTCCATCTACTGTGTAAGGCCTCCTGCACACGACCACATCCATTTTGGTTTTCGCCAGGTAGGTCATCAGTGCTTAGAGCCTGGGAAACCCCTCTAATTGCAGAATTGTAATTGCAGCTCTGGAGTAGGATAACTTGTGCAGTGCATTTGCAAGATTACTCAACTTCTGAGGTAAATTTTATATGTGAACTGAAAAGTAACTTTGAAAGGTGAAGATCCAGATGTCGCCATAATTTTGATTTTATAATTTTCTGCTAATCAGTTTGTACATTTATAAAGCAGTGACCCTTTTGTATAATCTTGATAGTCAAATCAAATCGTAATTGTCCATTGTTTTTCCACCTTACTCTAGATTATTGGATATCCAGCATTAGGCTAAATTCACACGTCCGTGGAGCATGGTTTGGGACGGTCCGTGAAATCCCGGACCGTACTCCATCTGAGGGCAGGAGCGCGCGGCTTCATTGGTTGCTATGACGCCGTGCGCTTCCTGAGGCCGCCGCTGTACAATGATACACTGTACACATTCGTATAGAGTGTACCACTGTACAAAGGCGGCCTCAGGAAGCATACGGCGTCATAGCAACCAATGACGCCGTGCGCTCCTGCCCTCAGAAGGAGCACGGCCTGGGTTTTCACGGACGTGTGAATGTAGCCTTAAAAAAACATAGCTGCCTACTTTCAGAAACAGCGCTACACCTGTCCTTCAGGTGTGTCTCGTATTGCAGCTCAGCTCCAGAGAATTAAAGGGGTATTCTGGTTACATTAAGTTATCCACAGGATAAGGCATAACTATTAGATTGGTGAGGGTCCTACCGCTGGGACCCCCTACTAATCTCAACAATGGAGCGGCCATACGCATGCCCAAACAGCATTCATTACAGGGGGAACAGGGTCCTCATTGTTGTAATCGGTAGGAGTTCCAGTGAGTAGGACCCTTGCCGATCTATTTGTTATGCCTTATCCTGTGAGTAGGGGATAATTTAATTTAACCAGAATACCCCTTTAAATGAGGTGCAGCTGCATTGCCACAGACGCCCTGTGAACTGCTGTGGAGTTGTTTTTCTAATTTTGCAGTTTTGGTAAAACCTCTATGGCCTACAAAAAAGTAGGCCATAGAGGTTTTATTATTGTGCCATACAATATTCGCTCTTTCCCACATCTCCACATCCCTTTTCCCACCCCTGCTCTTTCCCTCACACTACCTTCGTCCATGTTAGGCTTCACATTTTCATCTCCAGTTTTCCATACCACTGTCCACTTTTTCCTGTGACTCTACAGGGGAATGGAGATGGTAATATCCCTTTTTCTTTTCCAGAATTTCCAGGAGGAATAACTGAGGATTGATAAAACTATAGCTTTAAGAAAGGATACCAGGGGGCAGGCCTAAGTCCTCCTCACGGACGCCAGCCAAGTATATAGCAATCTGATGTTCTCAGCATTAATTAATATAGCAGCATCAGCCACTTATGTACCTGGCCAGCGGCCGCAGATGTCCTCCTGAATTCACCTGTATTGCCGTCCTCAGGACGACGATACAGTTTCATACTTTGGCAAGGGTGGCAGTATTTTGTGCTGCACTGTGGTGTTTGGGGCGGTATTTAGTTCTGCACTATGCTGGTATTGCTGTCCCCGCCCACTTCAGCTGTCCCTGCCTACAGGTGTTGGCCTCCCCTACTTGTGTCCCTCACCCACAAAATTTAGCCCCCCTCTGCAGAATTTTTTTAGTGACTTTGCTTCAGTTCATTGGGGAAGATTTATTAAAACTGGTGTAAAAGAAAACTGCCCATAGCAACCAATCAGATTGCACCTTTCATCTTATAAAGGAGCTGTGAAAAACGTAAGGTGGAAGCTGATTGGTTGCTATGGGCAACTAAGCTAGTTCTACGTTCTACACCAGTTTTGATGCATTTCCCCGATTATGTTTTCTTCTCTGTTCACAAGCAAAGTTTGATCCCAGATTCTTTTAGTTTCCTCTTGCCTTGGAGCAGTGCATTATGGGATCCCAGACATTACTGTTACCTACACAGAACTAAGCGGGTATGTGCCATCACTCTGTTTGCCATTGAGGATTCTGAATAGACACCCGTTGTCACTTGTCTCCTGCTTTTCCTGTCGCTAGGCAACAAGCTAGACATGTTCATCCACTGACGAGCAAAACAATTGTAATAACTGAGGCTGAATAATTCCAACAAGAAATTCAGTGTTTACTTAGCTCTTTGCGTAGTTCTGAGAGTTTTTGGAAGCTGCCTTTACATACCACCCCTCCCCCTGCTGAGAACATGAATGTTATACAGTAGAGGTCCCCTACCTGCGACTCCCTTCATGCAATCCCAACTCCCGCAGAGTTCTGTACGTCGGCATATGGTGTTCCCTATGGCTATGTACTATGGATACTTTGTGTGGGACCACGTTATGCCCTGCCAGTTACCGTATAAGAGGTGTTTTCTGCTAGAAGCAATCTCCTAGAGACGGACCGTATGCCTCAGTAATTCATCATCTCATAGAACAGGCCGCAATTTCATAGGAAACCAGTAACCCCTCAACCCCACTCATTTCAATAGGAGCCCTACTATGGGCCGGCACAATGCAGATCCATGATACAAGTACAGTATGTGCTTGAGGACTTACCTCTGTAAGTGGATACACTGGGGTGGTAACTAGCTATTATTGGTTCAGATTGGACACATTCCAGTACATTTCATCTCCTTTCATAGCTTCCTGGAAGTCGCCATTAACGTCCTACTCATTGAGGGTGCATTCACACGACTGTATGTATTTTTCGGTTTGCAAAACGCGCATCCACTGAAAATACGGATGACGTCCATGTTGCATCTGTTTTGTTTTGTTTTTTTGAAGACCCCTTATAGAAATGCTTATTCTAGTCCACAAAACAGACAAGAATAGGACAGGCTCTATCTTTTTTGCCGGGCTGCGGGACAGACATACGGATGGGGACAGCATACGGTGTGCTGTCCTCATTTTTTGCGGTCCCATTGAAATGAATAGATCCCCATCTGATCCACAGCAAAAATACACTGTTTGTATAGAAAACTGGAATTTTATAACTGTTTTCATATTTAATTGACTTTTTTCTTCGTATTATTTTAGAATCATCCAGGTTGTTACAGAAATCAACAAGTTAATTAAACCTTTGCCGTTTTTCTATAAGGAGACAATTAAAATGAACAATGTGCAGCAAGCAATGAGCGATTGCTGGGCGTATTCAATTCCAACAGTATTGATTCTAACATTGAGTCCTGCTCCTGGGAAACGACGTGATAAAGGACCATCCAAATGTGGTGTCCTCATTCACTGGTCCCTAGCTCGTGTACGTCTAGATTTCTAGAAGATGGGACTGATAGTAATGCATTCACCAGTACAGTCTGTATATAATGGATACTAGGTGGTCACCAAAATGATGAAAGTGTATTTTTTTCTTTAATGCCAATAATGTATGTTATAGCAAGATTTCCTATGTCCATGCCTTAATATATTTATATAAAGATATGTATAAAACCCGTTTAGAGCATTTTCCCATGATTGATTATTATAATGATTCAGAATATGTAATAAAATGAGATGGAAAACAAAGGCGTCCGTGTTCTTGTTGGTACATAATAAAAAAAATTATAATGAAGGAAACCCAACCCCAGTCAACTAGATTTATCACAGTGGGGCAGATTTATTAATCCTGTATAATATTTAGAGCGTGTAAACATAGGGGGTCATTTATCAAACTGATGTAAAGTAGAAATGGCTTAGTTGCCCATAGCAACCAATCAGATTCCACCTTTCATTTTCCAAGGAAGCTGTGAAAAATGAAAGGTGCAATCTGATTGGTTGCTATGGGCAACTAAGCCACTTCTGCTTTACACCAGTTTAATAAATTACCCCATTAGTCTAGACCAGGGATGCCCAACCTGCGGCCCTCCAGCTGTTGCAAAATTACAACTCCCAGCATGTCTGGACAGCCTAAAACTATTAGGGAATGCTGTGATTTGTAGTTTTGCAACAGCTGGAGGTCCGCAGGTTGAGCATCCCTGATCTAACCATGCATCAAATGTATTAGAGGGGTTTTCTGACTTTTTTATGCCGATGACCTTTCCTCAGGGGAGGTCATCAGTATGTGATTGGTGGGGGTCCGATTTTGATATAGTTTTTGAAGGCAAAACTAGGAATGGATTCCCTTTCCTAAACACTTGTGCATGTTGCTGTCTGAATGGTGACTGCATAAAAGGTGGAGTGAGAGGATTAGGATGCCGAAGTGGAAGAAGGCAGATGGAGGAGTTGTGACCATATGAGCTGATGACCCTGGGCCTTGATAAGCCGGTTACAAGGACATTTTGAACTATTGCTCCGGCGCTCTTTTTTTAATCTGGTTCTATTAATAACTGTGGTCTGGACACCCTGCGCCTCGTAGCAGCACCTTAGGGACTCGGAAGCTCCATATAAACACATTGGGGGTCATTTATCAAAGGCCGTTTTTTTTTTTTTCCGCCTGTCTTTGATAGACCCTGCAGGATGCAGATAATTTATGACAAGGCGTAGGCCAGGTCATAAATTTGGTGCATTCCGGCAGTCCTTGTGTCTGGAGTGAAATCTACTCCAGCCTCTGACTGAAGTACTTTTCACTCTACTTTTACTCCTGTTTGCCATGCATAAATGTTAATACATTTTCCAGGGCCGGTGGCCGAGCCCCAGCCACTCCCAAGTGGGGAGGATAGTGTAAAAACCCCCGTGGGACAAACTATTGTTGCACTGAAGTCTCAAAAGTCACAAAACGGAGCGGTGACTATTTTTATGCCTAAAACTTTTTTTTTTTTTTTTACGCCAAAACAGTTTTTGGTATAAAACATTAAAAATCTTTGTGGATGACCCCCAATGTACCAAATACTCAATGAAGAACTGAACCATAAGACAGATTAAGGCTACATTCACACGACAGTTGTTTTCCTCGGCATATTTTGCGGCTCACATGTGAACTCATTCACTTCAATGGGCCAGCAAAAAATGCGGGCAGCACACTGTGTGCTATTCGCATCCGTTTGTCCGTTCTGTAGCCCGGCAAAAAAAAATAGAACATGTCCTATTCTTGTCCGTTTTGCGAACAAGGATAGGCATTGTTACAGTGGATCCGCCAAAAAAACGGATGCCATACGGACGGCATCCGCTTTTATTTGCGGATCAAAAAAACACAACGTTCGTGTGAATGTAGCCTAATAAAGAGCATCTATTGTACCAATCGAACAGTCACCTAAACGCGTGTACAGACAGTGTGCTAATGATGATAGTGCTTATGGATCTGATTGACCAAGAGGTGTCACGTGGTTCTGGCTGTGACACCGGTGCTGTGGTCCTGTGATGTTTTTTAGACAATGAGAACTGACTTTGGAGGGGGGATGGGCTATTTTAACATCCACCTAATCTCGTCACTAAATATACTCTATAAACGAAATGATTAGTTTTGCGTGGCTTCCGGGACATTTACTCTGCATGTGACCCTTATAAATGTTTTAGCTGCAGTTTCTGTGGCTTCTAGAATAATAGAAGATCAAAAAGTAATTTAGTTATGACATCTATGAATAATCTTTTATCTAATCATCCTTAATATGGCGCTTTTTGTCTCATTCCAGTGATTTAATGAGAGACTTTCGGCTATGGTTTAATAAATCATTAAAACAAGAATCTAATTGACTTTGCTTTTTGAATCAAAAAAGGCTTTTAACCAATTTACTGTACGGGAAATACATGGGATTATTTAAAGATATATGGTTTTAGTGTTTTAGTCACTGTGTTTAGAGGGGTTTAAGGGTCTGACTCCTCATTCAGCAGCACAGCGTGCCAGCCGGAAGTCAGAACCCCACGCAGGAGCGTAACTACCATAGCGGCAGACCTTTCGACTGCTATGTGGCCCAGGGCAAGAGGGGGCCCAGTCTTAGTTGGGATTATCTCCTCTTCTACTGGGGGTGAAAACTTGGTCAGGACTCTACCCTCTAAAGCAGTGATTTTCAACCAGTGTGCCTCCAGCTGTTGCAAAACTACAACTCCCATCATGCCCAGGCAGCCTACAGCTATCAGCCTACAGAAGGGCATGGTGGGAGTTGTAGTTTTGCAACAGCTGGAGGCACACTGGTTGAAAATCACTGCTCTAAAGGAACAACTTTTAGCAAATGAGGCAGTGGAAAAATGGCCCAAGGGTCATTGAAAAGGATTTAGACGGAAACCCTTCTGTCCTGTGTGGGGGGCCTGGTTTGATCCTTGCTATGGGGCCCTTACTTCTCTATGTATGCCACTGCCTCCACCAATCAGACATTGATGGCTTGTGATATGGATAGGCCATAAATAGTAATATTATAGTTCCAGGAATGCCAGTTTTTGATGCATTCTTCATATTAGGATGCATAGTGAAAACAAAGTTGGAACAAATATGCCATCTAGTAATCATGGAAGAAAAAAACCTGTAGTTGTTGCCAGTTATCTCCAATAGCTTCAGATAAAGCAATAAGAATTCCTGCATCAACTATCCTTCAAAAGGCTTTAAAATACCAGAGGAAAAATTACTTAACTGCGTGCATTCTCTTATACATTCATAATGGCTAATTCCACTGCTGGCGCTTGTTTCATTGTGAATAATAAAATGTAAGAATTTGCATAGGCTGTTGTATAGCATAGCAGCAATCCAGGAATACACTGGAGGACAACTGCAGATCTTGTTAGCCTTGTATATTATGTCTTCTGTTACTGAATCATCTCCAGACTGCTTCTCGTTGCAGATGTGGATCCGCTGTGTCTACCAAACAGATTTGGCTTGGGACTATTCCTAGGGATGTTATCTAATAGGTCCCCCTGGCTTAACCCCCAACATAGAGATCTGGACTCTGCTGCAGGGTAACTGCTACCTCCTGGAGTAGTCTCTGTTCAGTAGACTGCTGACCCATGGGGTCAAGGGAGTACCAAGGGACCAGGCCAAACTGTAGTCATGGACAGGACAAAGTCAAGGCAGACAGAATTAATTCAGTCCGATAAACAACCTAGGGTCAAGACATGCAGCATAGGGTTAAATCTGGAGATCAGGCAGAATTTAGTACATGAACAGAGACTGCAGGACACTAGAGTACTAGAACCTTTTGCTTAGGCCCCTTCCCAGAAGAGAAGTTGCCTTAAGTACCCCAGGGTGACCAGACGGACAAAGTAGGAAGCAGAAGTGGCATGGAGCAGCACTACTCCGGAGTCTAGGATTAGTGGGTAGGTGAAGAGGGACGCTGGTGAGACTGAACCTTGGGAGACCAGAAGCACTGGACCAGGTGCCCACTGGGAGGAGTTGAGCAGTGGTGACCACGGACTTCCACCATATGACCTGTTTTCTATAGATGTAAGACTAGGACCTATGAATCATAATTGATATCATTAAGCCCTACAGTGGGCTAGAGATTACGTTCTACCTGTGACACAGTGGGCAACCTCTGCTGTGCCTTAAAGGGGTTTTCCTAGACCATTGATGCGTGAACAGACATTAAAATCAATGTGGAAAATGTGGATTGTACACATTTGTGGAAAAACTGTGCTTAAAACTGTTATAAGGGAGCTTCCTACGGCCAGACACCAGGGCAGAGTGTGTTATCCTGAGATACCATGTTATTCATAGATTCTTTTATGAACTCTAGCAAGGAGTGCTTTGGCAGATAACTCCTGCTTGAATTCCTTCCCATCTCCTACTGGGCACACATAGAATATATCCTTTGATTTTTGCTTCCCTTTAAACTCCCTTGTCACTTGGGCTACACAGAGACAGACAGCATTGCAAATGTCTTCAAGCTGTCTTTCCAGACTGAGAAGAAACTAATTATCTATTCAAAAAATTATGTAAAATGTATCAGGTTCCTAGTATATATTCAGTTTCCACAAATTAGTAAGAAAACCCAAATCTGTAAAATAAAGAGCTAAATTATTCTTATAAAATAATTAACTTAAAGAAGAACTCCCGACAAAAATTTTATTCCATGTCCTGCTAGAAATGTACATGATATAATCTGTAGTGAATGTCATTTTCTTACCAGTGTCTGAATTTTTGACTTATATCATCCTAAAGTTTCTTATCTGTGTCATGTGACCAGCAATTAGACCCACGAACTCACACAGCACCTTATGTGTGGACAGGAAGTCTAATTCTCTATGTATTCCTATGAGACTGAAAGTGAGGCTCCCATAGGAATGAATAGAGCAGTTACTGGCTTTCTGTCCTGGGTCAGTTGGAGGTCAGGGAGTTGGTCACATGACCCAGCTACAATAAGAAGAGAGGTTTTTACTCACAGAAACAGTCACTGATAAGAAAATGACAATCACTACAGATTATATCATGCACCTTTCTAACAGGTCAGAGAATAAAAATGTTTGCGGGAGTTCTTCTTTAATGTTTGTTTTCAACAGTGAAAAATCTCCAATTTGTTGCAGCTAGAGGAGTCATTGAGGGTCATTTACGAAAGGCTGAATTTCACACACCAGACATAGTAAAAACCCCACTGGAGGAAGATACGACCAATTTATTAAGAGGCACACACTTAAAGGGTTTCTGTCACCAGTTTTTTCGGTATGTGCTAATGTCACCTGATTCCAAATATATATCTGATTTATTTACTGGTGCCCCCATTTTTATATAAAATGAACTTTTATTTTATGCTAATAAGGCTCCTAGGTGCAAGGGGCGTTACCTCTGCTCCTAGAGGCTCTGTTGATTGACAGGACCAGGCAGAGAAGAAACACTTCATTCACCATAGCTTTTAAGGACCTTCAATGATGTCATGACCATGTGATCAGTCACATGGTTAGGATCACACAAATAGCCTGTCTCCTCCTAAACCATGTGACTGATCACATGGTCATGACATCATTGAAGGTCCTTAAAAGCTATGGTGAATGAAGTGTTTCTTCTCTGCCTGGTCCTGTCAATCAACTGAGCCTCTAGGAGCAGAGGTAACGCCCCTTGCACCTAGGAGCCTTATTAGCATAAAATAAAAGTTCATTTTATATAAAAATGGGGGCACCAGTAAATAAATCAGATATATATTTGGAATCAGGTGACATTAGCACATCTCTAATGTCAGCCTGATTCATACCAAAAAAACTGGTGACAGAAACCCTTTAATAAATGTATAGCATTTCCTCTTGCCAGGAGCTTGAGTAGATTTCTGGTGTAATGTGTACTAGTTTTGTTAAATGGGACCTCCATGGCCCATCTCTTCCCATGCCCCGTCTACTTTTTGAGAAAGTGGAGAGGTATCTGAAAAAGCTAAAAAGTGGCAGATTTTGTTGCAAAAGGGCACTTGTAAGTAAACTTCAACATTTCTATCACCCTGGGTACCCCCCAGCAAGTACTTCTCCGCAAAAGCCCACATTGCCCCAGCACTACCACTATCTGTGAAGCTGCATCATAGGATTGTATTTTTTTTAATTCTGGTTATGATTTTACATAAATGCTTAGCACAGTATTTGAGTCATTGCTGTTGAGTTAGGTATCTGGCAGCTGCTCTAATCTTTTGGTAACAGACATGCACAGTTGACCACTGGATTTCTTCTAGCTAGCAGTAGACCCCTTCCTCAGGGACAGTACGTTTTTCCCACTGACTGTATTGTCATTTCCAAACACTTTTTCTATTGACAATTTAAGGTATTGTAAAGATATTTAGAATATATTTAGAAGTATGTAAGTATATTTGTGCCTGATTTATAGACTATGCAGGAAACCATGGGAACAGGAGTCTATCTAACACCTGAGAGCCTTACTTACCTCTTTCCCTGACGGAGGAGTACGCTGTATTCTAAAATGCGTTGGAAGAAAGTTTGGTCTCTGCAGACATCTGTAGAAGTGTGCAACGTCACACTCAAATTTCTGCTGGCTTCCACATGAGTGCTCTAGCCACTAGCCGGGGCTGTGCGCTTCTGAGGGAAGCTGAAGATATAGAGCAGGAAACAGCAACCTTTGACACTCCAGCTCCTGTGAAACTACAACTCCAAGCATGCACACTTTCTTGGCTGTTCTTGTAACTCCCATAAAAATGAAAGGAGGATTGTGAGAGCTGTAGTTCCAGAACAGCTGGAGAGACAGTGGTTTCTGATCCTTGATATAGAGGGACTTGTACAGAGTTGGACGTACTTCCTACTACTGTGCGATAGTGAGCGAGGAGCAGCGATCTTCAGTAACGGCAAGTAACTAAAAAGCTTTTGCTATTTATTTGATTGCTGAGTTAGTGCTCCTCTTTATAGCTATTTAATCACAAGCCTCCACGTGAAAAGTGGACATTGTGTGGCGTTTAGGTGTGTCAGTGCGGGTTCATCACTTGTCTATTTATGGTACGTTTAATTGCATGGCAGGTTGGCCTTTTCAGTACTCTGCATCACCACTGTTTTCTTTATGGGTATTAGTGGTCAAATCTTTTTTAAGGTTCCCTGGGAATGGTATAATATTGTCTTCCGTCAACCAATCCTAGAATGGCACTAGGACAGCTTGTTGCCTATTTGTACAGCTGTTTAGGTGGATGTGGACTCACTACACTGAGCCCTGGTGTTGCATTCAATTCATGCTGATGAGATATGCTATCAGGCTGCTCAGCTTGACACCATATCTCATATACAATTGTTCCAGCTCTACCTGTTGTAGAGCAGGAATTCTGTTGTACAATAGGTAGTAATGATACGATCTTCTGTCAAGTTGAACAGTGATGACTGAGGATCACATTGTCAGGATTGGAGAGTTCCTGTTCTGCAATAGGTAGGAGCAATCATACATGAGAAATGTTACGCCACATGTATAAGGTATACGCCACATTAGCGTACTTTAGTGACCCACAATGGGTAAAAAACGGGTAGGCAAGCCACCCCAAACCCCATCAGAACAGGAGAGAGCTCCCTCCACCCAGACCCTGGACGCTTACTTCCTCCGGAACGCAGCTTCCCCAGACTGCAACATGGCGCCATGTGCCGCGCGGGAGCAAGAGCAGGAAGCAGCGCTGAACTGTTCTCCCCCAGCAGCGCAGGTGAGAGATGAATCAGCCCAAACGTGGACCAACTGCCCTGTTAACCCCCTCCATGGGTCCACATGAACCCCTCAGAAGTGATGAGGACCGCAGAGAGCCTTCTCCTCTGCCCTATGCGGCAGCCCAGAAGACATTAATGACGGAGGGGATAGCACTCGCTTGTTCTGCACTGCCTATTTCTGAACCTCCCATGCTTAAAAGAGAGTTAACCCCTCCACCGCAACTGCACCTTCTCGCCCTCTACCCTGGGAGTCTCCCAGTTATCAGACACAGGGCGCTCTTTTAGTGAAGTGGTGAGAGGAGGAGATTCGTCCTCCATTGAGACCAGCCCTAACCAACTGCTCCCTCACCAGCATGTCACCCTTATTGAGGGACCTCATGCTACCTCTGATGACACTGCTACTGCCTCCTCTCCCGCAAAGAACTAGGAGAGTTGAGGATCTGAGAGGATCACAGCCGTCGCCCAGCGATACCTCCTCCATGCCTTCAGATATAGGCATCCCACGGCTCTGGAGATCTCGTACTCCGTCCAGACGCAGCTCTTCTTCCTCTTCAGATCAAGATTGCTCTTGTAATAATCCTCCCCCTGATTGGTGGTCCCATATTCAGCAGTTGCCCACTAAACAGGACTTTAGGGCCCTGATTTCGGAAGTCAAAGACGCCTTCAAAGAAGAACTGGCGGCAGTGAGACAAGATGTACAAAGTGTGGGTTAACGAGTGCACCAACTAGAAGAAGACCATAACGCCTCACGCACGGTAATCCGTACTCTTCAAAAACAGACGTCTTCCCATACTCTTCAATTACGTGACCTGCAAAATCATGTGGAAGACTTAGATAACAGGGGGCGCCGACATAATATCAGAGTACGAGGTGTAAAGGAGACCCAAGGTGACGAAGATGTCCGCACTATCCTCCTCTCTGTCTTTAATACCATTCTGAATCGTCCATTATCACATCCCATTTTGATGGACCGTGCTCGCACTTAGACAGAAATCGCTGGAGGGTCCTCCCTGTGACATCATTTGCTACATTAATGATTATGGCCTCAAAGAGGACATTATGGCGAAGGCACGCACCATGCAACAATTAGAATATCAGGGAGCCAAAGTGTCACTGTTCCAAGATCTGTCGTGGAGTACCCTCCAGAAACGCAGAGCCGTGAAGCCTCTATTGGATTTGCTCCGAAAGAACTCTATCCCCTTTCCCTTTAGTCTCACCGCCTGAAAGAACGGTATTACAGCGACCCTTAAAAATCCAGAGGACCTCCCTGACTTTTGCGCACGTCTTGCTCTGCCACCACCGCAGCTTCCTGATTGGGATGTGCCGACCACTCTACCTCCAATTTCCGAGACCTGGACAACAGTGGGCCCCCGTAAACGTTGCCTACGTGCTACAACGGCAGAGAGAGGTTCTACTCCCCCTTCTTAGGGGCTTCTACAGTTGAAGTATTGTCTGGACTCTTTTCTCTTCTCTCCTTGTTTACACTGAATAATCTGTTTCTGCATTTTGTCCTATATATCCATTGTGGGTCTCTCTACTTCTATGGAGTACTGGGGCGGAGACCCTTTAGTCCTCAGTTTCGGTTAGTAAGCTTTTGCCACTTTCCCGGCATCGAGTTCAAATTTGTCGGTTCAGCTATCACTGGATGGCTGTATTGATTTGAGTTTTTACTACTCTTTATTGCTTGGACTCCATAGACGTAAAGGTTTCCCTATTAGTGACACCTTTAATGTCTAAAATGTTGACTATGACTTACAATGTTTTGACTACTTGTGTTAATTATTTTCTGGCTTTTGCTGTTCTTGTTCTTTCTCTATGCTTGATTAGTCTCTCTCTGATACCTGAGTGTCGCACTCTAAAGAGCTGTGGGAGGAGTAGCCTGGCACCCGTTCTCCGATCTCTCCCTCTGGTCAGCTTCAATGCATTTATTAGCCGTTTGTTTTTCTCTCCCCATTATGGCTAAGATTATGTCACTAAATGTGAAAGGCCTGAACTCCAACTTCAAAAGACGTATTACCTTGCAAGAAATGCGTAGATCACAGGAGACGCATCTTACAGCTGATGGATCCTTTGCCTTCGCTAAACATTGGTCCTCTAGAGTATTCATGGCCTCTACTAATTCCAAATCCGCGGGAGTCGCTATCCTCATATCCAGGTCCTGTCCCCTTCAAGTTGATAAAGTTCAGGCTGATCCTTCTGGACGTTACCTCATACTTCAAGGTACTCTATACGGGGTGGGCCTACAGCTGTGCACGGTCTACGCTCCCAATTCGGGCCAACTCTCTTATCTTTCCTCTGTCCTTACGTCTTTCTCTTCAGTCCGTGGGAAGATACAGCTAATAGGGGGTGATTTTAATGTCCCATTTTCAGAACATGCTGATAGAATTGCCACCCCCCGACACCCCCGTCATCACAATGTAAACATCTCTCTGGTGGCTTTCGTAAACTGATTCGTACCCATTCCCTTTATGACCTATGGTGGGTCGATAACCCTACTTCTTGCCAGTATTCTTTTTACTCCACTCCCCACCTCACACATACGAGGATTGACTATTTTTTGGGGAACATTATGGCCCTTAGATCATTAGTAGAAGCATCTATTGGACCAATTTCTTGGTCGGACCATGCTCCCATATACATGGAACTTTGCCTCCCCTCTGCTTCCCTGAAAAGCACACATTGGCGATTAAATGACTCCCTTTTAACTAATCCTACTACGCGCGTTGAACTTCGTTCTTCCTTATCTCAGTATTTTGCCGAAAATGCTCCATCTGCACCTTCCCTAGGTGTATTGTGGGAAGCTCATAAAGCAGTGTTCCATGGGGTATGCATCTCCTCTTCAAGGCTTAAAAGAGATAGGGAAGCGAAATATCGACAGTGCCTACATTCCTTGCATACGGCCGAACTGTCTCTGGCCTCTCGCCCTACTAAGCAACTGTTGAGACAGATAGTTGAGTTGAGAGCCCAACTTAAATCTCTTGCTTCCTCGTCCATAGAGAGGTTAATTCGCTACACGCGTCAGAGATTTTTCGCTTATGGCAACAAACCCCACACACTGTTAGCTCGCCAGCTCAAAGACAATTCTGCTGCTTCTACTCCCCACGCTATCAGGGATGTCCAAGGTACGCTCAAATACCACCCAGAGACTATTGCTAAGTTATTCCACAAATACTATTCTTCCCTGTACTCCTTCCTTCTACTTTGCCGTCGGATGAAATGGCACGTAATACACTCTTGGATGACTATTTGTCAAAATGTTAGCTGCCATCCCCGACCCCTGAAGCCCTGGCCCATCTGAACCAGCCAGTAACAACAAAGGAAATTGGAGATATTCTCTCTCTCTGAGTTACCTAATGGGAAGTCACCTGAACTAGACGGCCTTCCCTATGAATATTATAAGACTTTTGGTGACCTACTAACCCCTCATTTGGTGGTGTTATTTAACGGGTTTCTAGGGGGCGACAAAATCCCAGATACCATGCTGAGCTTATATGTCACTGTTGTTCCTAAACCCGATAAGGACCCTGCGGATTGTTCGAGTTATAGACCCATTAGTTTGCTAAACTCAGATCTGAAAATCTTCACTAAATTACTGGCGAACCGACTAAATAATTGGTTATATCATCTTATACATAAAGACCAAGTGGGATTTGTTACATTCTGTCAAGCAGGGGATAATACTAGACGGGCTATTGCTCTAATAGAGGTGGCTTGTAGGGGAAGAAGAGGAGACCGTAGTGCTTAGCTTAGATGCCGAAAAGGCCTTTGACCGTCTAAATTGGAACTTTATGTTCCGAACACTACATCACTTTGGCTTTCAGGGTCCATTCCTGACAGCCTTGAGAGGTCTTTCCTCCCCTGCAGTCCGATTACGCATGCCCACTCCTCACCCCTGCTAATACGGAACGGGACTAGACTTTCTGCCCCCTCTTCCGCCTTCTTTACGCTCTTAGCATTGAGCCTCTAGCGGCGCTAATCCAACAATCCCCAGATATTCCAGGTATAGAGGTTAGGGATAAAATGTTCTCAGTGTCCCTTTTCGCGGATGATGTTTTACTCACCTTGACAAATCCCTTCCTGTCCCTCCCCAACTTACATGCACTTCTTGACCGATACAGTACATTGTCGGGGTACAAACTGAATACCTAAATCTGAGGCGCTTACCATTAATATTCCCCCAAACAGACTTCAATCCAGGTTTAACTACACGTGGCGGACGCAATCCATTAAATATTTAGGGATCCAGCTTACCCCCCACTACTCTGCACTATATAAGGCTAATTTTCCACCTTTGATAACGGAAGTGAATACCCTTTTCACTAAGTGGAAAACCCGCCCGATATCCCTCCTGGGACGTGTAGCTGCTATAAAAATGTCCATTCTCCCCAAATTTCTCTATTTGTTTGAGACCCTCCCTGTGAAAGTGCCAGCCTCGACTCTTTGTTCCATACAAACTGCCTTTGTTAATTTTGTCTGGAATTATAAACGTCATAGAATATCGAAGCGAATTTTAAAAGCCCCACTTTTAAGGGGGAGTTTAGCCCTTCCTGATATCACCTCCTACTATCTGGCGACTCATTTGAGGCATATCACCTTTTGGTCCACATTCCACTCCTATAATCGCTGGACCGAGATAGAGAGGTTGTGGCTGGCACCGACTCACTTAGGGACAATGATCTGGGGCCCTGTGACTCCGATCTCCCCTTCATGTTTACTTGGCCCTATGCTACATACCAGGGAGATTTGGTATAGGACCAGGATTTGATATAGCTTAGCAACTCTCTGTTCTCCACTTTCTCTATTTCTCTTTACTCCTCTTCTCCCAGGTAGTTCTGAGGTGGGGATGGTTAGGCCGTGGTCAGCTGTGGGGCTCTATCGTCTCGTTGATCTGAAAGATCCCTTCTCTAACAGGATTCTGTCATTTGAGGAACTCCAGGCGAAACACTACCATATTCTCTACAATTCCAATTTCATAGAATACTCCATTATTGTAATAGTGTATTAGGATCTCTGACTATCCCTGCCCTTACCCCGTTTGAACGTATCTGTACTCAGACCCCTTCCTCCAAGGGTCTTATCTCGGACATATATCAGATCCTATCTACTTTCGACTTTCCTGTAGATCTTAAACACCCCTATATGCTAAAATGGGAGGACTGGCTTCAGAGAGAGCTCTTGCGGGAGATCTGGAGGACTATTTGGAGGAGGGCACATACTAGTTCTTCGTCTGTAACTTATAGGGAGAACCAATTAAAAATCCTTATGCTTTGGTATCATACACCATCAGTTTTCCATACACTCTACCCTGAGGTGCCAGATCTTTGCTGGAGATGCGCTCAGACAGGAGCGTCAGTGTTCCACATTTTCTGGTTGTGTCTAATTATAGTACCATTTTGGAGGAAGGTATTGCAGTTTGTGCAAACGATCTTAGAGATCGATATCCCTCGAGACCCATTGATTTTACTCTTGAATGTGGTCCCACAGCACTTAAGGGGTTGTGGTGCCGGGCTGCTCCTCCACATAGTTACCGCGGCCAACGGTTTAATTGCCCTTCACTGGAAACGAGTTACTCCGCCCTCCGGACCAGATCTTTATGCCCGGATAGAAGACACTAGATCCTTGGAGTACTCGATAGCCCTACAGCGACGATCTACAGCCAAAGTCCTGAAATGTTGGCAAATATGGGACACTCGGAAATCTCAGCTTGTTATTTAAATACAGAGAGACACTGTTTTTTATTTTCACCCCAATCTTTATTGCTTATATGTGTATTGATGAACATAATGGTCCACTTCCATCATATTGTTACTCTTTATATAATATTGTTTGTAACTTGTATGTTACTATAAAAAAAATTAATAAAATCTAAATGGGAAAAAAAAAAGAAATGTTGTCTAGCTGAGTAGTCTGACAGCACATCACAACAGGTTGAAGTGAATGCAGCTCCGACACACAGTATAGTGAATTCTCCTACTCATATCAGCTGTAGAAATGGAGGCAACCGTCCTAGTTGTATTCTAGGACGGATTGCTGGAGGTCATTATTACTCCATTCCCAGATAACTACTTAAAAAAATTGAGATAAATTAGTGAAATGATTATTTTTTTTGTATGGGTGTCTGTCCAACAACTTGTTTTTAATATCTGCACTGGAATAATCATGAATCACTTTCTGGGAATGTAAAGTGTGTTTTTTTTTTTATCACAAATATCGTAAAAAAGTACTGAAAAGATGACTGACATACCACATGTGCAACCTGGGTGTTAGGCTGGTGGCTCACTTCCACTGCTGTCTCTGAGCTTTGAGGTTTTCAAGTTGCTATTAACCAGCAAAAGGGATCTCTTGTGTGAATACCCTTGTACCATACCTTGTTTGTTACCAATTCTGCTCCTTGCCGCCTGCCCCAACCTTGGAACTGTGACCTGGACTACACACATAATCTGCCTGCCCCAACCTTGGAATTGTTATCTGTACTCAGCCTGCCCTGACTGTCTTCAGACTACACTTTTTGCCTGAGTCCTTGGTCCATGGGTCAGCAGCCAGCTACTCCAGGACTACTCCAGGAGGTAGCAGTCTAGTTAATTCCCTGCTGTGAAGTCCAGGTCCCCGTATAAGGGTTAAAGGGTGAATAACAGGGAATTGCCAGGACAACATCATTAAAGGGAGTCTTTCACCTGTTTTTCACCTATATAACTAACAGCACTGCCCCACCGGAAGATTGCAGACACATCCCAGACATACCTATGTGCCTGTATTATATGTTCAGGAAAAGCACTTTGATTCTGCTGGAAAACTGCTCTCAAGTGCCCAGTTCTGCTGCTGCAAGTGCTCAAAGCAAACCAGAATGAAGAGTGGAGGGCTGCTTTAGCTGCTTATATCTTTGGATTGGTACCAAATATAAACCTGACCCTGTTTGAAAGCTGGCATTCCAACCTTTCAAACGACCTCAGAATCATAGAATTATATGAACTATATCAGAAGATACAGCTGTTAGAAATCGAGTTGGGGGAGAAAGCTGTTTTTAGTTTCACATTCAGTTGGGCACTTGGGAGCTGTTTTCCAGCAGAATAAAAGTGCTTTTACTGCATATGGAATAAAGGCACAAAGTGCACACAGGTATGTCTGGGATGTGTATGCAATCTTCTGTGGGGCAGTGATCTTAGTTATATTGGTGAAAATGAGGTGACAGACTCCCTTTAATTTTAACCTAAAGACACCCTGGTTAGTTGGCACACTGGGTCCACACCCACTTTCCATTACACTGGGCAGTTGCACAAGAGCCCAGTACCTAAAGAGGGCCATTGTTCCCATAAAGGCAAGCAGCATTCTGTTTGCTTCTCTTTTGGAAAGTAAGGGGCTCATTTACTGTTCCTACACAGGTGTGATCCTTTCCCCCTCTTACGGTCCCTAGATTGATATATAACTGGAGAGAAAATACCGTAAATAGATTCATGATAGAATAATTGAAAATGAGATGTGTGTATACAGTGTTTGTTGGAACAATGCTCATTATTCTGTATATTGCAACAACTACATTATGTGATTGCTTGTTTCCAGACACAGTGTTATCTTGTAAATAACGTACTGATAAAAAGAAAAGGCAGGAAGGGGGCGGAGACTTGCTGCACATGTACAGAGAGAGGTGAGAGAGAAGAAAGCCAGAAGCAGATGTGCTGAGATCCTGATCTTAATAGAAGTTATATTCATACGTTGTGCTGTTATTTCTGAATAAAAGCCTGTTGTTTCTCGCGCTATGCCTGATGGAGACCTGATTAATCCGCTGCCAACAGTGTTAAATGTAAAGTGTGGTTTTGCAATATTTAAAAATGAATGATTAATGAAAATTTCTACTGGAATCCAAGATCTGGCACAGTGCACAGCGCTGGCAGCCATCTACAGTTACTGCTGAATCTCTCTTTAATTAGATGGGAAACAGTGGGTGGTACCTACTGGGAATTATAAAATTGCTTAAGATATTACTACATGCTAAGACTGCATATTTAGGACTGCACTTTGGCATGTACATAAATGATATAGTTGAGACAGAATTTGAAGTCAGGTGCTTCACAAAATGATGATAAAAATTATAGTCTTATAAAGGTTATACTTAAGTAAGCACAAAACTGAAATATCAGACATGTCCTTAAATAGCGATAAAATAAATCTGTAGAGTGAATTATTTATATATATATATTATTTTTTTAAAGATGAATACAAATTTTTTTTTGGATGATGGACAAACCCTAACCTTTTCAGGTTCGCTTCGAACGAATCCAGTAAAATGGCTTGTAGCGCCATTTTACTGCATGTTAGCGGGTAAAAAGCACTAGGGAGGAAGAAGAAGGGTAACTCAAATGACCCTGAGAGGAGAGGAAGTCTCAGCATCCAGTGTCATCTCACAAAGGGTTTTCAGTGCCACGGGGGGTGTGGTGACACCCAAATGGACCTACTGTAGTTGTCATCCACCAGCATCCAAAACATTACTTCGGGAGGATATTCTGACTCCTCTGGCTTTGGCCGATGAATAGATTTGGCCTTGGTGGAGGTGCCCCATCATGCCACTGCTGCAGCCTGCCAACCATCATGTTCTGTATGGCTACTGCTGCCTCCATCATGCCACCACCGCCATCATGCCACTGCTGCAGCCTGCTGACCATCATGTTCAGTACAGCTGCTGCCTCCATCATGCTGCTGCATTCCTAACAACATGTGCCAAATTGCTGCTGCTGCAGCAGCCATTGTCTCAGCTGCTTCTGCTCCTTCTGCTAATCCCCCACTAGCACCACTATTAACGCAAAGCATCTGCTACTGCCATGGCCAGGTTTGTGATGGCTCCAATGCTACTCTGGGTCCCCCAGACACAAGGTGTCACTACATGCTGTTGCTCTCCGGAAGGGGTGATAAGACATGGTGCACCTCAATGGGAAATAAGTGCAGAGAGTCAGGGTCTGCAATTAACCAGTGTGCTTCTTAAGTTGAGGTACTCAAGTGCAAAACAATACAGGCAAGCCACTGGGTGGGCTTTTCCAGTCTCATCCTGTGTAGAACTGTTTGATACTGAGGAAAGGCCCAAGCTAACTGTCCCTCTCTCTCTCTCAGGAGGCTGGTACCCTGGCCAAAGGCTGGAGGCCCACAGTCTGTGGATCAGTAGTGCGGCTGGCTCCGTGCTCACAGGGGTGTCTGTGGCTCAGCATCCCCATCTCAGCGTCTTCTTCTGGTCACTCATGCAGTCTAGCATGAGTCCCTTCTTCTAAGCACTGATCCCTAACTGCAGGACACTAGGGGCGCTGACTGCTATCCTTATATACAGTTTCTGGCTGAACTAGAACCTTCTAGTGGGAGGAGCAGAGTGGAGAAGTTCAGCCCAAACAGATACAAAGTTATAACTTCCCATCTGTCTTAGAACTTCACATTACAACTGTTAGAACTTCACATTAAAACTTCAATAATACTCAATGGGAATGACAAAGCAGTTTTTCCAGAAAAAAACAAGTCTTCAGACATAATAACATAACTAAACCAGACATTTAAAAGGTCAGTCTGTTTTTGGTGGTAAACAAGTCTGGCCTTTTCCCTCCAAAACATACTCTTATTTATCCCTTCTGGTAATTGTGGAAAATTACCAGCTTCTCATTATTAGCTAGAAAGTCCCAAAAGTCTCTCAGTATTCATTAAACCTTTCCACAGTGTTATGCAAATACAGCGCAAATGAACAGGATATATATCACAAGAAACATATGAAATGCAGGTACATAGTATTAAACTTTATAGGTCAGTGCAAGTTAACACTTTAAAGTGAAATAAAGTAAGGAGTTGATAATTTTGCATAAGGAAAACGGGCAAATGTCCACAAATGGCCATGCTTGAAAGTATCCCTACTCCAGGGCACTACACTACCACCACCACTACTACTACTATTATAACCTACAGACAGCCGACCTACTATCTTGTATATTCCATGTTATGCTGCTTCTGCTACTATTGCGGACATACGCCACTATATCCGTACCGTACCTTTTCCACATCCACACTGCACAACTGCTGATCCCAAGTAAAGAGGAGAATTTGTTTACATGCATTCAAGAGGAGCTACTTTTTCTTCTGACAATCAACAATTGTGCGTGTTGTATGGCCAGGCATTTTGACCCTGTCCTGGTCCCCCAAGCCACTTTTTAAAAACTTTTTTATCCCATAAAACTGTGAGGGGATAGGGAAAAATAAAAAAAAATCATAAAAGATAAACAAAAAGAGATAAAGTTTTACTAAAAGTTCGGCATCCTAGAAGACTAGATGATCTTATATACCAATTTTCAGGGCAGTTCGAGCAACTTCCATTTGACCCTTTTTCAAAAATTCGGTGAACCTGGACCAAACTCGTACCAAGGAATGGGAGGATCATTTTCCTTTAAAGGGTTGTCTCATGACAAACATTTATTCCCCATACCCAGGACAGGGGATAAGTGTCTAATCAGTTAGGCTGTGACCACAGCAGTCCCTGCCAGTCATAAGAACTAGGGCCCCGTATTTAACTATTTGAATGAAACGGGTTATATGCAGTTCAATACATTGCACAAGCCGATGTCCTGATATTCACGAGGGACTGGTGCTTATTTACATATTTTTACCTATTTCAAAAGGAATGCTGTGTCCTCATGAATATCAGGACTCATTGGATCCAGCTGTGTATTGAACAGATCCAGCGCTCCAATGAAATACAAGATTTTAGTGAAACTGCTGGTTCAATTAGTGACCTATCATTTCGGTAAGGGTGCTTTCGCATGGGGCAGACTTGCTGTTGGAGAAATATTTGCAACTAGAAATCAATTCCTTGCACCTGAATGGGGCTTGCAGAAATCCAAGTCCTTGCTCCCAAAACTAACTTTTAAATAAATTGAACTGACTTTTGGTCACAGAAATTTCTGCAACAAAATAAGTGTGTAAAGGCACTCTAGGAGTTAGACTATTCTGATCTTAGGACAGCCAAAAATTTGAAGTCAGGTGGTTCACAAAATGATGATAAAAATTGTAGTCTTATAAAGGTTATACTTAAGTAAGCACAAAACTGAAATATCAGACATGTCCTTAAATAGCGATAAAATAAAATAAATCTGTAGAGTGAATTTATATATATATATATATATATATATATATATATATTTTTTTTTTTTTTTTAAAGATGAACTGAGTTTTTTACGAAGTTTACCATTCTACCATTTTACTGCATGTTAGCGGGTAAAAAGCACTAGGGAGGAAGAAGAAGGGTGCTCACATGACCCAGAGAGGAGAGCAAAAAAATAATGGTGACAAAGGCTACAATGTAAATTGTAACTGTTGTCAATTCAATGTAATGCCAAGCTGTTAGTGTACCTGAAATGAAGACTAGAGTGGTCCAGCTACTTTACATTATACCACCTTATACTATAATCCCAGGAGTAGAACCTGTGTGACATTCCCTTGTGAAGGCCTCTTCATGGTGTTGACCAAGTGATCTCCAGACTAATTTCCTTTTGCATTCGAGACAAAAGTGGGAATCATCGCTGAAGAGGACAGACCTCCATTCCAGTCTTCATTGTCATCTTGCTGTACACCATGATAGCCTTTGATAGCAGTGGCATGAGGTCAATTAAACAGCTCATAGCCTGCCTTCTGATGGATTGTGTAGACACTGCTTGCTGTCCAAGCCTTGGAATATGACGTACAATTTCTCTTCAGTACAGACTTTATCACTGCACGACATTCTTCTAATCAGATGATCCATCCATGCAGTGGCTCGCCTCTTGCTATCATTATAGTTCGTCATTGTTCTCCCTGCAATCGGGACACTCAACTTTGAAAAGTGATGACATCTCGGGCTAGACACATAGCGATCTGCTGGTGTGATAAACCAAGGCCTCTCAGTTCAAGGATTCTGTACCTCTCAGTTTGTGACAAGTGCCGATAACTGGCACGTCAATGAACAATCTTTCCCCGTGACTTTTGGCTAAGACATTTTGCTTTCAATCAGACTTTTATGCCCCTCCCACATGCCATAGATTGGAGCTAGGTGCTTGAAAATTTGATAATCTGCAGATCTTATTGGCACCTGCTACTTCCTCAATTTTCATAACCTCACGGCTTGGCCTTCCTGTTGTTGCAATTTCAATGTTGAGGAGTGTAGCAATGTCATTGCTTGCAAAGTGTACAATTCTCTTTATAATGGAGATATTACCACCTTCACATCTGAACATCTGAAACCAATTCTTTAGTTATTGCTCTAGTGCCTCTAAAATCAAATAATAAAGCAACTTTGCAAATGGCTTTCAATATATTTAAAGTATGTGTTTCCATGGTTTCAGACAACAAACACCCCTTGTGTAGTCTGATCCTGCAGTCATACCCCAATCTATTTCGTACTTCTTTCCAACTTAAAGAAGAACTCCCACAAAAATTTTTATTCCATGTCCTACTAGAAATGTACATGATGTAATCTGTAGTGAATATCATTTTCTTACCAGTAGCTGAATATTTGACTTATATCATCCTGAAGTTTCTTATCTGTGTCATGTGACTAGGAATTAGACCCACCAACTCACACAGCACCTTATGTGTGGACAGGAAGTTTAATTGTCTATGCATTCCTATGGGAGCCTCACTGTCAGTCTCATAGGAATTAATAGAGAAGTGACTGGCTTCCTGTCCTGGGTCAGTTGGAGGTCAGGGAGTTGGTCACATGACCCAGCTACAATAAGAAGAGAGTGGAAACTCTCAATTTCAGCCTCTGATAAGAAAATGACATTCACTACAGATTATATCATGCACCTTTCTAACAGGTCAGAGGATAAATTTTTTTGCGGGAGTTCTTCTTTAACAAAGACATTACCATGAAGTAGGTGGCAGGCAGGATGACCACAAGATAGACCACACAAAGTTTGTTTGTAGTCTGTTACCATGGAGACCCATAGCTCTGCACGTTAGCTGTATACATAAAACAGTAGGAGATTTTTTATGAAGACCATCTGCACGATTGCCTCAATTTAATGCTGTAAAAAAAATTGGTTGCCAAGATACAAATAATGCAGCATATATTGTAACTGGGAGAGATTCTAATTACACAAGAGCAATTTTAACTTCAATGCTATTGTTTAGAGCTATAGAGGAATATATACATTTATACTGTACAGATCACAGTCAATTAGTCATGTATAATGTAAAATCTGATTTATTGCCTCTACACTTATGTATGAGTAAGTGGAGCTAGTCAGAACATCAACTGTCCTACAGTAAAGACATGGCTTGTTGCTATGGTAACATATGTATAAGGGCGCGGTGATGTCACCCTCAGTAAATGAAAACCCGGAGGTTCCTCGGCCAGGCCTCAACACGATGTCATATACTGTGAGCTGATCACTAAATACAGGCACAGCAGATGGATCATACGGAGGATAGATTGATGCCTACAATCTGATTTTTCGTCTCATAGTTTACTTCTGAAAAGGAAGACTAGATGCTTACCAAGTGGCACATATTTTCCCAAATTCAACCAAAGTAACATTATACATTATGTGTATCTTGCTAGGTATATCGGGCATATTCCTCCTCCTTTCAACACCTTGTGGCTTGAGTACAGATAAGGAAATATTTTAGGCCAAAAAACATAATGTCTTTTAGAAATGTGTCACATTTTAAAACTACTTAGCCATTCACCTGTTATTTGCCATTCACTGTATTTTTGGACTATAAGACACACCAGACTGTAAGATGCAGAATTTGGAGGAGGAAAATAAGAAAACAATTCAGACCTCAGAGTAGACCCCCATATCAGACCCTCATTCTTTATCAGACCTCAGATGAGACCCCCAAGCTTCATCAGCCTCAGATCAGATTCCCCAACCTCCATCAGCCTCCCATCAGACCCCCGAGCTTCTATCCATTAAAAAAATAAATAAATAAACTTATCTCGCTTGCTCCGGATGGCGCTGCAGATCCAGGACTCACCTCTTCGCTGCACCGCTTTTCCCAACCCACGTTGCACCATGACCTGATGTCACACAGCGTCAGGACATAGTGCGTGCATACATGCACCACTTCCTGACGCTGTGTTCGGTTAGGAGACAGCATACAGCGGGACCCAGAGGAAAACCAGGGAGGGTGTGTACAGCCAGTGCAGCGCTGCCCTCACCTCCTGCATGCATTGGCATTCATACTATAAGACGCAATGCCGCTTTTCCCCCACTCTTGGGGGAAAAATCTGGTAGTTGATTCTCTTAAATAGTCCTTCAATCCCTTAGAAAACTAGTGATTGTGCTATTTCTATAGATTATGTTAGACTAGTTTTAAATATGCAGCCGGGTGTTCAGGCAGGTTGTTCCTGCAGAGAATGGTAGAAATCGGCCGGACAAAAACCCCTTAATGCAGACCTCAGACAGGACAAAAAAATTACTTTCTTCTCCTCCTGCAAGCGCCTCTGCTTTTCGTGCAGCACTGTGTCTAGGTACGCACTACACTGTGACCTGACATCGCATAGCATCAAGTCATAGTGCAATCCTACATACATTACATCCTGTCTTGAAGCTATGTGCTGCCAGGATTTTGTGAAGTGCAGGCTCCAGAAGGAGAAGACCAGGAAGCGGTGAGTAATACCAGTATTATGAATAGGAGCACCATACTGACTGCTCCCTCGGCCCGGCCCCATAGCAGCCGCTTCCTCTGCTTCCATGGTAGCTATCCCCCTGCTGGCAGTCTGTTCTCTACAGGGGCTGATTATCAGGTCATTTATACTAAAGGTGGTCTTACGCTGCCTGATCTTCGGACAGTGTAAGCGCTGATCGATGAGAACATATTCGCCAGTGCTCATTTGCCCCAGGCTGATTACACATGGAGATGTGCTGCCATTAATTGAGCATCTACAGTAGTGATCATTCATCCCCATACAAAGGAGGTGATTGTTGCTTCAATCCATATAATTGCCTACTCAGCCTGCTTGAGTAAAGGGGCCTTAAGCAAATAACTGTGTTCCCAAGAAATAACAACATTGGGCCATATTTCCTCATTATAAACTATGTTACTATGTTACTCTGCATTGTGTGTTATTCCTAATGGAAATTTACTTGTTTATAGGAAGATATATGTTAGATACACAGCAATTTTTCGTGTCTAGGATGTAAAAGTTGCCAACTGTCCCGAATTTGCCAGGACTGTTCTTGAATTTTGGCAAATTCACGCTGTCCTGGGTTGAAAATGGGAGGGTGTTTCGAGGCGGGTTTGGGGCGTTCCCGGGGGCAGGGGTTACATGCCGATTGAAATGTTCGTAAGTATGGGATGCGTCATAGGATGTGTCATTAACCAGTCAGATACTGTCACTGTCAGTCCTTATTGGACAGCATCAGACTGCATAGGGACATGTCCCATTTAGAAGGAGAATGATAACGCAGTGCCAGGAGAGCTGACAGGTTCTCATTCATTTTCCTCATTCAATTTAGAATCTTAAAAAAATACTGTATATATTTATAGTATACGAATATTATATACTGTGAAACCTCTTCAGGATGACCACCAAAATTACACTGCAATGTGGTCTTCTGAAGTGGTGGTCTTCTGAAAGAAGGTGACTAGCATCCATGAAGGAACTGAAAATCCATCAGAATAGATTTCTCATACTTGTAAAAGAGGTGGTCTTTTGGAGAAGATTCACTGTCTGTATAGTTTGTTACACGTATTACAAATATTGACAATGTTTATGACTGAATAACAATGTGGTTTTTACAGAAGGCGAGCTCCTGCACTGACTTCCAGTGGGTAATGGATCTGAGGTCTGGGAATATTATCTGTTATGCTCTGTCTTAGCCTCAGTAAAACCGTAATACCAGTGTAACACAATACCGGGGAAGACACTGAGTTGTTATGGAAACTGAAGCACTGGAATAAAGTTGCTTACAGTAGTTTAATCATCTTTTTGTGGATTTGGAAAGCAGTAGCTGTACACAATAAAAATCAGATTAGACAATGCGTAATCAGGCGATCATTCACAGATGGTACATTAAGCAATGGGTTGAAGTAATTTTGGCCAATGGTAGCTATAGATGAAGGGTGTACAATATATATATATATATATATATATATATATATATATATATATATATAATTTCTTTTTACCTAAGAACAAGATGTAAGGAATAAAACACCAGTATTACTACCTAAGGCAATATTCTTATACCCTCCTGCATCTTTCAATATAGCAAAAGTAACATAACCAACAGCGTCACCTCCAATGTTACATAATGGTTAATTATAGTAATAGTAATGCTCATATTCAGACTGTTGTGTGCCAGATCAGTCCCTTTTCAGCTCTCCTGTGCCAAACAAGTCTCTAGAGTTTGTGCCAGACCACTCCCTCTCCACTGTGCCAGAGGAGTCATTTCCTGATGTCCCAGTCATTCTCCAGCTTATCTGTACCAGACCAGTCCATCTCCAGCTCTCCTGTGTCAGGCCAGTCCATCTTCAGCACTCCTGTGTCAGGCCAATCCTTCTCCAGCTCTCCTGAGCCAGACCAGTCCATCTCCAGCTCTCCTGTGTCAGGCCAGTCCATCTTCAGCTCTCCTGTCCCAGACCAGCAGTACCTCTACCATTCTGCTACTCTGTGTCAGACCAGTCCCTCTCCAGCTCCATTGTGCCAGACCAGTCTCACTCCAGCTCTATTGTGCCAGACCGGTTCTTCTCTAGTTCTCCTGTGACAGACCAATCCTTTTCCAGTGCTCCGGTGTCAGAACAGTGCCTCTCCAGCTATCCAGTGTCAGACCAGTCCCTCTCTAGCTCATCTTTTTCAGACCAGTCCATATTCAGCGCTCCTGTATCAGACCACTCCATCTCCAGCTCTCCTGTGTCAGGCCAGTCCTTCCCCAGATCTCCTGTCCTAGACCAGTACCTCTACAGCTCTGCTCCTCTGTGTTAGACCAGTCCCAATCCAGCTCTATTTTGCCAGACCAGTTCCTCTCTAGTTCTCCAGACCTGTCCTTCTCCGGCATCAAAACAGTGCCTCTCCAGCTCTTCAGTGTCAGACCAGTCCATCTCCAGCTCTCCTGTGTCAGACTAGTCCAGCTGTCTGGTGTCACGCCAATCCCTTTTCATCTCTCCTATGCCAAACCAGTCTCTCTACAGTTCTCCCGTGCTCTCTCCAGCTCTATTATGCCAGACAAGTTCCTCTCTACTTCTCCTGTGCCAGACCTGTCCCTCTCCAGCGTCAGAACAGTGCCTCTCAAGCTCTCCAGTGTCAGACCAGTCCATCTCCAGCTCTCTGGCACTAGGCTAGTCCCTCTCCATCTCTCCTATGCCAAACCAGTCCCTCTACAGTTCTCCTGTGCCTGACTAGTCTCTCTCCAGCTCTACTGTGCTGGGTCAGTTCATTTCTAGTTCTATTGTGCCAGACACCAGTCCCTCTCCAACTTATTTGTTGCAGACAGTCTCCTGTGCCAGACCAGTCCAATTCCAGCTCATCTGTGCCAGAATAGTTCCTTCCCGGTTCTCCTGTGCAGAATAAGTCCTTCTCCAGCTCTTCTGTGCGAGACCAGTCCATCACCAGCTCATCTGTGCCAGACCAGTCTCTCTCCAGCTCTACTGTGCTGGGCCAGCTCCTTTCCAGTTTTCTTCTGCCAGACACCAGTCTTTCTCCAACTTATTTGTTGCAGACAGTCTACTGTGCCAGACCAGTCCAGTTCCAGCTCATCTGTGCCAGATTAGTTCCTGCCCGGTTGTCCTTCTCCAGCTCTTCTGTGCCAGACCAGTCTCTCTCCGGCTCTTCTCTGCCATACCAGCCCCCCTCCACCTTTTCACACATAAGAAGTTAGTCATACTACAATTCTCTAATATGAAGACATGTATTATTTTGCACTGAGCAGTGCCATTACTTGCCCCAGCTCTTCTGTGTCACACATCACCCCTAAAAATATCCCATAAAATAATAAATGTAATTGCTGTAAATGGTATTATATTACAATAACCCTTCTACCTTGCAAAAATACCTTTAGCATCTGCAGTACCCCAGAGCAAGAGGTATCTGCAAGTTGTTTACTATGGTATGTAATGTAATGTTATGTCATGCTATATATTGCACCCAGCATAACTATGTATTGTGGCACAGCCAGGGTTAACAATCCTGGCTTAGCTCTTGTAGGAGGTTAGGTGTGGACTGGCTCCACCCCTAGCTATAGTTAGTGATATGGAGAGTTTGGAAATGAGAGGGAGCTGTGACTTATACTCTCTTATTGATATCTGCACGATCTACAGAAGGAGAGAACTAGAGAACCTAAAGTCTGCATGACCGAGCACTGGAGTCAGTAAGGTAACCTGCTACCAAAAGCTGTTAAGACTTTACTTCAGTGAGCAACATTGTTAAAACACCCTTCGCACCTCGACATGACTTAGGCAGCCGTATCTCTAAAACCCTGTATCCTTTAGTGGATATTAGAGCTACTAGAGCAGGGATGGTTAACCTGAGGCTCTCCAGCTGTTGCAAAACTACAACTCCCAGAATGCCCAGACTGCCTACAGCAGAGCATGGTGGGAGTTGTAGTTTTACAACAGCTGGAGAGCCGCAGGTTGGCCATGCCTGTACTAGAGTATGATCACCCACCATAGATACTGCAGGAAGAGACATGAGACAGATAGAGAGGGAGGAGGGCCATAATTCCCATCCTTGCCTAGATCCATACATTATTATCTTAGGAAGAATTGCACTGTGTACATTTGGCACTGTGCTTTGCTATCATCGGATGTACTATAATTCCTATTTTGCACATCAGTAAAGAGAGGTATTTATTCTGCTACATCTGGCCTGCTTACTGACTCTTGCACAATACGCCAGTCATTGTAGTCTACACTCCCTGCCTTGGACCCATACAAACACTTAACATCACAGGCACCCCAACCACCATCAGGTGGGAGGCCCAACATCAAGGTGTGCCCCAAGGGAAGAAGGGGTGCTCCTTCCTTTGACTGCATGGACCTATGGAGCAATGGTGTGAGGAAAGCCACGTTGATTGACTGTAACAGCCAGAGCCATAACCACTCCCATCCTCCAATCCCACACCTCCTTGGCATGCTGAACACCCATCATTGGCAAAAGATGTCATGTTCTAGTTATGAAGGCTAAAACGTTCTGAGGCTACCAGATTCAGATGACAATAAAACCTAGTTTGGTCTAAATAATTGTGTTTTCAGTAGAGATGGTAGCCGCAGAAGTCATTTTCGAAGAAAGAACAGGGTTATCTCCAGCCTAGGAATAGTCATGTGAGCGTTCTATATATTCCTAAATTCTGCTGCAGTATAAATAGCAATCTTTGGAATATTATTTCACAGTATTAACTTGTGACTTATTAAAGCTACAGTAATTGGCCAGTAATTCTCCTGTGCCTTATATTCCTTTATTGTTGCTTTGGGCACTCATCAGCGATACAGTATTTGCTGGTTCAGTGTATCTGTGTATAATGAGGGAATCAATTAACATTTTTATGACCACATAAACTGTCCAATTCTCATTTTGACAATATTCAGTGTTTATATAAGTAGTTGCTATGCTGAAACCTGGAGATCTATGTTCTTAAAGTGATGCAAATGTTAAAAAAGAGAAATAATTCTTCTGTAGTGCGTTATATGGCTCAGTATTGGGGTAACATATTGTAACAATTATAAATGACAATGTGATACAAGATACATTTAGCAGTGGTGCTTGAAAGTTTGCGGACCATTGAGAATTTTCTATAGTTCTGCATAAATTTGACCTAGAACCACATCATGTCTTCACACAAGTCCTAAAAGTAGATAAAGATCACCACACCAAACAAATGAGTCAAAATTATTAAGGCTGTATTACACTGACCGATATTTTGGCCAATAATCGCTAACGAGCGCTCCCATGAATGCTTGTTAGCGATCATCTTGCAGTGTAATACTGCCGCGGATTGCCCGATAAACAAGCTCATTCATCGGGCAATCGGCGGCAGTATTACACTGTAAGATGATCGCCAACAAGCATTCATGGGAACGCTCGTTAGCGATTATTGGCCGAAATATCGGCCAGTGTAATACAGCCTTAATAATTTTGACTCATCACTTCTGATTTTTAAGCATGTTTTAAAATCAGCACTTTCTGGCGGCAGATCTTGCTGTCTAATAGTGATCTGCCGCCGGCAAACCAGACTAGACAGTATAGGGATGAGAGATGGCATATGGCAGCGATCTCCTCCACTAATTAGCAAGTGATTGCTGATCTGCCTGTCTGATACAGGCTTTAGACTTGATCATTTATTTATTGAGGGAAAAAAATACAATATCACATGTCTGTGAGTGGCAGAAGTATTTGAACCTTTAGGACTGGCAGATAAGTTAAAGTTGAAATTAGAGTCAGGTGTTCTCGACCAATAGGATGACAATCCGTTGTGAGTGGCTGAATTGTTTTATTTAAAGAAGTCTGGTCTTCATAAAACATGATTGTGGAAGTATATTGTGGCATAAACAAAGAAGATTTCTGAGGACCTCAGAAGAAGAGTTGTTGATGCTCATCAGACTGGAAAAAGGTTACAAAACCATCTCTAAAGTATTTGGACTCCACCAATCTACAGTCAGACAGACTGTGAATTGGTGGAGTCCAAGTCCATTATTACCCTCCCCAGGAGTGGTCGACCAAAAAATATCAGACCAAGAGCAAGCAGTGTAATAGTCAGCAAGGTTGCAAAGGAACCTAAGGTAACCTCCATGTAACTAAAGGCCTTTCTCACATTAGCTGATGTTAATGTTCATGAGTCCACCATCAGGAGACACTGAACAACAATGTTATGAATGGCAGTATTGCAAGCAGAAGGCAACTGCTCTTCAAAAATAGCATTGCTGCCCATCTGCAGTTTTCTTAAAGGGGTTGGCTCACTTCAGCAAATGGTATTTATCATGTAGAGAAAGTTAATACAAGCTACTTTCTAATGTATTGCTATTATCCATATTGCTTCCTTTGCTGGTTGGACTAATTTTTCCATCACATCATGCACTACCCGTTTCCATGGTTACTACCACCCTGAAATCCATCAGTAGTGGTCGTACTTGCACTCTATAGTAAGAAACGCCAGCCTCTCTGGTGGCAAGGACTATGGGACCACACAGGCTAGTGTTTTTTCCTATAGTGTGCAAGCACAGCCACTGCTGCTGGATTGCAGGGTGGTTGTAACCATGGAAATGAGTAGTGTATAAAATGATGGAAAAGAAGCAATATGGATAATAACAATACATTTGTAACCGGCTTGTATTAGCTTTCTCTACAGAATAAATGCTATTTGTGGAAGTGAAACAACCCCTTTAAGACCATCTGGGTAAGCCAGAAGGCTACTGGGATATTGTTTTGTGGATGGATGAGACCACAAAATACAACTTTTTTTTATGCCACAAGCTAGAAGGCTACTGGGATATTGTTTTGTGAATGGATGAGACCACAACATACAACTTTTTGTTATGAAAAGTGTTAAGTTTGGAGAAAGGAAACATTGAATTCCAGCATAAAAAGATAGTGCCCCTATAATTCCGGGAGAAAAAAGTTTTGGACTGTGCATCTCACAGTAAGCATGGTAGAATAAAATGGTCTTGCTGTGTTTCATTTTGTAGTTGCCATTCACATCATGAGTCTCTGGGCCTCGATTCCTGCTCTCTGTCACTTAAGTTTTTGATGTTCTCGAATCTGTCATGTGTTCCCCTGTTCTTGTCTATCATTGTTCCGGGACTGAAGCTAAAAAGAAAAAAATAAATTTCTTTTAACTGGGCACTTAACACTTTTTCGAAAGCTCCCTGTGAGTTTCAGTCTCAACCAGCCTTCGAAATGTTCAATAGACAGCTACAAGAGAGCTGAATCATGGGGACATTATAGCGGGAGATAT
This sequence comes from Rhinella marina, assembly GCA_900303285.1. Lineage (NCBI taxonomy): Eukaryota > Metazoa > Chordata > Amphibia > Anura > Bufonidae > Rhinella > Rhinella marina. The sequence continues at coordinate 176,510 of ONZH01012634.1, forward strand.
TACTGTTAAGTACACAACACAGGGGTCATTATTCTCGATACAATCTTAAAGGGTTTCTGTCATCAGAATTTAGCCTACAAAACCGAGTGTCATTTGCAAATCGCAAATGACACCTGATGACAGAAAGCCTTCTTTTATAGAAATCTGTACGGTAGTTTTTGTTAAAATAGCGTTTTTATAATATGCTAATTAGGCCCCCTAGGTGCAGTAGGCGTGAACCCTGCACCTAGGAGCGGCCGTAATAACGCCCCTTACCCCTCCTCCCTTGCGTTGATTGACAGGGCCGGGCAGCCATCTCTTTCGTCTCCTGGCCCTGTACGATCGCGAAATCCCGCGCCTGCGCATTGTGATAAGCAATCCGCGCATGCGCATTGATGAAGCCGGGACCCGGGCGGCCGCCGGCTCTCAACGCGCGTGCGCAGATTGCTTATCGCAATGCGCAGGCGCGGGATTTCGCGATCGTACAGGGCCGGGAGACTAAAGAGATGGCTGACCGGCCCTGTCAATCAACGCAAGGGAGGAGGGGTAAGGGGCGTTATTACGGCCGCTCCTAGGTGCAGGGTTCACGCCTAATGCACCTAGGGGGCCTAATTAGCATATTATAAAAACGCTATTTTAACAAAAACTACCGTACAGATTTCTATAAAAGAAGGCTTTCTGTCATCAGGTGTCATTTGCGATTTGCAAATGACACTCGGTTTTGTAGGCTAAATTCTGATGACAGAAACCCTTTAAGATAGAGCTGATTCCCTGTGAATAGAAAATGCGTCTCTCCTTTGTTTCCTACTCTGTCAATGCAACACAACTAGTTGCGTTATAACCTCGAACAGTGTCTTCCCTCCGAGGCATACGCAGTCACAGGGACATATCTTCAGGAAGTCAATGCTAAGGTTTCCTTTAGGCTTCTAGTTGTTGGCATGAGCACAGAAGAGACTTTGATTTACATATGCGATACAGGATCTGTATTTAGGAAAACCTTTTGAGTAACCTTTAGTGTAACATAATGTACAGTACTACAGGTAGAGACTGTGAATAAAATTCACATGAAAAGTCTGATTCTAGAACTTCTACTATAATTCTTCTCTATCTTAAATTCCTGTCCACAAAGTTATTTGTAAATTGTATCCACATTCTTCACTAAAGCTATTACCACTCCTGACATGTCTGTTTTAATAGCTTCATGCATTCACCATATAATAACAATTCTGGAGCATCTATTCTTATGGCTCTATGTTATGTCATTCCTTTATTATTTCAACTAGAAATTATAAATTAATTGCTAGCAGTCTGCAGTAAGGGTACAGAGTGGTGGGAACAAGTTGGGAGTGTGTACCTGCACAGACTCATTCTATCCAATCAGTGCTACCATTTTCAGACTGTGCAGGTACACACCGTCAACTTGTTGCCACCACTCTGTACCCTTACTGCAGACTGCTAGTAATTCATTCATAACTTCTAGTAGAAATAATAAGGGAATGGCACCACATACAGACAAAAGAATAGATGCTCTAGAATCGTTATTATATGGAGAATGCATGTAACTATTAAAACAGACATGTCAGGAGTGGTGACAGGTCCTCTTTAAATCAGGATTTTTTGAGCAGGACTAGCCAGCTATTAAATGAACAGAAAGCCCACCTAATGGCCCCCCGATGGCTGATGCTGAGACAAAAAAACGATCAGGTGCGCTAAAATTCAACATTCTTAATTCTTGGCACTCCAGGGAAATAAGCAGCTGTCAATGGTGCCTAGAGGAGACAGACATTTCTGCCAGCAGCTAATTTCCCTTAGTTAATTGATATAAACATGCATACGTGGCCGGAGCTCAGATGCCATGGCCAGGGGAAGCTACATCTGGCTATACATTTTCACTACAACAGACAATGCACTCGCTATTGCAGCAGAAATGTCTTACATGCAGCATTTAGTGGATCTCCACTCTGGCCAACATTAGAGGCCCCAAGCAGTGTCAGAGTGGGGTATCTAGGGCCCACGAGTAAAATTAAGTCCAGGGGCTCATTGTAAAGCTACAATGAGCCCCCCCCCCGTGGCAGCCGCACAATGCTACAAGATGATTGTTTATGGGGCCCATGCAGTGACTTTGAGAGGGCAGGCCCCTGGGAAAAGAGTACGTATAAGTCAATACGTAGAAGTCATCTCAGCTATCCAATGCGTCTATAATAATAAACTGATAATCTACCCAGTTTTTAACATGGATGTTTAGGCTGGTTTAGATGATGTACAATGCCTATCTGTATTGCAGTCAGCCTACTATGTCATGTGCCACTTGTGCAGGGGATGGGAGACTAGGGGCTCGCCTTGCTCTAGGTCCCACCGGAGGATTCACCTGTAACCCTGTGGGTCAGTCCGAACTTGGCCACAAGCAGGACACACTTTGACATTTATATGCCCTAATAGCGTAGGGTTGTCCTGGTGACAGTCTGGGTTGATTATACAATCGATTCAGCACACCATCATGGGTGTCTTTACCCCCAATAGAATCCAAATGGGGTCTGTCTGATGGGCACCGTTGGGATGGGTCCTACAATGGATTCAGCAGTGGTGTGGCTCCTATTCTCCACAAAACCCCATTATGAGCCCAAGGGGGACTGTCAGGTGCCCCTGAGATCAGTCGTACAACGCATCAGGCCTGGGCACCATGGCTTCATTTATTAACAAGACACATTTGAACAGAACCTTATTTATTACGGATTCATATGTTGAAGGTTGTCCATCCTAAATTGTTGCATTTTGATTGAGTTTTTCACAACATTGTCATATTGCTAAATGCTGAAAATCGCGCCAATTTGTTAATTTTTTCTTGTCTAGGTAAACCGATGACCATATTCTTTCTTCAACCAAAGTAATAATATAGCTATATTTACTTGTATGGCCAGTGTTAACAATAAATCTAATCGAACCAAGGTGCTACCACAGCACTCAATATTGTATCTTCAATCATTAGACTTCCGTTGGTTACACGGAAAGATCTACAGCACATATCTCCAAATGTTCCAATGGCATCTCATTCAATCAATGCTGCCTTAATGATTTGTTAGTTCCCACGCATCTCTGAGCCAACATAAGCTAAAGCGGAATGGCACTCACATTTTTCTATTTATTGGTAGGGACCTCAACCCACTGACTCCCACCAGTTAACATGAGTTACATGGATCTTTGAGCCTTGTTTGTATGTCCTTAGTTTCTGCTTGTTTCTCCGTAGAAGTTATTCTGCTCGAATGCTTGTGCTAAGACAATTGCAATGTTTATACAATGATGCTTAATTCACTTAATGAGCTGAGCAATTTATTTTTAGTTTAAAGCGTTTATTACTTTCTAAATACAACAGTATCCAAGGCAGTGAGCACAGCAGAGCTACATTCGACAGAAGAGCAAATAAGCTGAGATTTATGATGTAATCCTGGCCAGAGAGTATTTAGAAATACTGTCAATAAATCAACAGCACATGCAAATATAAGAAGCTTTGTAATAGAGATAAGCGAACCTTTGAAGATTCTGTTAATTTCAGATTCGCTAAATTTTTGAAAAAACAAATCGATTCTACCTGAAGGGGTGAGAGAGAAAACTTTGCCACAAGTGTTACACCACCCTTTCTACTATCCCATGGCAAGGGCAGGGAGACGGCGGAGCCTGGTGAATTGATCTTTATTCACCTCCGTGTTTTGGGGTAAACGAAGACCAAAATCTGATAAATGAAGACCAAGTTTTAGTAACATAGTAACATATAGTAACATATAGTAACATATAGTAACATATAGTAACATAGTTTATAAGGCCGAAAAAAAGACATCTGTCCATCCAGTTCGGCCTGATACCCTACAAGTTGATCCAGAGGAAGGCAAAAAACCCCTGTGAGGTAGAAGCCAATTTTCCCCACTTTATGGGAAAGAAATCCTTCCCAACTCCAATCAGGCAATCAGAATTACTCCCTGGATCAACGACCCATCTCTAGTAACTATAACCTGTAATATTATTACCCTCCAGAAATACATCCAGGCCTCTCTTGAACTCTTTTAGTGAACTTACCATCACCACCTCCTCAGATAGAGAGTTCCACAGTCTCACTGCTCTTACCGTAAAGAATCCTCTTCTGTGTGTGTGTACAAACCTTCTTTCCTCCAGACGCAGAGAATGTCCCCTCGTCACAGTCACAGTCCTGGGGATAAATAGATCATGGGAGAGATCTCTGTACTGACCCCTGATGTATTTATACATAGTTATTAGATCTCCCCTCAGTCGTCTTTTTTCTAAAGTGAATAACCCTAATTTTGATAATCTTTCTGGGTACTGTAGTCCACCCATTCCAGTTATTACTTTAGTTGCCCTCCTCTGAACCCTCTCCAGCTCTGCTATGTCTGCCTTGTTCACAGGAGCCCAGAACTGTACACAGTACTCCATGTGTGGTCTGACTAGTGATTTGTAGAGTGGCAGGACTATGTTCTCATCACAGGCATCTATGCTTCTTTTTATGCAACCCATTATCTTATTGGCCTTGGCAGCAGCTGCCTGACACTGGTTTCTGCAGCTTAGTTTGCTGTTTACTAAAATTCCTAGGTCCTTTTCCATGTCAGTGTTACCCAGTGTTTTACCATTTAGTATGTACTGGTGACTTGCATTATTCCTTCCCATGTGCATAACCTTGCATTTGTCAGTGTTAAATCTCATCTGCCACTGAGAAGTCCAGATATACAACATCCATTGATTCGCCGCGGTCAAGTCTAGAACTTACCTCCTAAAGGAAACTGATTAAATTGGTTTGACATGACCGATCCCTCATGAAGCCTTGCTGATATGGAGTTATTTGCTTATTTTCATTGAGGTACTCCAAGATAGCATCTCTTAGAAAACCTTTAAACAGTTTACCCACAACAAATGTTAAACTTACCAGCTTATAGTTTACAGGCTCTGTTTTTGGACCCTTTTTGAATATTGGCACCACATTTGCTATGCGCCAATCCTGTGGAACACCTCCTGTCAGTACAGACTCCTTAAATATCAGAAATAAGGGTCTGGCTATGACATTACTTAATTCTCTTATGCCATCCAGTCCTGGCAATTTGTCTATTTTAATCTTTTTAAGACGCCGCTGTATTTCTTCCTGCCGGAGAATGTGCCTAAGTTATGACGAGGCATGTGTCTCGTCATAAATTTGGTGCATCGTCCAGCAGCACAAGGGATATCATAGACCAGTGTAAAATCCAACCAGCATAGTTTGCTGTCTTGTTAAAGTCATGTACAAAAATAAAATGTGTTTGCCTATAACAGGGGTGTATCAATGTATGGGTTCATTTTTACTAATCTGGACATCCACTTATAACCATTCTTGGTCTGTTGTAATTCAGCGTGTCTTTTTTGGAAGGACAATAGATATAACATTGAATGGGAATTCTCAGAGCAGCAGAAGACAAGTATGTTGATCACGTGGGAGGCAGTGACCAAAGGCTCATAGAAAATAGCATATCATCGATAGCCAATCAGATCAAGAGAATGGTGGCACCAACAGGTGATCACCTTGTATAAAGTAGTAAACTGTCTGCTCATCGTTGGAATCTGTCCTTGTGGGCGGGGTCAACAGTGACACAAAACAAGGGCATCAATGGTTAAAAGCCCAAATGAGGTTTATTTTCATTAGGGAATCCAAGTTCGATATTCACTTGGGTGTATCCATGGCACAAAAATAGTACATAAAATACCTACCATCTGGGCGCTAACTAGACAGAACACCTGGATTAATCTCAGGCTAGGGGGAAATGTTGTACTGGAGTAAGAGGGAATGGCAGGTCCTTCTACCAACCTACTTACCATTCCATAAAAATCCAGGTCCATAAAACACGTTAAAGAAACGTACCACAGCAAACTACACTCACCGGCCACTTTATTAGGTACACCTGTCCAACTGCTCGTTAACACTTAATTTCTAATCAGCCAATCACATGGCGGCAACTCAGTGCATTTAGGCATGTAGACATGGTCAAGACAATCTCCTGCAGTTCAAACCGAGCATCAGTATGGGGAAGAAAGGTGATTTGAGTGCCTTTGAACGTGGCATGGTTGTTGGTGCCAGAAGGGCTGGTCTGAGTATTTCAGAAACTGCTGATCTACTGGGATTTTCACGCACAACCGTCTCTACGGTTTACAGAGAATGGTCCGAAAAAGAAAAAACATCCAGTGAGCGGCAGTTCTGTGGGCGGAAATGCCTTGTTGATGCCAGAGGTCAGAGGAGAATGGACAGACTGGTTCGAGCTGATAGAAAGGCAACAGTGACTCAAATTGCCACCCGTTACAACCAAGGTAGGCAGAAGAGCATCTCTGAACGCACAGTACGTCGAACTTTGAGGCAGATGGGCTACAGCAGCAGAAGACCACACCGGGTGCCACTCCTTTCAGCTAAGAACAGGAAACTGAGGCTACAATTTGCACAAGCTCATCGAAATTGGACAGTAGAAGATTGGAAAAACGTTGCCTGGTCTGATGAGTCTCGATTTCTGCTGCGACATTCGGATGGTAGGGTCAGAATTTGGCGTCAACAACATGAAAGCATGGATCCATCCTGCCTTGTATCAACGGTTCAAGCTGGTGGTGGTGGTGTCATGGTGTGGGGAATATTTTCTTGGCACTCTTTGGGCCCCTTGGTACCAATTGAGCATCGTTGCAACGCCACAGCCTACCTGAGTATTGTTGCTGACCATGTCCATTCCTTTATGACCACAATGTACCCAACATCTGATGGCTACTTTCAGCAGGATAATGCGCCATGTCATAAAGCTGGAATCATCTCAGACTGGTTTCTTGAACATGACAATGAGTTCACTGTACTCAAATGGCCTCCACAGTCCCCAGATCTCAATCCAATAGAGCATCTTTGGGATGTGGTGGAACGGGAGATTCGCATCATGGATGTGCAGCCGACAAATCTGCGGCAACTGTGTGATGCCATCATGTCAATATGGACCAAAATCTCTGAGGAATGCTTCCAGCACCTTGTTGAATCTATGCCACGAAGAATTGAGGCAGTTCTGAAGGCAAAAGGGGGTCCAACCCGTTACTAGCATGGTGTACCTAATAAAGTGGCCGGTGAGTGTACATGTTATTATGGTAGTAATAGGACAAACCTGCATGTACCCATGGTCATTATGGGAAGAAGAGCATGGAGGAAATTAGGACTGAAGTAATGCAACCCTAACAGATAGAAATGCCTGATTACATGAATTATTATATGAATGAAGTTCATATGTCCAAATTTTAACATTAAAATTGATCCAGAGGGTTTTACTTCTCTGCAATGATGACAGTTATTGTGCAATCATAGTTATTACATAAGTGGTGGGCAATTAAAGCACTGCAAACCATAGTCATTCACCTGCAACTACTCAGATGTTCATTATTTAGTTATGTTGTATTTCTTTTCATATGTTAATTGACTTAGCAGAGGCACATTAACCTACATACTACTGTAACTATGAATTATGAACTACTGGCGAGAATCCACTCCCAGTTCTTTGTTACCACGTGGATTTTATTTTGAGAGCTATTATGTAATTTTTCGGGGTATTTTTATCACCTCCTCATTTTTAATGAAGACATTTGAATAATAAACAGTCTGGGGAATTGTGAGAATCCCCAAGTAAGACAAAAACAATCAAGAGAACCACGCTCCTTTCCTTTCATTGCTCATGAATAAAATACTGCATAAATGGAGCAAACACTGGAGTCAACACAAGCCCATTCATTATATTTATACTGTCAGACATTTTCTCCTATTGAGACTGTCTCCTAATTGGTGCTATTCCAAAATGTTGTGTCTATCCATTATTTTTCATTATTTAATCTTGTGCTCTGCAAAAACAAAAAACCTTTTTCCTTTAGTGTAGTAACATGGCTATCTGGCGAGAGACCAACAGGCGATCTTACTGCCATTTGTTGATCACAGAGTTGCAATAATCTACTGTGTGCAAGACATGATTAAATGGTTGGCAAAAAAAGGTGATTGCTCTTCGGCCTCCAACATCTTAGGTCCTGATCTAATGCTGCCAAAATATTATGCATTGTGTTCAAATAATGAACCTTGGGCTGCAAACAATATAAAAAATTTATTCACAAATGTATTCCCAGCTCACTCTCTTGGGGACAAGATGCTACCCATACCACATATACATACATATACAAAATACCCAGTGTTTTTCCCATTTACCTCAACTATTATTAATCTACTCTTGGCTGTGTTATCATTATTTGCTGCCATGAAGGTTAGGAAACTAGCAGATGAGAGTTGGACTGGCCCACCAGAGTACCATAGGATCCTCTGGTGGGCCTAGGCTCTAATACCGTAATGCACCCCCCAATGGTCCATGAGAAAAATCCATTTGGCTGCATTTGGGGCCCGTCACTTGATGTTAGAGTCTATTTCTTTGATTCAAAACCGATTAGATTTTATTGATGATATAGAGGTTGGCTCTCAAGAATAATTTTCTCTGGTGGCCCCAAAGAACCCCAGTCCAACACAGTTGCAGATTATGGTATAGTATGAAGGGTAGATGAAGAGCTGTAACTTGAAGGGGCTGACGGATATTAAGAAGTTTTGATGTCCAATCAGTATTGTATGATCTTCAAGGCCTTGACCTCTTATTAAAGAGTTTGTCCCATTAAGACAACTTATCCTCTATCCAAAGTATGGGGAATAAATGTCTGATCGCCAAGCTTCTGTCTGCTGAAGTGGGAGCCCTACTCTATTCAAATGGGGAACATGGCCTGCGTTTTGTCATTAGGAGCCCAATCCCACTGATTAGACATTTATCTCCTATCCTGTGGATAAGTTGTCTTAACCCCTTCCGGATTTCCGCCGTACATGTATGGTGGAAATCTAGTCTTCAAAGATGGCAGCTGCTCGCTAAAAATTGCATAAAAGTTGATATTAGTGGGTAAAAGTGTGACCGAAGCAGAAAGTTATATGGGTCACACTTCCTAAAAATATACTGTACATTCCACATGTCCATAGTTCATACTGTAGTTCACCACTTAGGCTTGAATTTAAATGCACTTATCCTCATAAAATCACCAGAACTAGAAAGACAAAATATCTGGTTTTAAGCTGGACATTTTAAAAAAGTAGCAACCTATACAATACAGGTGTTACAGTTGTTACAGTTCTGGAAAAGTAACTACTCTCGTATTATAGACACTTGAACCTTCCGTAGTTAATCAGAAAATGAGAGCACCATACCACTAGTTCTGATGAACTGTGGGAGATCCAGGTTTTGCATCCATAATATAGGCTAAAAAAAACCTGTATTAAACCTATCTAGGTATTTCTCTTTAGTGATAATCATTATCACTATTACTGCAGCGTGTAATGAATATTGCTAGAGAATCGATCTGTATATTTTACTTTACAGATTAGGTTATGGATAGGATAGGGACAGTGTATAATGTAAACTTTATTGATCTTTTTGGTGTGTTTGGCTCTATGATCCAGATGCTGGTAAATGTCTGGGTTATAGCATCAATAAACAGCCTAATTATGTGCAGAGGCATGATTAGATGAGCAATTGCTCATCTTCTCACACCTTTTATAGAAAAAAAGACCACCTATGTGCAAGCATGCTCTTTGATGGGTGAAGGGGTTTGATAACATGAACAAAAGCTCATGTTATGCTGCCCCTGGGGTCATGTACGGTGAGACAGGGAGAAACAAGCCAAGACTCTCCCTGTGCAGCTTGTCAGCAATTCTCTCACTGGTTTCCCTTTCCTCCTTGGCTGGCTGACATTTTAGCTGACTGAATGGGGGAGATCTGCTTTCTGCTGACATATCTCGATCAGCTTTAAAACAAGACCAAGATGATGGCTGTAGCCTCGATAAATTGCAAGTTAGAGCACTTGGAAATCAGGTATGAAATGAAATCTGTAGGTATATGTAGCTTTCACTGAGACCCCTTTCTATCTAACTCATAATATATTGTGGATAGCCTTTATCTTGGTATTGTTTTAAAGCTGAGATTGTCAACTTTAAAACAAAACCTGATGTGAAAGGAATGAAAAGATAAGCACTTGCCCATCTAATCATCACTCTCTGCCAAATTAGGCCGTTTATTGATGCCATGACCCAGATGTTTACCAGCGTCCAGATCACAGCACCAAACACCACAAACACACAAACATCAATAAAATTTACATTTTCCCTATCCTATCCATAGCCAATCTACTTTCAGCTCTAAAACAAGACCAGGCTTGAATCTATATCTATATCTAATTAGAGGAGTTAATATTCTCACCTGTCATCCTCCACATCCATGAGATGCAAGATAGTGGTGTCGCTTCCTCGGACTGTTCCTGGGTACATATAATTCTGCAATGGTGTTTTTAATGGCAAGTGGACATGACCGGTATAAATACGGATACAGGCAGCAGGATCCTTTTGTCCTTTGGTGCCTGTGAAGATTAGACGGTACCCAGAAACAGCCTAAAGAAGTGGTGCCACCACCTTGCACCCCATGGATGTACATGATAACAGGTGAGTATGTTTATTCCACTGATACTGGGGCAGCCAGAAGCTTCAATTTTTATGTATGCTTGTATGGAGCATACAGTATATAGCATTTTGAGAATTGCCATGGGAAATTAGCCAACCTTCGTAATCACAGATTATTGGACTGCTAAAAGACTAGATAAGGCAGGATAGCAACACTATACACAGAGAACTTGTGCCCTCCATCAGGAGTGTACATAGAAATCATGGGGCACCATAACACGAGTCAAATTTGCACCCACTCCTCACACACAAAGAGTACAATACAAAAATTAGACAAAAAAGTAAACAAATCAGCAGTAACTTAATAGTCACTCATTTTGATGTCTTCCTCAGTCTTAAGCATCTGGGCTCCCAACCATGACTTCAGCAGTTAGACATGGGACTACTCTTGATAGTCCTAGCTGAAGCAGGGATCTGCCCAGGGAATGGTGATAGACCACAGCTGGCATGGAACCACACTGCACCTCAGCCTCCCTTCAGGTCATGGTGGAATTATTTAAGTAGTAGAAGGACAGCAGAGAGTGACGGCGCCAACAACACTTGAGGAAGAGGTTCAGCCACAGTGGCAGGGAAGTTAGCCAGAAATTTGAGAAGGCTCAGTTGGCCAATAAGCAGAACATCTCTCTGAATATTGGTCAGTTGATTTTTTTGGGCCATAGCACATAAACATACACAAGACAAGAGAGATGGGTGCAAGTGGGATTATGTAATGTATCTGGTTAATTTTGCACTCTGTCCCTTCCCCCCCTATCCCATGGATCCCATAGCTGTGTGGTCTGCCTCCATCCAAGGTATGCCACTGTCCGCTGCCACTTCCTGGTCTCTGTGGGATATATCAACATGCAGCTGTATACAAGGAATGAAGTGTGGCTGCAATATGGCCATCCCAGAAATGTTTTTTTTCCAAATAACTAGTTTTTAAAAATAATAAGAATCACATTATTTATGTTATAATGGCTTACTGTATACCTAATCAATGCAACTAAACTGAAATACATAAAGGATGTTACATTCAGTGTGTCTATAAATGGGGGACCACCTAGGAGGAGTACATCTAAGTAAGACCTAGTGTCTATGTACTGGCATTTGCCCGATAAACATAGGCAGTGCCTTTGTTCTCATGTCTGCTATGATAATGAGTATGACCCAGTAAACAGCACAGAGCAGTCTACAGCTTTCACTCGTGATTTCAGCTGAACGTGCAGAAGTTAAATGAAACGGTGGCTTGTATTGACCTTTGAAATGATTTGTATGAATCTGACAGTATCCCATCCTCTCTGATGTTATTTTGTCCTTGGGTAATTTTTAATACTGCACACACTGCACAGTCTCACTGACTTAATGAAGCAATTAACCTTTTCTATGTTTCATTTCTAATGCTGCACTATTTGCTGTTGTCTCTGCCCCCAGCATTTAAATAAGGAAAAAATAACACAAAAATATCATCTCATTTTTGTAAGTTTAATTACATCAGAGCCTGGACTACACTGGGTGCTGATCCTTTTCAGATTTGTAAGATGTCACTGAAATTGCCAAAAGGAAAGCAAAAATCACAAGCGGCTTTTCATATTGTTATTTTATGGAATGAATGGTTATAACCTAGATTTTATTTTTCCACCCAAACTAAGCAGTGGACACTCTTGTCACTATGGGCTTACTATAAAGTATTAAGGGGTGAAGAACAGGATCGGATGTGTAAATAGCCAACCTAATCCATGGACACTTATGGCTCATGCACACGAACCAGTCGCACCCATTCAGTGCATTGGGGAAAGCAAATTGCGGCCCCTAATGCACGGGCACTATCTGTGTACCTACTTCTAGATGGATGCAGACCTATTCAACTTGAATGGGTCCATGATCTGTCTGCACTGCAAAAAAAATAGAACATGTTCCGGTCTGTGATACAGTGCAGAAACAGCTGTTGGCCGGCCAACAACGGTCGTGTGTATGAGCCCTTAGGGGGAGATTTATCAAGGCAAAAGCTGGTCTTGATGTCCTCAGCACTTTCAGAGGATGCACCACATTTTTGACTAGCAGCAAACTTCATCATAAATTAGATGCATCCTCTGGCAGTCCATGCGCCTAAACAGAAATCTATGACAGCTCTGAGCTGCTGTAGATTTCTGGCTTCATTTGCACCAGAAAACTGGTGTCAATGAAGCTAAATTTTTCTTGATTGTTGGTTGATGACCCCTGGTGAGTGAGGGTGGTGTAAAAAAGAAGTTCTGACTTTTTTTTTTTAAAGTTTTTTTTCAAAACACACAGCTTTCGGCCATCCAAAATCGCTTTGTTCAAAACTTCAGATTAATGCTGTATGGAGATCCGTCTCCGTACAGTATTAAAATTTATGGGCTCCCATGAGCGGAAGTCATTTATTCGCAAAGTCGCATAAGACTTCATTGAATATCTTTCATAGTTGATTTTAAAGCGGAAAACAACTTTAAAACTCAGCTTCGAAACCACAACATGCAATTATCAGATTGTAATTTGTATAGTATCGTAATTTGTATCTGCTTCGATTCTGACTGGTACCGAACTTGTGACTTTTTAAAGCCATTTTTTTTGCACAAGGGAGATGATAAATTTCCCTCCCTAATGTTTCCTGTACAGTATGTCTGATATTCTGCAGCACATTACGCAGAATGCATCCACTCCCTGTCAGGATCGGACTAGGGTTTGGTCTGGGGTCTGAATAAATATCAATGTCTATTTCAGGGTCTTAACCCTTTCCTGAAGAAGCAAAATCATCTGCAAAAATGGATATTTTACTGCACAAGCCTTCTACAAGATCATTAATAAATATATTGAAGAGAATAGGACCCAATACTGACCCTACTGGTGACGGGTGTATATGACTTTTTAATCACTTTTTATTCAATATTTTTTGGAGGTAAAGTGATGAAAAAATGGTAAATCGGCCATTTTGTTTTTCATTACACGATTCACCATATGGGATACTTTTTATCATATTTTAATAGTACGGGTGTTTTTGCACACGGCGATGACCATAAAGTTGTTTTATCAATTATTTTTATTTTGGGGAAAGGGGGGTGATTTGAATTTTTATATTTTTTTTTTTACTTTTTTTCGGTCCCCAAGTGGACCACAACATGCTATCATCAGATTGCAATTTGTATAGAATAATGACATTTTCTCCATTATTCTATACAGAAACACATTTGGCCTGAATTGTAATATACAAGTAATGAGCCTGAGTACAAGCTCAGGGTCATTACATACATGGCATTCCTGCCCACAAAGTACACACCTCTGTGTTTCAGTCCTCTCAGATGCCGTTGTTATATTTGACCACAACATCTGAGGGTTTAAATGTCCACATTAATGTTACCGCTGATCGTGGGCATTAGATGTGGGTGTCTGCTGTATGAAACCGCAGGCACCCGGTAGCTATGATGCTCACTGCTCTCCGAAACTGGCGCCACCTTTAAAGACCCGACATCTGCTGTAGATGGGGCCTGAATTCATTTGGGGGTCTTGCCTGCGATCTGAATTCATTTTTGGGTCTGGTATGAGTATGAGTCTTAGAGTGAGCCAAAGCCAGGCTACGCAGAGACAAGATATAATAAAAAGATTGCTCAATTTTTCTGTTTTAGATCTGCACCTGGTTTTGGCTCTGGTGGAAATCACTGATCAAACACTGACTGTGTAAAACTGCCCTTAGCCTATTCAGCACCTTGCATTGCCAAATACTGGCTTAATGGATGCAATGATGTCATTATTGCAGCAAGGTATAACTGAAAAGTATATATATATTCCAACTCTAGACTAAACTGCACTCCGACTGACTGAAAACTTCATGTAGCCCCTCCCTTGGTAGGAAACAGGACTGGCTCACTTCTGCCCAAAAGGGGGAGAATGGAATGACAAGTTCCATTCTATCTAAACAACTCTCTGCCATATACACTGCCACCTTCTGGTGAACCAGGCGTATAACAGGTAATACAACAAATGTCAGTTACATAGCAGAACAATTAATGCACAATGTAGGAGGACTTGGAATTAATACACAGATGACATTATGATTAGCCCATTAGAGAAGTAGCAGGGTGTAGGAATGGTAATACCACTCTGGGGTATTATATAAGCAGCAAGCATGGCGCCTACGCTTGAACGCTGAAACAGAATGGCCCCCTGATATTTTGGGGGTTGCAGAGACGCAGAGCACAAACCAATTAAGGGTAACAAGCTAGTACTATTAAATGAGGTAACAGAATTGGGGAGATTTGTGAAGATGGTGGCTGGGAATAAATTAAGCAAACCCTACAGATGCGAAAAAGTTATGTTTGCCTGCTCCAGATGGAAGAAGCATCAGAAAACATCACCAGGGGGTGGATATAATTGTTTACTCTGCTTTTGACTATGTCTGATAAGTGTTTTATTCATTTCCAGTCTGTAGACCACCTGTGTCCTCTAACCAATATATGATTACTGTATTCAGTCTCAGTATACTGATATTCACTTACAGTATGGTGGTATTATTCATTGACTGCATAGTGGCGTTATCCTGTCCTGGTATGATGGTGTTTCCCAATCTAGGTATAGTGGTATTATTCAGTTATGGTAAGGTGGTATTGTGCAGTCATTGTATGGTGGTATTATCCAGCTACTCTTACTTAATCAGTAAGAGTACGGTGGTGTTATCCAGTCTATCTATGGTGGTATTATTCAGTTACGGTATGGAGGTATTATCCATTCATTGTATGGTGGTATTATTCAGTTATGACATGTTGGTATAATGCAGTCATTGTATGGCTGTATTATTCAGGTATGGTATGGTACAATTATCTACTTATGATACGGTAATATTATCAAGTTATGGTATGGTGGTATTATACAGTCACTGTATAGTGGTATTATCCACTCATGGTATAGTGGTATTATTTATTTATGTTTGGTATATTATTCAGTAACGTTATAATGGTATTATTTAGTCTCTGTAATAATTATTTTTGGGATACAGACAATCTGTGAGTACATATTCCATATGGCTTCTGGTACAGCACAGTGTGCACTGTAGGTCTCAGTAGAGCACATGACTTTTGGGGAGCACAGTCCACACCACTGCACACCAGGACCTGGCTGAGAGCCAGGCAGTGATGCTTAGTATAACGTAACTACACACGGCATTTACATCCATCGATCGTGCCAAGTTGTTATTACAGCATCACAACTGATGTTCAATGATAAATGTTGGCATCCTTTGTTACTAATTATGATTACAATTGCTCACAAATTAGCAAATCATGCTGATAATTAGCAAGTGTTAATGGGCCTTTAATAGGGTCGTATTCAGGCCAGGAATTCTTTACATGAGTCTGAGTATATTCATCCAAAGATTTTTTCTGTGTAGATTTTGGCGTAACTATCCTCGCCCAAAAACTTTTTCATCTCTTTTGAATTAAATGAAGAAACTACTTGTCTAGTCACATGGCACTCTTTTTTCCACTTGTGCTATTAAAAACTATGCAACGCAAAAAAAAAAGTGACGACCATTCAGAGTTTCCATTAAAGTGGGCAGGATGAAAAACCAAAACAAAACAGCATTAAAAAATGCTTGAAAAACTGCATCTAGATAAAATATGCAGCCTAAAAAAACATGAGGACCTCTGAAGAAGATTCCGTATCAGTTTTTTTTCAGCTCAGAAAAACCTCCATGTGAACATATCCTAACAGATCCAGGTCTACTATGTCAGTGTGCCTCAACTCCAGTCCTTAGGGTCCACCCATGTTTTCAGGATTTCGTTATCGAGCAGGTGATACAATTAGTGTCCATTAGAGATGAGCAAATCTATTCGCCGCTTCGTAAATTTGTATTGAATATTCCATTTTTCCTACTCCGAAGCGAATCCGAAGTCAGATTAGCTTCGTATTATTCGTAAATGTTCTTAAAATTTTGAACACTAACGCTACATACGCTACATACGAAATATACTCAACATACGTATTCTCCTTGCCCCTCCCCCGGCCCCCCAAAGCAGGAAAATGACGATACGCCCCCCTCAAGAGCGGGAAAGTAAAGATACGCCCGGCCTCAAAAGCGAGAAAAACCACCCCGGCCCACCGGGAACTAACTGTTAGCACGTATAGTTAGTGAAGACTCCTCCCTCATTACTCCGCCCTCCTCTCCAGTTCAAGCCAACAGTGAACAAGATCCACAGAAAACAGCATAGCGAAAGAACTGCGACCAAAGTGGGGAGAGATGTTTTTTGGGAAAGAGTACCCCGAACCCCTGTCCGCTCCAGAGATCAGAGCGTCACAACTGTGCAAAAGAGTCTCACCAGCTCCTGACTCCATATTTGCCTTGCCGGCTGGTGCGGCTGCTGTGGCTCAGGAGGCGGCTGGTGCGGCGGAGGCGGCTGGAGCGTCCACTTCGTCGCCCAGGAGGAGAACAACAAAAACACCTTCCATTCGGCAGAATCAGATTGTGCCAGCATCAGTGATGGCCCACGCCCAGACCCTATGGGACTACAAGAATGCAGTGGAGGATTGGGTCATCCAAGTACTGGACCATCCAAGGCCGAGAGACCCTAAACTGGAGCGGCGAAAGGGAACCGTCCTGTGGTTTTCTGTGGAGCGAGGCTCTGGCTTCCTTGTGGATGACGAGGATGGCAAGGAGTACTTTGTGGGCTGCAGCTCAGTGAAACGGCTGTACCTTCCCCAACCCCGTCACAGCCTATACGAGGTGGAATACACCCCCATGGCATCCCTGAAAGGCCCCTTTGGTACCGGGGTTACCGTATTATCTAAGACCCTGGTCCCTACATCACCACCTGAAGTTCGGCTGGAGAAACCATCAGGCGAAGGACGCGTGCGCTGCCTACAGGAGTCACCAGTTGGCACCCTCCGTTTCAGAAAGAAGCCACAGCCGGAGCCTCTGATCCCTGGACTGCCACCACTACCACCATCACAGTCCTGTCAGCTGGGTCAGCTGACGACTTCATCGTTTACGTTCCAGTCCATGGTGATCCTCCAGTACCAACTACCCTGGAAAATAAAGCCAGCAGCAGCCAGGGGAGCTGAGGCTTCTTCCCTGGGTGCAACCTTGCCTCAACTTCTGCAGCCAGAACTCCTTACCCCTGCTGTCCCGGCAGGACAATCCGGAAAAAGTAAAGTCGCAAGTGGCTGCAGCTCTCACCAGCGTGACCACCACCCGCACCCAGTCAAGTCTGACTTCTGGAAGAAGAGGGCAGTGGAGCTCCACCATGGCAGCCAGCTTGGCCTACAGGAGGCAGGAGCGTCCTCTGAGTTCAAGCGAGGAGGACTTCAGGTCCCTCATCTGAGGAACCCTTCTACTGGCTGAGTGATTTAAAGGACACCTCAGGAGGACCTATGGGAGCCACACCAAGGACTGCACCTGACAGGTGAGAGCTAGTTGGCACTTGTTTAGTTTAGTTTGTATTGCTCCCTGTTTGACTCTCACTCAGATGGACATGGCTTGTCATGTCTCCCTCTCCCCCCCCCCCCCCCATTCTGCAGAAAATTTCCAGTTGCGCCTATTTTCCTCTCCCCCCTACTCAGGTTATTTGGGAGCCCCCTTTGCAAAGAGAGTTTTCTATTTGCTGCTATTTTATTTTACATGTGGATTACACGTTACCTGTTTGGATTACAAAATTACCTCACGTGGATTACAATTTAATTTTTGACTGTGTTCCAGTGTTTTATCATGCCAAGCAGCCACGAGGAGAGACTCAAACGTATATCTGAGCCTTTTATGCTTGCAAATGTGAAATTGCACTAAAATGTTAGCATAATTGTCTTTGCTGTGTTTTAGCTATAATGTTTTTACAGGTTCAGCAACGTTCAAGCACTTTAGCCCATTGTTTGTATTCTTTTTCAGGTACTGCACTTAATGTACAGTGTTTTTTTAGTAAATTATGCACTTAGCCGGATAGCTAGCACCTTACTTTTCTACCTCATATGGACTGCCTCTAAAGATTGTACGCCGCGGCATAGCCTCGTGCGTATGACACAATCGCGAGTCAATAGTACGCTAAGGATTCGTACGCACTTTGTAAACTAATACACTAATAAAACACTTTATTTGCATTTTCCACAAATTCAATATTTAAAGGCCAGATGATATGATTGATCTATACCCGCTTTTTAGGATTCTGCAAATACATAATAATACAAAATAATCATTATAATTGCACTAATAATACTGATACTATTATTAATATGATTACAAAATATATGATATCAAGTGACTATAAAATAGAGAAGACATTTCCATAATTTGGTCTAAAATAGAATTTAATTAGTTCCCTTGAGTAATCGCTTCTTCCTAGAAGATTCAAGAAATAAAATGCCACCATGTAAGCAGCTACGATGAACAAACTCCCTCCTTGGGAGAACACTTGTATTACTGTAGTACACCACAGCACAGGTCATTTTGGAAGGGCACATCTTGCTGAGCCTTACAATAGAGATGTATTGTGCTACCTTTCTCAAAGAAATTCCTACAGAAACAGTTCTACTGAAAGTCCCTACGTAGGTATATAGAATGTACAGACAAATAAATATCATTTTAAGAGGCTGGTAGAAAGATTTTGGATTATTAGAGAGATAAGGCCACATGACCATATGTATTTTGCGATCCACAAATTGCAACTGTCTGTTGAAGCCGCGTTTTTTGCAGAACCATTGACTGCAATGGATCCACGGTCTACATTTTAGATGTGTCCACATATTGCAGACCACTGACCCATTGAAGGCAATTGGTTAGCAAAAAAAAAAATGCAGACTGCACACGGATCGAATCTGTATTTTGCAGATTCATAATTTGCAAACCGCAAAGCGGATACGGTCGTATGCATGAGGTCTAAAGAGGATAAAAGACCAATGCCAAGTTTGTTTCTTAGGCTGGATTCACATCACATTTTGTTATACATTTAACGTACACAAAGAAAATACACATTAACGTATACCTTTTTAGCTGGACTTTGCAGAATGGAAAAGCGTGGTATATTACGCTTTTCCATCCTACAGAGTCCTGCAAAAAAAACCGCATAACGTATACTTTTTTTTTTTTTTTTTTTTACAATGGAATTCTATGCTGATGTATGCCACACTATGGCATCTGTCTGCTCGGAGGCATCCTTAAAGGGATTCTGTCACCTAGTTTAAGCCTATAGAGCTGAGGACATGGGCTGCTAGATGGCCACTAGCCCGTCCACAATATACTTTTCCTATTGCTTTGTGTGTCTTTGTTTAGTAAAAAAAACGATTTTATTCATATGCTAATTTTGGTTATAAGGAGCCCAAGGGGCGGTTACCAATCTTCCTGGATCCCAGCGTGCCCACTGTGAAGGAGCCCAGCACCGCCCCGCATCCTCTCATCTCCTACTTGCTCCCCCGACTTCACGCTTTCAGAGCGCCGTAATCTCGCGCATGCGCGAGTACGCCGCTTGTCAGCGCTAGTAAACTGTTCCTTCCCTGTGCTGGCATCAGCATCAGGGAACGAACTGCGCATGCGCGAGATGGCTCGCGCGAGATTACAGAGCTCTGAAAGCGTGAAGTCGGGGGGAGCAAGGAGGAGATGAGAGGATGCGGGCAGTGCTGGGCTCCTTCACAGTGGGCACGGCTGGGATCCAGGAAGATTGGTAACCGCCCTTGGGCTCCTTATAACCAGAATTAGCATACGAATAAAATCGTTTTTTTTACTAAACAAAGACACACACAGCAATAGCAAAAGTATATTGTGGACGGGCTAGTGGCCATCTAGCAGCCCATGTCCTCAGCTCTATAGGCTTAAACTAGGTGACAGAATCCCTTTAAGCGTATACATTTCTTTGTGTACGCTAAACGTATGACAAAAATGTGATGTGAACCCTGAAAACATTAAACATGTCAATATGTGTCACTTTAGTTGTTTCAGTGAGTTAGTAAGACCTAAGGTCCAATGCTATGTACCCCCATGTGTACTGAGATGATACGATATCCCCGCTCCTGCAAATCTACTTCCGAAAGGAAAGGGAGACTGGCTGTTCATGTAGTTAGTAGTGCCAAACGAGTGGACTGTTTAAGAAGGACTACTTCAACTATGGGGTTGTCAGGACTACCAATATTTGATAGGTCATCAATATCAGATTGGTGGCAGTCCGCCACCCCGGTACTTGCACTGAAGAAGCTGTTTGCAGCAGCCGCCGTTGCAGAACTCCACCTGAGAAGGAAGCTGGAAGCAGAAAGCTAATTTCTCAGTGCAGTAGCCGTGCAGGTACCCACCTGCTGTTTCGGGTAGCCTCGGTTCTGGAAAACTATACAGCGTACAGAGCAGAAGCAGAAGGCTCCCTACACAGAGTGGCTTCATGTGTCAGCATCAGGGTGCACCTAGCCTTTCTGCTGCATGAGGTGAAAACTGAAACAACCCCCCCAATGCCAATTTCTTAACCTAACCACTTTGCTACAATGAATGCGCTCATTACCCATCGCCCTTCGCTGTCCCCCTCTTGCCCCGTCTGGTGCAGCCTGAGGCGATCGCCTCACCTGGCCTCATTGGTGGTGCACCCCTAGTTGGCATACTGCTGTGCAGCTCCTATTCACTGAGCTACAGTACCCCAGCACGGCCACTATACCGTGTGTGCTCCGTGTGCTGCCATGGCTGCTTGATTGGTGGGAATGCTGGGTGTCGGACTGTCGGACCCCCACCAATCTGATACTGATGACCTAGGTCTTCAATATTTGTAGCCCAGACAATCCCCTTAACTCCTTCTCCTATTACATGTTTTACATGCATAGAAGTATTGGGGCACTGAGTGAAGGGAATATGTAACTACATATATTATATTACACTTCTGATTTCTCTCATGAATTCATAAACTAAGCCATGAGCACAAATCTCGCGTATAATGGTCCAAATGATGCCCAATGGACCACGCTGACGTTTAAATGGGCTTTTTAGGATTTTGTCAAGGTTTGCATAATTTTTACAGCAAAGATATTCGGGTAGATTTACTAATCCTGTAGATGTTGTGAACTCGACCTGCACCAGATTTATCACAGGGGCTCAGGCTGAATGATGAATCTGGTGTAGGGATATACACTTTTCTCTGACTCTATACTAACTATTGCTTGGTTTACTTTGAAACAGAAGTTTATTCCAGAATTATGGAATAAACACAAATGTTTGACACAAATGGGGCCATTTATCGAAGGAGCTGTCAAAAATGAAAGATGGAATCTGATTGGTTGCTATGGACGACTAAACCAGTTCTACTATACACCAGTTTGATCAATGACGCTAAAAATGTTGCACCTTAGGCTACATTCACACAAACGTTTGTTTTGCGGATCCGCAAAACACAGATACCGGCCCATGTGCGTTCCACAATTTGCGGACCGCACATGGCCGAGGCTATCATATAAAATGCCTATTCTTGTCCAAATTGCGGACAAGAATAGGACATGTTCTATCCTTTTTGCGGGGCCACGGCACAGAGCAACGGATGCAGACAGCACATGGTGTGTTGTCCACATCTTTTGATGAATGGGTCCAAATGAATGGGTCCTCATCTGAGCCACAAAATATGCAGCTTGGATGCTGAGGAAAACAACGCCCGTGTGAATGTAGCCTTAGATCACGCTCCCCTTCCTGTTGAGCAACAACTTTTGGACTAGTAACAGTTAATTTCTCTAAACCTAGGTTTGTCAAATTGTGTCACTTTTTGGT
Organism: Rhinella marina; assembly: GCA_900303285.1. Classification (NCBI taxonomy): domain Eukaryota; kingdom Metazoa; phylum Chordata; class Amphibia; order Anura; family Bufonidae; genus Rhinella; species Rhinella marina. The sequence goes on from ONZH01012634.1 coordinate 198,748, forward strand.
ACAATGCATGCCAAAATCTAAGTGCACTCACACTGGTAAATGTGAGCCATTGAGTTGCACATCTTTCTGTTCTCTTCCAGCACAATTTCTTTCTTCTTCTTGGAGTGACCTCCTTCAAAAGTTCCCGTAAAGGCTCATTCAGACGTCCGTAATTCTGGCTCCGCATCCGTTATGTGATTTTGCGGAACGGGTACGGACCCATTCATTTCAATGGGGCTGCAAAAGATGCGGACAGCATATCATGTCCTGTATGCATCTGTAATTCCGTTCTGCGGCCCCGCAAAAAAATGGAACACATTCAGCTGGTATCCGTGTGTTTCGGATCTGCAATTTGCGGATCGACAAAACACTATGGTCGTGTGAATGCTCCCTAAAGAGGGGCTGTCATCTCTCTTGACGTGTCTGTGCTAGTAACTTCTTGTATTCTCCTTGATTTCATAATTCTCCATTGTGCCATTCCTCTATTAATCCTACTACAAATTTAAATTGACAACTCTGAGTAAACTATAAATTGAATTGACAACTGTGTATTACTATTCATCTAGTCTAATTCCTCTGCCAAATTCACATTCCAAACTCCGCCAAGTTTCCCCATTGACTTTAATGTAAAAAAAAACTTCACAGTGTGCACACTTTAAAACTGGTAGAGGTTTTTTCAGTATCTGGCTTATAAGACACTTTAGAAGTGGTGTCACTTCTTAGAAGCTGATTTGATTGTGAATTTCATAGAAGCCAACGGGGAAGCAGGAAAACCTCAGCCAAATACTCTCCTAATACTCTTGTAAAATATTCTCTAAAACCACCACCAAATTACCAATCTGCCACCAAATACAACCTGTTTTCAGCTGTTGATCTGCTACTGATTTTTCTGTAGATTTTAGCTGTGTGAACATAACCTGATACCTCCAGCACTGATTGTGCAATGTGCCGCCCCTCAGGACTGAACGCATCCCAGGTTTATAGGGAATGCCAAGTGGTGTGGTACGGCCCCAATACTTTTCTGTGTGTGTCACGGTGCTCCTACCTGGATACCATCTAACCCAAGGGTTAGGCTCCAAAGCAGTAAAGGGGAGAGTAATGGTGGAGGTGGAGAAATAGTCGAGTCCAGACCTTTATAACGTTCAACAGCTTTCCCCTTTCACACGACAGCATTTTTTGCGGGCTCCGATCCGCATTTTTCACATGAAAAAATGCGGACCCATTCATTTCTATAGGCCCGCAAAAAATGCGGACAGCACACCGTGTGCTGTCCGCATCCGTTGCTCCGTTCCGTGGCCCGCAAAAAAAAAAATAGAGCATGTCCTATTCTTGTCCGTTTTGCGGACAAGGATAGGCAATGTTACTGAATCAACTTACATCCGTTCTCTTGTCTCCAGCCAGGTTTTAGGGTAAACTGGCAGGCAAACTTGAATATTCTGCTTTCTCTCTCTGCTGTGCTAAACTCGGCTTTAGTCTGGTCACTGAACTTTAGGGCAGTTCTGGTACCTTTGGAGTGGGGTGACTTTGGCTGTTGACCCCCTCGCAACACTCTGTCGGTTAATCTGTAAGGAGTCAGGGAGATTCTCCTCTCCTTCCACCTCTAGACTAAACTGCACTCCAACTGACTGAAAACTTCCTAAAGCCCCTCCCTTGGTAGGAAACGGGACTGGCCCACTTCTGCCCAAAATGAGGAGAATGGAATGGTAAGTTCTATCTTCATTCTATCTAAAGATCTCTCTGCCATATACTCTGCCACCTGCTGGTGAACCAGGCATATAACATGTAATGCAATAAATAACATAGCAGAACAATTAATGCACAAGTATAACAGGGCCTGGAATAATTACACAGAATGACATTAGAGCCCATTAGAGACAGTAGCAGGGTGTAGGAATGGAAGTGCTACTCTGGGGTATTACAATTGAACAGTATAAAAGTATGTAGGGACACACCCCCAACTGGTAACACCTAATTGTCCATTTATTTAGGGATAATAGAGGAATGGTACAACATGGAGTCATAAGAATAGATGCTGCAGAATTGTTTTTACATGCGGAATACAATTTTCTAAAACCAACATGTCGGGAGAGGTGGCGTTTTTTTTTTAAACATGTAGACAATCTGTATGTACTTCCCCCAAGATTCCAAACTAGATCTGCATAATGGTAGGATAACAGGTGGTAGAGTACAAGCTACCAGTTTCAGGTTTGGGCTTATATCGAATAATATACAGTATATTTAGTTAGGTCTATGACTGTTTCTAAAACTTTTTAACAAGACCCGGCGTTACTTGTTATGCTATAACAGCTGTTATTTCTGCTGTTCTGAAAACCCGATCACAGATCATTTGGTCTGGAGCCAAGTTTTTAATAAGGAATTTTTTGCTATTGAACAAATTACAGCTTTTAGAAAATTAGATTGGAGCGGGTTCAAGTTGCTGATCAGTAGCCAGCTTGACTGTCTGAACACATAAGCTGCAACAGTAAAAAGAGATAAATGTTTGTGCTAGCTCCACATCTGGAGCAAAAAGGTAGAGAAAATGAGGCGCACCAGTGTATCACACAATCAATTACGTAGGGAGCTTTATGACAATATGCTTTTCATCGAGCACAATGATCCTAATTGTTATTAAGCAGAACTCCTCCTTCCGCCTCTCGACTGTATACTACATGTCTTCTGTCAGTTTGTTGAGCTGCATTAGGCTGAGTTCACATCAGCATTCAGATGTTCCATTCTCCTGCTCCATATGAGCAGGAGAATGGAAAGGATGAATTTGCCACATAACTGAGCCGAACGGAGGCCATGGGCCATATAGACTATAATGGGGTGTATTAGGTTTCCGCTCAGAGAAAGATTTTTGAAGCGAAGACAAACGTTGTGCAAGCAGGACTTTTGTCTCCTCTTCAAAAATCTTCCTCTGAGTGGAAACCCCATTATAGTCTATTGGGTCCATGGCCTCCATTTGGCTCAGTTATGTGCCAAATCCGTCCTTTCCAGAGAATGGAAAGGCTGAACGCTGATGTGAACTCAGCCTTATGTTACAAAATAATGTACCTGAAACAGAAACATTGTAACCTGAAGACATAAATATAACTCATTGTCTTGGAAATGTCTTCCTTCCTCATAGATATTAAAGTGGTTGTCCCATCTCGCCTGTTTCCACTGTTTACATAGCTCCCATTCACTACAATAAGAGTTTTGGAAACAGCGGAGCACTGGCCCAATCGGATGTTTCTGTAAGGCCTGCTATCTGGAGACAGTGCTTAGTCCCATCTCACCATGGAAACAGCAAGATGAGACAACCCCTTTAAAGATAACCTCCAGCAGATACATTATATCAGTCATGCCATGCCCAACCTAGCCCATGTTATAACAATGTTAATCTCTTCTTTCCAGAGGTGTAGCTAGAGATTCAGCAGGGGGGTAGAGGGGAAAAGAACATATAATGCCTAAGTGAGCCCCAACTCGGGTATAAGGGCCTGAGATTTAATTCCAAAACTAGACACTACCATGAACATCAGTGGTGCGGTCTCAGATGTCCCCTAACTTTATTTAGGGGTCAGTGCCACTCACATAGGGGTATACATGTAAATGCCAGCCTATACATGGACTACTACCCTATTATCACCAGGCCACCAGCAAAATTATCCACACTAGGACCTTGAATTCATATTACCTTGAAGGTGCAATACTACTAGTGATCTCTCCCCCATACTCCTAGCTGTAATGTGATATTTAATAGCCTCCATCTGACCATGAACATTTTTTGTGATGGTCATAAAGTAAAAGCAACTTAAGGATAAATTCTCATCGTTGTGCCTATGTCCTGCTCTGAATGGAGTGATTGGGAACTAAGCTGTAAATCTACTGTGTACTGGCAGCTTCCCCCCTAAGTGAGCAGAGCAAGATGATTAGAGATCCTCCCTCTCTTGCCAGTGGCCTCCCTGTTTTGGATTGCACTGCGTAGGTCTACTTTGGCACATGCGCTGTACAAACTTTTTTGTCTTCCAGACACTATGGATGGCATAAAAATGCCCATTTTTTACTAGTTGACCTTGGATGGTTGGTAGTGGGGCATAGTTACTTCAAGAATTTGGCACATATGCATTGGGGCTGGGGTCTTGGCTATTTTGAGATCCTAGCAAAACCCCTGGGAGCACTTTAAGATTAAGATGTTGTCCCTAAATTCATCAGTTGGAAGCATATATGAGCAATAGCCTGTTCATCCTTCAGATACATGGCAGCTTCCTCATGAGAAATCACCCCCACTGTATTGTACAACTGAGCAAGTAATATCCAGTCCAAGTCTCTCCTTGTACACTGAGAGGTAATATATTTGTTTTTAAAAAGTTCTTAACACTTTTTTTTTCCGTCCCCCAGTTTAGCATGGTCAAAACTGCTGGGGAAACTATCAGCAGTTTTGACCATGCAAAACTGTTGACAGCACAAGGTAGAGGCTGGAGAAAGCAGAAAAAAGATACTTTGTGGAGATTTTCTCATGAGGAGTAGTGTGAATATAAAGTTTTATCCTGCCAGATTTTGCTCCTGCAAGTTCCTAGGGCAGGGCTTCACTGAAAAGTTCTCTCTGAACAGCGTCACAACCTCTCACCTCTGCTCAGAGTGACAGCTGGAATGGTCTCCTGGTTGGATGCTACCAATGTCACTCAGAGAAAAGGGGGTGTGAGGCTGTTCCGTGTGAGAGCACTTAAAGGGAACCTGTCATCTCCGAAACACTCCCTGCACTAGAGTAAGCGGTGTGATGGGGCCACACTGTATGTACAAGTGGGGCTCCTCCTGACTGAGCAGGCTAGTTGTTAAAGGGGTTAGGGGTTAGTCAGTATGGTTAAGTCCACTTTAAGCAGGCTTTCAAGGTGTTAAGTTTAGGAGTGGTGGATCAGATGGTACCCATGATGCCTTGGGAAAAATTCTATTTATGATCCCCTCCCTGTGGGTTGGGCCTCTTTCCTTCTGGACAAGTTGGTAAGAAGACGTGTCCTACCCTCCCTCCCCTTTGACCTCATGGTATAGCAAGTAATAAATTTGAAGTTAAGAGAAAGAAGTGAATAAGTTCGTTAAAAAAAAATAAAGCTGTGGCCGAACCCCACCATTAAAGAAAGTTGTTGTGTCGTGTGATTATTTCACATTAACACCTTGCCGACCTAGGACGAGAATGCTCATCCTAATATGGCGTTACTTAATGCCCTAGGACGAGCATTCTCGTCCTAGGGTTAAGGTGCTGCTGCTGCCCCGCTGCCGCAATCTGCAGCAGGGGCCCTGCTGATACTAACAGCCGGGCCTCTGCTGTATCCGCCAGCACCGGTGATTACACTAATGCCGGCGGATTAACCCCTTGTATGGCGCGGTCACGCTGACCGTCGCATACAAGGCAATTGCGGCAGCTTTTAAAGCCATCGGGTCCCCGTGAGGCGGTGGGGGGGGCCCGATGGTTGAGATCGAAGCCCCGATGCCTTGCCCAGAGGCATCGGGACTCCCATCTACGGAAGCCCAGGAGACCCAGCCACAGCGCTGGGTCTCCTAGGCAACGGTCAGCGTCTCACAGTGTGAGACGCTGACAGTTGAATGCAGCACAATACAGATGTATTGTGCTTCATTCAATCAGGGATCAGACCCTCAAATGTTAAAGTCCCTTACTGGGACATAAGTGAAATGTTAAAAAAAAAGTTAAATAAAAGTGTTTTAACAAAAAAAAAATAATAAAGTTTCAATAAAAAAAAAGCCCCTTCCCCATAAAGAAACACATAAAAATAGAAAAAAAAAATAAAAAATATACATGTTAGGTATCTCCACGTCCGTAAAAACCTGCTTTATTAAAATATCACATGATCCAGCCCGCCCGGTCAACACCGTAAAAAATAAAAACTTAAAACTGTCTAAAAAAAGTCATTTTTTGTCACATTTCATGACAAAAAATGTAATACCATGCGATCAAAAAAGCGTATGCCCCCCAAAATAGTACCAATCTAACCGTCATCTCATCCGGCAAAAAATGAGCCCCTACCTGAGACAATCGCCCCAAAAATAAAAAAAACTACAGCTCTCTGACTATGGAGACCCTAAAACATGATTTTTTTTGTTTCAAAAATGATATTATTGTGTAAAACTTAAAAAAATAAAAATAAGTATACATGTTAGGTATCGCCACGTCCGTAAAAACCTGCTCTACAAAAATATAGCATGATCTCTCCCCTCAGGTGAACACTGTAAAAAATAAAAACTGTCTAAAAAAAGCCATTTTTTGTCACATTTCATCACAAAAATTGTAATACCAAGCGATCAAAAAAGCGTATGCCCCCCAAATAGTACCAATTTAATCGTCACCTCATCCCACAAAAAATGAGCCCCTACCTGAGACAATCGCCCAAAAATAAAAAAACTTAAGCTCTGACTGGACCTAATGATTTTTTTTGTTTCAAAAATGATATTATTGTGTAAAACTTAAAAAAATAAAAATAAGTATACATGTTAGGTATTGACACGTCCGTAAAAACCTGCTCTACAAAAATATAGCATGATCTCTCCCCTCAGGTGAACACTGTAAAAAATAAAAAATAAAACCTGTCTAAAAAAAGCCATTTTTTTGTCACATTTCATCACAAAAATTGTAATACCAAGCGATCAAAAAAGTGTATGCCCCCAAAAATAGTACCAATCTAATCGTCATCTCATCCCGCAAAAAATGAGCCCCTACCTGAGACAATCGCCCAAAAAATAAAAAAATTACAGCTCTCTGACTATGGAGACCTAAAATGTGATTTTTTTTGTGCTTCAAAAACATTGTGTAAAACTTAAATAAATAAAAAAAAGTATACATATTAGATATTGCCGCGTCCGTAACGACCTGCTCTATAAAAATATCACACGATCTAACCTGTCAGCTGAATGTTGTAAATAACAAAAAATAAAAACAACGCCAAAACTGCTAGTTTTTGTTACCTTGCCTCACAAAAAGTGTAATATAGAGCTACCAAAAATCATATGTACCCTAAAATAGCACAAAACTGCCAACTTATCCCGTAGTTTCCAAAATGGGGTCAGTTTTTTGGAGTTTCCTACTCTAGGGGTGCATCAAATGTGACATGGCAACTTAAACTTTTTCCAGTGAAATCTGCCCTGGCGTTCCTTTCCTTCTGCGCCCTGCCGTGTGCCTGTACAGCAGTTTACGATGACAAATGGGGCATTTCTGTAAACTACAGAATCAGGGTAATAATTACTGAGTTTTGTTTGGCAGTTAACCCTTGCTTTATTCTCAGAATAAAATGATTCATATGGAAAATCTGCCAAAAAAGTGAAATTCGGAAATTTTGGGTGGTTTCTATGATGGAAGCCTCACAAAGTGACTTCAAACCTGAACTGGTCCTTAAAAAGTGGGTTTTGGAAATTTTGTGAAAAATTTCAAGATTTGCTTCTAAATTTCTAAGCCTTCTAACGTCCCAAAAAAATAAAATGTAATTTTCAAAGTGATCCAAACCTGAAGTAGACACATGGGGAATGTGGGAAAGTCATAACTATTTTTGGAGGCATTACTATGTATTTTAAAAGTAGAGAAATTGACATTTGGAAATTTGCAAATGTTTCTAAATTTTTGGTAAATTTGGTATTTTTTTATAAATAAGAATGAAATATTTTGACTCAAATTTACCACTGTCATGAAGTACAATATGTGACGATAAAACAATCTCAGAATGGCCTGGATAAGTAAAAGCGTTCTAAAGTTATCACCACGTAAAGTGAGGCATGTCAGATTTGCTAAAAATGGCCTAGTCCTAAAGGTGAAAAATGGCTGGGTCCTTAAGGTGTTAAAGGGGACTTTAGTAATTCAGAGGTTGGTTATGCTCTGGGCAGTCTATAGTGTAAGTGATGCTGAATCCGAATAAGTAAGTTTTATCTTCATACTCGCTTCCATTCTGACGCTGTGCTCCCACAAACCGGCAGTAAAATACATTGAGAGAACTCTTCTTTGAGTCCTCTCCATTATGTGAGTGAGCACCGGAGTCCACTGAGTTCATTTTACTGCTGGTTTGTGGGAGCACAACATCAGAATGGAAGTGAGTATGAAGATAAAACTTACATAACCAGACTCGATGTCACTTACACTATACACCACTTACTCTAGTTTGGAGGGTGTATCAGAGCTGACAGATTCCCCTTTAACATGAAGCCTTGGCCCCCTGGGCACTTGCATTAACAGAAACGGGCGGAACAAAGCTTCATATTCTCACTTCCCCTGATGAGAAAAGCTCCACAAAAGATATGTTTGTACTGTTGTTTCCAGTCCCTACCTAGTGCTGTCAGACATCCTTTAAACCTATGATTTGATCTCTTGTATCTACACTGCAGGGTGTGCAATGTGACAGTTAAAGGGAGCAGAAAGAACACTCCCCCTGAGCTGTGACGGGGAGCGAGCTGCAGCAGAAAGTACACATCCATGAGCTGTGACAGGGAGAGACATGCATCAGAAAGGACTCGCCCTTGAACTACTAGATTGAAATAAATCTAGCAGAATAATTGAAGCAACAAACAAGGATATCAATGGATCCATGTGAGGTACATGGCTGGTTCTAGCATTGTTACAAAGAGATTGCCATGCACTATATGATGTATGATTTTCATTTTGCACATTACTCATGGGATAATCCCTTTAAAGAGGACCTTTCACCACTCCTGACATGACTGTTTTAATAGCTTCATGCATTCCCCATGTAATAACAATTCTGGATTATCTATTCTTATGTCTGTATGTTGTGCCATTCCTTTATTATTTGCACTAGAAGTTATGAATGAATTGCTATTTACCTTCAGTAAAGGAACAGAGGGGTGGTGACCAGTTGGGGGGGTGTATCTGCACAGACTGACTCTAGCCAATCAGTGCTGCCATGTTCAGACTGTGCAGGTACACACCCCCAACATGATACCTCCCCTCTGTTCCCTTACTGAAGACAAATAGCAATTCATTCATAACTTCTAGTGCAAATAATAAAGTAAGGGCACATCATACAGACATAAGAATAGATGTTCCAGACTTGTTATTACATGGGGAATGCATGAAGCTATTAAAACAGGCATGTCAGGAGTAGTGAAAGGTCCTCTTTAACAATCAAAATAATCAGTCATTAGCTGACATTAAAGTACATACAGGGACCTTTAAGGTCTGAATTAAAGGGGTTGTCCGGGTTCAGAGCTGAACTCGGACATATCCCCGTTTTCCCCCAGACAGCCCCTCTGGCATGAGCATCAGAGCATTTCATTCTCCGATGCTCTCTTTTGCCCTGTGCTGATTCACACAGGACAAGGGCTTTTTCTGGAGATCCAGTGACGTACTGGGATCTCCATGGGTAAGCTAGGCAGATGCTTCCACCTAACAGTAAGTCTGGTGACATCACTGGCACTAATGGGCAGCCTTTAGTGCTGCCCTAGCCTGCAAAATGGCTAGGGCAGCGCTAAAGCCCGCCCGTCAGTGTCAGTGACGTTACTAGGAACAGTGCTAGGTGGAAGCCTCCACCTAGCAGTGTAAAAATGTAAACAAAAAAGCCTTTGCCCTGTGCGATACAGAGCAGGGCAAGGGAGAGCATCGGAGCATGACATGGGTGAAAACAGGGATATATCTGGGTTGAACTTTGAACCTAGACAACCCCTTTAAGGGAGGAATCATGTGCAGTTTATATTAATATGCACAAGCTGTGACAACAGACGATTTTTACTTAATATTCTATGAATTAAGCAATTTGTTTTCGATCCTCAGAAGGTCCTGTAAAAAGTTATTGCCGCCTTTATGAACCCATCTTGCAGAGCGAGAAGACTCTTCTACTAAGCCCTGGCCAGGAATGCAGTGCAGTCCCTGATCATTCTGTAGTCAGACCTCTAAATGGATGCCGCAAGTTGGTTCCTCTGAAACTCGCACAATATGTAGCCCTGGAGATACAAGCTAAATTTATCTTATTCTGCATAGTAACCGCTAAGTTGTTGTACGCTCCTGGTTTCCTTTCATCGCCATCATCTTCCTCTACCTTATACTCTTCTTAGTCCTGAACCGCTTTCTATACACATTACAATGTAGCAATATAGGAGCAAACCATAAAAATACAACATATCCAAATGAAGATCCTCTGCATGCAGCGCTGCCCGGTCAGCATTAAATGCGATCCATTGTTTCCATAGATGTCCTTTGTGTCCCTGGGGATGATAACAATTGGTTAATACGTCAGGTCATTCAGTGAGATTAATTATTGGTGACAGCGCAGCTGTGGGTGTCGAGAACGAGCAGGTCAACGAGGGAAGATTCTGACAAATGGTTTCACAAGAAATGTTGCTTGAAACACACATGAAAATGGATTCGTGTTTTGCGGTTTGATGACTTTGGCGGATACAATAATAGCACAGTTTGGATTATTACTTAGTCCACAAAAGCCTATTGCAGTATGTAGGCTACGTAAAATTTATGTGTACAGTACAATACTTTAGATACCTCAACTAGATGTGTGCATAGATTTTGGGATCAAAAATAATTATTAGTGGATTTTCAGGTTGGAGCCTAGAAAAATAATCTTAGTTTACGGTGGGCTTGTGCTTTCCTAAATTAGCCAATCAGAGCAAGCAGATCAGACTTTAAAGTGTCTATACACCTTCAAAAGCTGTCAACCAAAAGGCTTCATACACCTTCAAAAGCTGTCAACCAAAAGGCTTCATACACCTTCAATAGCTGTCAACCAAAGGCTTCATACACCTTCAAAAGCTGTCAACCAAAGGCTTCATACACCTTCAAAAGCTGTCAACCAAAGGCTTCATACACCTTCAAAAGCTGTCAACCAAAGGCTTCATAACCTTCAACACTTCAAAAGCTGTCAACAAAGGCTTCAAAACACCTCAAAAGCTGTCAACCAAAGGCTTCATACACTTCAAAAGCTGTCAACCAAAGCTTCATACACCTTCAAAAGCTGTCAACCAAAGGCTTCATACACCTTCAGAATACACTTCAATAGCTGTCAACCAAGGCTCATACACCTTCAATAGCCAACCAAAGGCTTCACACCTTCAATAGCTGTCAACCAAGGCTTCATACACCTTCAAATAGCTTCAAACAAAGGCTTCATACACCTTTAATAAACAAAGCTGCTCAACCAAAGGCTTCATACACCTTCAAAAGCTGTCAACCAAAGGCTTCATACACTTTCAATAGCTGTCAACCAAAGGCTTCATACACCTTCAATAGTTCTCAACCAAAGGCTTCATACACCTTCAAAAGCTGTCAACCAAAGGCTTTATACACCTTCCATAGCTGTCAACCAAAGGCTTCATACACCCTCCATAGTTGTCAACCAAAGGCTTCAGACATCTTCCATAGCTGTCAACCAAAGGCTTCAGACACCTTCCATAGCTGTCAACCAAAGGCTTCAGACACCTTCCATAGCTGTCAACCAAAGGCTTCAGGCATCTTCCATAGCTGTCAACCAAAGGCTTCAGACACCTTCCATAGCTGTCAACCAAAGGCTTCATACACCTTCCATAGCTGTCAACCAAAGGATTCAGACACCTTCAATAGCTGTCGACCTAAGGCTTCATTCACCTTCAATAGCTGTCGACCAAAGGCTTCATAAACCTTCAATAGCTGTCAACCAAAGGCTTCATACACCTTCAATAGCTGTCAACCACAGGCTTCATTCACCTTCAATAGCTGTCAACCAAAGGCTTCATAAACCTTCAATAGCTGTCAACCAAAGGCTTCATACACCTTCAATAGCTGTCAACCAAAAGCTTCTTTGGTCAGCAGCTATTTCTTCAACAATACACATCCACACACGTTTCGCTGAGTACATATGTGTTTTCAAAAGGGGAGGAGAAAGCCACTGCCAGACATCTTTGGTGGTGGCTTATTTCCTGGAAGAACAAAAGTATCCTTTTCTCCAGAGGTCGACTGGCCATAGACCCGACAGGGAAATTTTCCGGGAGGCCAATGGCCATGGGGTCGCCTTAGCCCTACACATGTCTACCAGCCGGGTACATAATCATCTGATGCTCTCAGTATTAATTAATGCTGGGAACATCAGCAGTTGCCATCCTGAACTCGGGACAGAGATAAAGTTAAATACTGTGGCGAGGGCAGCAGTATTTTGTTGGTAAACTGTGGTATTTGGTTCTACTGGGGTGGAATTTTGTGCTGCACCTTTCAAGTTGGATCTGCCTACAACACAGGGCCACTTTTAAGATTTTTTTGAGGGTCACTTCAATTCTCCAGTCAGCCCTTGCTTCTCTCCACTGACCTCATCTGTCATGGGAGAGTCAAGGGGGTTATCCAAAGTCTAAAACATGCCCTTCCAATGCCCTGACTCCTCTTATAGATTATACATACCTGCTGCCCGGCACCCGCGTCGCTCCTGATCCCTGCACGGCCACCACTGCATCTCCCCGTTGCGCAGATCAAAACATCTGGTGACGGGGGGAGCAGCCAATAGCAGGTCACGATGGGGACAAGCCTCCCTAGTGCAATGGGTGACTGGTATTGGCTGCTCCCCACTGTCGCCAGATGTTTTTATCTGCATGACGGGGAGATGCAGTGGCGACCATGCAGGGATCAGAAGCGACACAGATGTTGGGAAGCGGGAAAGTATAATCTATATGAGGGGCTCGGGCACTGGGAGCATGTGTTTTGGATAACCCCTTTAACAACTCTCCATACTCATTATATTGCTGGCTGGACCGGCTGATGGTGGGGCTAGCTGACAATACACTAATGTGTTTGGGAACCACTGGGGAGGAACAGAGCCTGAGTGACTACCTTCAACTTCCATTAGACAATACAGATAATGTAGACTTCAGAATCATAGCTGTGCCCTAAGGACTAATTTATATAACTTTGTGTCTGTCCTTGTGTTGACCGCATATCCCGAACCTCGCAGTTCTCCTGACCTGAACTGATTGCATCATTTATGATACAGTCAATTCCTATCTGACCACGGATGTATCTATTGTACTGTACTCACATCATCATGAGTACAGTACAATAGACCTGTGGTCACATAGGAACTGAACGTATCATAAATCACTATGATGCAGTCATTTTAGATCAGAGGAGCGTCGATCGGTCCGGGAGATGCAGCTGACACATGCCCCATATGTTTCCTGGACGGAGCACGGTCCTGTGAATCAGCCATAGAGCCAAAAAAGCAAAAAAGTAAATAATTATGTCATGATTTTAAGACCACAACTACACAAAAGAGAGTCAAGTGCAGGTAGCCCAGGTGTGTGCGGGGAGGAGTTGTTGTGACACTGATGGTGGTGGTGGTTCACGCTGGATGCCCTCACTCCAACACTCCCAGGGGCATTTAGTGAAGAGAGCACACCCTTTATTTCTAGGGCTCCTACCTGGTGTTAGGTGGGGTGCCCTTGACTTTAGGTAGATGGCAGCAAGGCAGCAATGCAAGTGTTGTGTGCTAAGCAATAAGGAGGCCAGTGTAAGGTAACAAGTCCAACAAGCTTTAATGAGGTATTCCTGGAAAATACCACTTGTGAAGATACAGTAAAGTCAGTCTCTCCAGGGTACATACAATTTTTCCAAGGTTGAATATGGGAAAGTGGGCTGTATAGTAGCTATTTCTGAGTCTCCCTTTATTAAATCAGACAACTTACCACATTGACCAAAGAAGTGCAATTCTCATTAACTGTTTCTGCAATTCTAGGGCTGAGGGATGCAACTTGTAGATTAGATGGCCAGTCCGGCTTTCAAGTGTGGTGGGCACTGAAGCAATATATTCCACATGTTTCCTATACTATTTGGCACTGTTCCTTATACAGTCTATGAATATTTGTTCTCTTTCTCTCAGAGGTTTGGCACTTGTCCTCAACGTATAAGGATAGATACCCCAGTAATAGGCCTCACACTGCACAGACCCATGCAGCTCCTCACACTACGACTGCATTGGCCAGACTCACTGACTGATGCAGCCAGACTACACAGCTCCTCCCTTAGAGAGAAGGAGGGTCCTCCTGCTGAGTAGGGCATGATACTAAACTGTTTTCCCATTTTCAGCTTTTGAAATCACATTCAAAGCATGCAAATCACATTAACTCTAATGGTGGATATTAATCCTTTTAGCAATAAATTAACTCTTTAGCAGTGATCCACTGGGTCACTGCATAAACTCTTAAGCATAATGTAATGTTCTCTCCTGGACTCCCAGAAGAGAAAGCAAATCTCCCAGGTGTCAAATCTTTTTCAAACTAAACTTACATATTTATATTCATGCTTTTCTCTCACTCAGAATGCCAAGTGGTGTGCTGCGGCCCTAATAGTTCTCTGTGTGTCATGGTGCTCCTACCTAGATACCATCGCTCCCCAGGGTTAGGCTCTGAAGCAATAAAGGGGGATAGTAATGATGGAGGTGGTGAAATAGCTGAGTCCAGACTTTTATAAAGTTCAACAGCTTTAACTTAGTAAACTTGTAACCACAAAAAAACTAAACTGGCAGGCAACCTTGATAACTCTGCATTCTCTCTCTGCTGTGCTAAAATCAGCTTTAGTCTGGTCGCTGGACTTTAGGGCTGTTGGTACCTCTGGAGTGGGGTGTCTTTGGCTGTTGACCCCCCTAGTGACACTCTGTAGGTAATTCTGCAAGGAGTCAGGGTGCTCTATGAGCTGCTTCTCTTTTCAGACTTCTGCTGCAGGAGGGGGCCAATTCCCCTCGCTGCTACATCTTGGCACATCTTTTCAGCTGCACTGTCTAGACTAGACTGGAATCAACTAGAACTGCAACCCCTCCCCCTGGTAGGAAACAGGAGTGGCCCACTTCTGCCCAAAAGGGGGAGATTCGAATGGTAATTTCCATTCTAAGGATCTCTTTCTCTCTGCCAGATACACAACGCCATCTGTTGGACAATCTGGAACATTACATGAACAAAACAGTTTCTGAACAATATTATCAATGTACAGTGACATTGTGGTTAGCAATTAAAGACAGTAGCAGAGTATAAGAATCGTAATACCATTCTGGGGTAATACATATGCATTTCTTTTAGAGGTCTGGTTTGTGGTCTATATTTAGAGCTTACGTTAACCTGTATTTTTATGACGTCTTGTCTGTAGTCTGCATCAGTACATCAGTATAGAGGGCCTGTATTCATTTTGAGGTTTGATGAAGCTATCATACCTTTTTGTGCTCTTAGGGGCTTCAAAATT
This sequence comes from Rhinella marina, assembly GCA_900303285.1. Classification (NCBI taxonomy): domain Eukaryota; kingdom Metazoa; phylum Chordata; class Amphibia; order Anura; family Bufonidae; genus Rhinella; species Rhinella marina. Next base: position 213,914 of record ONZH01012634.1, read on the forward strand.
TTGTAAATAAGGGTGCGCTATATAAGTGAAAAGGGCATAATAGCAAATATTTGTACAACACTATACAATTTCCCAGATACGAGTGCTGGCGCCTCATTATTGTTGTGGTTTACATTTAGTAGTGGCTGTGCTAGGTATTTGTCCCATATTTTACCAGATCACCACAGCACCTCCATATTTATTGATGTCCCATCCTGAGAATAGATGAAACCTGAATAACCTCTTCTATGTGAGTTAGCAGACTTGCAGAAACAATAGCCATGACCGGGTTGCAGCTTCACTGTCTTGTTAAGATGGTAGATAATTCTAACAATTTTTTCTTGTAAATGAGGAAAAAGAGCTTTGAGCGGAAAATTTTGAACTATGACGTGGAAGGTGGATCTAAGAGCACTGTGAAATTAGTATTTTTTTTTACTGGATTTAATGTAATAAAATGGTACATACGAACGCCCCAAATATCACAGATAAAATATTCTATATATCTTTAGCATGAGAGTAGATGAAAGAGAAAGAACGTTTTAACATAATTTATTTTTATCATAGACATGTCTCAGATCTGGTAAAAAATGAGGAAAAAGATCAAACAAAAATTCCAATAAAAGAAAACAATACACAGCGCAATGTATGAAGTACACATAAAGTAAATAGAGCCTTACATATCTAGGTTTCTATATTTTCTGTCTACTTTTAAATCTGTATTCTGTGGTTAAGCAGAACTTCCCGAGTCGGTGGAATTCTCACCTTGATTCACTTTAACAGTTTAGAATCATCCACCATCCACCGGTTACTTCATGCTATCTTGGGATATATCCTAGCAAATTAATTGCCATTCACCTGTCACTGCCATGTGCATGAACGGCACAGAATTCCAGTACAGATGCTGCAATGCTGCAATATATATTTATATATACACCTGCGGAAGGAGGCTGTTTACTAATTTCTGTAAAAATATGTAAATCTATGTAAGTAAACACATGAATATGTATCACACCACTGACATATTTCCATGTTGTAATGTTTAGCATATCAAGGGAGGCGAGTGAAACACACAACATACGACAGAACATACAGATCCATACAAGCTCCTGGGCCCCAATGCACAATTATTGTCCTCTTATGTGGCCATTATTTGTCCCACCCAGGCACCAGGACTGGGGCTACTTCTCACTGATGCTGGACTAGAAGGAAATTTGTAACATTGCATTAATATTTTTGTATTGTAATTTTATGGCATTTCCTAACTGGTTTTAAGATATTTCAGTGTTCTCAGGAGACTCCCATCCCCGATACATCCTCATCAGGTAAGCATTACGGATCTCCACCTATGTAATATGGTACTACTGTTATCCTATAGAGGTTTCTGTATCTGTGTGCATTGCATTTGTATGGAGGTTTTTTTAAATGCTGTCAAACAGTATGTAAAAATAAATTGCTTTCAAGGTTTTAGAGGTGTGGGGAAAATGCTGTGAAATAAGAATGCTTTCAGAAATAGACATTTTAATAGTTTATTTGTACCAGCTAACAAAATGCAAAGTGAATGAACAAAATTGAAATCTAAATCCAATCAATATTTGGTGTGACCACCCTTTGTCTCTAGGTACTTGTACACAGTTTTTGAGGGAACTCGGCAGGGAGGTTCTTTCAAACCACTTGGAGAGCTAGGAACGCTGACATCCAGCAGCCTCATGCCATCCTGCACACTAAGGCCGTGATCAAGGTCCGGCGAGAACCGAAAAGTTGGCCCGTGTTTTATTTCATTAACTGAATGTATTAAATAAAACGTATTTCAATTCTTAACTACAAACAGAGTGCCGTGGCTCTCTTCTCTATTTGCTTGGGATGCTCACCCTACCACAGAGCACTAACGTTGAAGTGCCAACCACTACAGTGAAGTGCCAACCACTACGTCATTAACTTAGAGAGCTAATCACAGATCTTCGGTGGATGTAGGTTTGCTCCATTCCTTCTGTTTCTTCATGTAATTTCAGGCAGACTCGGTGAGATCAAGGCTCTGTGGGTGCCATATCATCACTTCCAGAACTCCTCTCTGTGGGTGCCATATCATCACTTCCAGAACTCCTTGTTCTTCTTTACGCCAAAGATAGTTCTTAAAAGGGTTTTATGAAGATAGGTCAACAGTATCTGATCGGTGAGGGTCTGACACCCGAGACCCCCGCCAATCAGTTGTTTTGAGAAGCCATTGGCTCTTCTGTGAGCGCCGATGCCTTCTTGGAGCTTACCAAACACAGTGACGCACATTGTATAGTGGCTGTACTTGGTATTGCAGCTCAGTCCTATTCACTTGAATGGGGCTGAGCTGTTCCTAGGCCACGTGAACAATGAAAGTGTAAATGGCCTAGGAAAAGCAGTGAGAAGCCCGCAGAGCTCACAGGAGCACCACTTCCTTCTCAAAAAGCTGATCTACGGGGGTCCCGGGTGTCGGACCCCCACCGATCACATACTGATGATCTATCCTAAGGATAGGTCATCAGTAAAAAAAAATCTTGGAAGACCCCTTTAATGACATTGGCTGTATGTTTGGGGTTAAATAATTTTAAACTATTAACTTCTATTTTTGAAAACATTTATACTTTGCTTTGCAGCCTTTTTTCCATACCTGCCTGCACAGTACTGTATGACACTCATTTGGAAAAATGCTGCAGATTGTGCATATGCACAGACTGCTTTATGTGTTATCAGGGCTCAGGGCTCAGAAAGTTTTAGGGTACAGCCCGATGGTGCAGATGGCAGCCAAGTCCGCACCGTATCCTTATTGTTGATCTTCAAGTAATTTGATGGAATTGTTTTTCATCTTTGGATTCATCTATACCGCATTCCAACCCAACTCTTCTACTAGCCACTTCAGAATGCAGGCAGACACTGGTAATATTGCTGGCTATTCCTGCTCACCCCATTCACTAGACTGCTGATGCCAAATTAAAGGTCAGCATAGTGTGGGGGCGACAGTCCTGCTATTACTGTATTGTCACTGTAGTCTGAAACTCACACCCATGAGATGAGATCTTGCTGCAATCTGGACATCATATCTAAAGTGACTGGATATTCAGATTATATCCCAGAGGCACAACTAAAATAAGGTCTACCCAAATGCACTAAGATGACTGGTAGAAAAGTTTAGTTTAAGTGAGTTCATTGCAGTTCATAAACACCAAAGATCTTTGCCTCTGCCTAAATTACTAATGAATGGTGTTCCACACAACAGAGCAATGAAATTAATACCTCATTATAGATAGTTGGGTTTTATGGAGGTTGTTTTGTGAAAAATGCATCATGACATTAACATTAATCATATATAATGTTCTTCATAGGCCCCTAGGACAGGAATATGTGTTGTGAGGTCGGCAAACAATATGGTTGATTTAATGTTGCCATGGCAGCTTCTTCTCCAAGCGTGCAGTGTTGGTTTCTCTGTCTGGAGATATTAATTGTTCTACCTATTCCTTGACTTTCTTTCAATTTGACTTAAACGAAACAACATTATGCACCATGAAACAAAACTGCACACAAAAACAGCATCTTACACGGTCAATCTCCTTTAGTATACCGCATGAATACCCTGATTACACTTGGCATGCAGTAGCCTAGAACAGGGTCACTGCAAAGGGTTACTTGCTATAAGGTTTTGGTGCTAAGTTAAATGTTGTGATTTGTTACATATGTTTGCATACATAACAGCATTGTATGGACAATTAAGAATTAACAGCTTGGCTTATCCAGTTAGGTTGCCAGGAATGGACTTGGTTCACCCCCTGGTTAGTTTAGTCAGTAGGTTTGGTTCGGCCTGAGGAACAGTGAGGACTTATATGTGAAAGTTCCCCAGAGCTTGGCCTGACCTCAGAGAACCTTTATCTCTGAGACGTCTGTGGCCAAGGAAGCTACTTCATCATAAAAAGTGCTCCAGAGAGAAGAAAGATTAGGAGGTCCAGAATCTACAAGGATGTGCAATGGAGTCAGTCAGCAAGGTATTGTGCACATTTATGGCAGACAGACCTTACTGCTGTGAGAGGGAACATTTCTAACGCATCCTTCCACATTTTGAGATGGATTGGCCAGCCATATCTTAAATTTGCAACCCTTCATCCTGTGAGTTTGCATGACTAAGGTTCTGCAAAGGGAGAGGGAGGAGTACTACAACCTCCATCATTGCTGTTGTCCATACACTGCTATTGGGGAAGAGTTGCATGTCCTGAAACTGTACCTTGCTCTTGTTGGATATGCAGTGAGTTCCGAGGATTGGTACTGGCCCTGGTGAAGTGTTGTGTCACAGTGTACTCCCACAGGACATTTTTCCCTGGGGATTATTGCAGCTAAAATGTGGTATTGAAGAATGAGGTCAGAATTAAATGTAATAAAAGTATTTTTACATGCAACATAAGTTAAATACATTCAGTAGCAGCAGATTTTAATATTTTATCTTCTCTGACATCAGTAAGAAATATGGAGGAAGGAAGGTGGAAGACTGCAATGGAGTGCTATGTAGTGGTGTCCCAGTGGTAGTCAGGTGATGGGTGTTCTAGCTGTAGTCCCTCACTTTACAGCAGTGTCTGTAGATGCTGGTTATAGCAGTTTATTCTGCTCCCTAGCTTCTCAAGGCTTCACTTGAGGCTTGGAGTAAGTTGATCTCTTTGGGGAATCCTCTTTTGAAGCAGGAGCTTGGGCTTGTCCTTCCTCTCCACTCTGGCAGGAAGCAGGATCAGCCACTCCTACCAAGAGGGGAGGAACAGGGTGGTCAGCCCTGTTCCTGGTTAACTCTTGCTATCCATAACCCTTCTGGTAATAACAGCCATGAAATACAATACAAAATATATAACAATACAATATAAAACAATACAAAACTATTTACAACACTGTAGCACCACACGGTCCATATTAAATAACACACTACGTCGTGGCCCTGGAAAAAATAAAATAAAAGGTGTTCATGTTGTAGGCAGGTCTAAATTGACAGAAGTGGGGGCAACACAAGTAGGCGGGGTCAGCAATACCATATTGCAACACAAAATACCGCCCCAGCGAAGCCAAATACCTTAGTGCAACACCATAAACTGCTTCAGCAGCCCCAAAACCACAGCGCATCATAAAATACTGCCCCAGTAGCACAAAATACCTTGCCAGAAGTTGCCCCTCTGTGGTCACCAGCATCAGCTGCCACGTTCTGTCCTCCTATTCCAGTTCCCTTTGGTCGCTGGCCAGGTACAAAACTACTTGACGTCCACAGGGTTAATTCTGGGAGTGACAGATCATTACTTACCTAGCTAGCAGCCATGAGGAGGGTTCTGGTGGCTCCCTGGGCCTTGTCCCACAGGGAAAATTTCCCTATTGAGTCTATGGCTAATCAACCCCTGCATCTAGACCCTCTCTTGTCTGATAACCAAGACTTCTTTCCCATCCTAATGTTGAATGTAGAGGTGGATTTCTAGAAAGCACTTTCCATTGATCCAGATAATTCATGAAGTGGAGTTCTACAAAATTAAGAATCTGTGAGTGAGTGAGTGAGTGAGTGAGTGAGAATTATAGACAAATCTGGCTCTGATGAGGGAGAGAAACGCATGGGAATATAGAAAGTATTTCACCTGAAATTCTTGACATGGGCTATTGGACGGTGAAATGTAAAAACACTTGGAATGGCATAATTATAGTGATGAGGAGGATACATGTTGTAATAATCATGTGTTTAGTTTTAACATTTAATATGCAGGAATGGAGTCGCACCTATGACACATCTGAAGAGGGACAAGTCAATTTTAAATGGTTTTCTGCATGAGACAACCACCACTAGTGCATGCTGAGATTATAGATGGAGACCCCCCTTCTGATGTCATGTGTAGCTCTCTGCCCTGGAGGACACTGGCATCTGTTGAAATCAATGGAAAGTCATTCAGTGCTTCATTAGGCTTCACTGGGCACTGCTACAGGGGAAATAAGTGTTTGCATTGTGGTTCCTAATAACATTTAATTAAGAAAATTCCCAAAAGTGGTCCTCTACCCGTTCATCTTTATTCCTGGCTACTTGTCCAAATACATAACGTCTTCATAATATAACCCACATATACTTTGTCTAACATGAAAACGCCAACTGTTGCACAGCTTATAATTTATCTATGATTCTCTGTTTTGGAGATCATTTATCAAAACTAGTGTAAAGGAAAACTGGTTAGTTGCCCATAGCAACCAATCAGATTCCATGTTTCATTTTTCAGAGAAAATGAAAGTTGGAAACTGATTGGTTGCTATGGCCCACATGACAACTAAGGCTACTTTCACACTTGCCTTTGCAGGATCCGTTTGTGAGATCCATCACAGGCTCTCACAAACGGTCCTGAACTGATCAGTTTTGTTCTAATGTATTCTGAATGGAAAAGGATCCGTTCAGAATGCATCAGTTTGCCTTAGTTCAGTCTCCATTCCGTTTTGGAGGCGGACACTAAAACGCTCCTTGCTGCGTTTTGGTGTCCGTATGAAGAAACTGATGCAAACGGATCCGTCATGACTCACAATGTAAGTCAATGAGGACGGATCCGTTTTGTCTGACACAATAGAAAACGGATCCGTCCTCCATTGACTTTGAATGGAGTTTAAGACGGATCCGTCTTTGCTATGTAAAAGATAATACAAACGGATCCATTCAGAACAGATGCAGACGGTTGTATTATCATGACTGATCCGTTTATGAGAGCCTGGACAGATCTCACAAAACGGATCTGCAAACGCAAGTGTACAAGTAGCCTTAGCTAGTTTCCTTTTATGCAGGTTTTGATAAACCTCCCCCCATCTGTTTCTTATTCATGCTTCTCGTGACTGCTCATTTTTGATGATAGAGTATAGTTTACCATTTTTATCTTTCTTTTTAAGGTCAGTGGTCATGGTCGTGTCATGGTTGCGCCTAGTTGACATTCTTAATGGTCCATTACTCCTAGAGGCTCATTTGCATATATTAAAACTGAATTTTTTGCAGCAATGCAGACACATATGAACATGGGACCAGCACAGATGCCTTCAGCTGCCCAGGGCGCATTTAACAGGTCAGACAGTTTCATGGGTACTAATCTGCTCACAGATGCCCTTTAATGAAAATCTGATCTCGGGTATTCTGGACCTCAGACTGGGCTGAAGGTTCAACTTCCAACAAGACAATGACCCTAAGCACACAGCCAAGACCACACAGGAGAGGCTTAGGGAAAACTCTGTCAATGACCTTGAGTGACCTAGCCAGAGCCCTGACTTGAACCCAATCAAACATTTTTAGAAAGACCTGAAAATGGATGTCCACCAACAGTCCCCATCCAACCTGAGAGAGCTTGAGATTACCTGCAGAGAAGAATGGAAAAAAGTGGCCAAATCCAGCTGTACAAACCTTGTGGCATTATACCCAAGAAGACCGGAGACTGTAATCACTGCCAAAGGTGCGTCAACTAAGTCCTGAGTAAAGAGTCTGAATACTTATGTCAATGCAAGAATTTAGTTTTTTCTTTTCAATAAATTTTTGATTATTTGGGATATATTATGAGTGCATATTGATGGGAGAAAACCTGAACTTTTTTTTTATTTTAGCACAAGGCTGCAACATAACAAAATGTGAAAGCGTCTGAAGACATTCCGAATGCGCTGTATCATTAACCAATGTGATGTCATGTCCAGAGTAAAGGCCCTTTTACATGGGCTGACTGAGTAGGCAATTCTTGGGAATGAACCATTCATTCCCCATAATTGCCTACTCATCAGAGGAAGTGAAAGCTACATGTAGCGAACATCTCCTCTGTATTGTGACGAGTGATCATTGTTTCTAGCCAGCAAACGGCTGCTTTTATTTGGGATGGTCTGCTGCCCATAAATAAGGATTTAGATGACCACATCAGTGATGTATTCACAATCACTTGTTCATCATGTGATTGGCGTCACATTTACATCAGATGATTTTCAGGAACAGTAAAGGAAAATTCACCCCCCGATAATCAGCTGACAACCATCTTGTGTAAAGGGACCTTAAAATGATTCTGTCGTAGCACAGCAGTAATCTCTTTTCATCTAGAAGTGCTGCCTCAATAAACTGTGTTTTACAACTGTGTCTCTTCTGCTTCCAGGAGGAGCTGGAAGATTTGTTGGAGACATTACATATAAATATTGTCAGCACACAAAGAACCGCGTTAACCTATATCTGCTGCATCAAACCACATACAAACATGAATGAGCTCATTAACAGATGCATACTGAACTACATATGTGCACAGAATATGCACTTTTATGCACCATCAAGTAGGCCTCATATGTGCCAGATTCCAGACTATTTCAAGGGCATATAAAAATGAGGGTCCAGTGAAAATGTGAGATCACTGTGCCTGTTGAGCTGAGCTGGAGACTAGAGTATGCGCAGACCAGCAATCATTCCCCGGCCTGTGCATTTGCTTGATCAGCCCACCACATGCGATGACGTCACTGCTGCCGGAGAGAATATAATGTGTATTTGGGGGAACAGGGCTAGGTGAGTATTATTTTTTTATTTTATTAACAGTACAGAATTAGCGCTACTGTAAGAGGAGGAATAAGAGGGCTACACTATTGTAAGGGGAGTGCTAAGGAGGAACCCATTGTATGGAAGATTAAAGTAGCCTCACTATTGTAAGGGGGTACTAAGGAGGCATAACTACTGTGTAGGTGCACAGAGGAGACATAACTACTATGTGAGAACACTAAGGGGCATATATATTGTGTGGGGGCATTGAGGAGGCATTCTGTGTCAAGGCATTAATTGGGCATAACTACTGTTTTGGGGCACTAAGGGGATTCTTCTGTTCTTTTGTGTGGGCCTCAAAGCGAGTTTTCTACTGTAAGAGGACACTAAACAGGTGTCTACTATTGGGTGCCAAAGGAGACCAGGCCAGGATTGGGTGTGTATGGGTGGTATTGGGTGGAGGTAAATCCATAGCTTACTATAAAAAAAAAAAAGAAGCAGCACACTGAGTCCATCACTGATGTTTTCCCTCCTTTGGCTTTTCAAAAGTTTGGATGTGTGCAGTAGTAACATAGTAACATAGTTTATAAGGCCAAAAAAAATCTGTCCATCCAGTTCGGCCTGTTATCCTGCAAGTTGATCCAGAGGAAGGCAAAAAACCCCTGAGGTAGAAGCCAATTTTCCCAACTTTAAGGGAAAAAAATTCCTTCCCGACTCCAATCAGGCAATCAGAATTACTCCCTGGATCAACAACCCAATCTCTAGTAACCATAACCTGTAATAGTATTACACTCCAGAAATACATCCAGGACCCTCTTGAACTCTTTTACTGAACTTACCATCACCACCTCCTCAGGCAGAGAGTTCCATAGTCTCACTGCTCTTACCGTAAAGAATCCTCTTCTATGTTTGTGAACAAACCTTCTTTCCTCCAGGCGCAGAGCATGTCCCCTCGACACGGTCACAGTCCTGGGGATAAGAAGATCATGGGAGAGATCTCTGTACTGACCTCTGATATATTTATACATAGTTATTAGATCTCCCCTCAGTCGTCTTTTTTCTAAAGTAAATAACCCTAATTTTGATAATCTTTCTGGGTACTGTAGTGCACCCATTTCAGTTATAACTTTTTATAACTTTAGTTGCCCTCCTCTGAACCCTCTCCAGCTCTGCTATGTCTGCCTTGTTCACAGGAGCCCAGAACTGTATACAGTACTCCATGTGTGGTCTGACTAGTGATTTGTAAAGTGGCAGGACTATGTTCTCATCATGGGCATCTATGCCTCTTTTGATGCAACCCATTATCTTATTGGCCTTGGCAGCAGCTGTCTGACACTGGTTTCTACAGCTTGCTGTTCACTAAAATTCCTAGGTCCTTTTCCATGTCAGTGTTACCTAGTGTTTTACCATTTAGTATGTACTGGTGACTTGCATTATTTCCTTCCTATGTGCATAACCTTACATTTGTCAGTGTTAAACCTCATCTGCCACTTCTCTTCCCAGGCCTCCAATCTATCCAAGTCCCTCTGTAGCAGTGCACTGTCCTCTTCTGTGTTAATTACTTTACACAGTTTAGTGTCATCTGCAAAAATGTTTATTTTACTGTGCAAGCCTTCTACAAGATCATTAATAAATATATTGAAGAGAATTGGGCCCAATACTGACCCCTGTGGTACCCCACTAGTGACAGTGACCCAATCTGAGAATGTGCCATTAATAACCACCCTCTGTTTTCTATCATTGAGCCAGTTACTTACCCACATACAGACATTTTCTCCCAGGCCAAGCATTCTCATTTTATATACTAAGCTTTTATGTGGTACCGTGTCAAATGCTTTGGAGACGTCCAGATATACGACATCCATTGTTTCACAGCGGTCCAGTCTAGAACTTACCTCCTCATAGAAACTGATTAAATTGGTTTGACATGACCGATCCCTCATGAAGCCATGTTTATATGGAGTTATTTGCTTATTTTCATTGAGGTACTCCAAGATAGCATCTCTTAGAAAACCTTCAAACAGTTTACACACAGTTAACAGTGTTAACAATTTTTTAAAAAAGTGTATTACTCACATAGCCCCATTCTCCCCAATGCTCAGAGCACATCCTGCTCTCCCCAGCAGTGGGCGCAATGAAGTGACATCATCGCCTCTACTGAGTTGAAGAGCAGATAGGCCAATTTGCAATCCAGGGAATAATCTGTGGACAGTCAGTCTATTGTCTGGTGTAAACACTGTGGCTCTGTAGTGGAAGAAGGGGCAAGGGAACTGAATGTGACATATGTAACAGGGGTGGTGCAGAGGGCTGACATTATTTGGCAGGGCTCTGTGAGTGAGGAGGAAACATGAAGGGACCATGCTGTGTAAACGTTGTAGGGGGGGACATAAAAGTCTGGTCTCTTGGGAAGGGGAAAGAAGGTATAGCAAAGGGCAATAGGAAATATAGCCTGGAAGGGTCACTGTAGTAACATATGTCACGTCTTTTCTAAGAGTGGTCAGTGGTGAACACAACCCCAACAGACCACTGTTACAAATGGGTTAGCTTGGAATATTGTTAATAGTTTTACCTCTGGCCTTGATACGGTTACTTTCTATCTGGGATTACTTCCAGTTTAGCTGTTGATGCCCAGGATATGCAGTTTGGCTAGTATTCACTATTTTTGCATATTTTCAATATTTACCCCCATTTGTTAATACGCGGTCTCTGGAGGACGTTTTTTCTGCCACCTATGCTTGAATCATGTGATTTTTAATATGACTTTTTTACCTTATTTGTATACACAATAAATTACATTTGTAGGTTGTAGGTCGTTTGTGCATCTGACTTACAGCTACTTTCATAACTGACTCACTGGTCAACAAATTTTCAAAAGTTGTTTGGTTCAGAAATAAAATTATCCATTTCTTCATGATTTTTATGTGCTGAATTCAAATATAACAAGGAAAAATGTTAATTGGCTCTAGTTCTCATTTTACTGTTTTGTGAATTGTATAGAATATAATAGCCTACATATTTATTACTTCTGCAGTCATAAGGAAGCAAGTTTACTGTTCATAAACTTTTGAAATATATTCATAGGAAACTTAGTTCTATCTGAAATCAACTACAATTTATAGGCATATCTAAGAATTTTTACAAATTAATTATGTTTATTGAACTCTGGAATGTAGGTCCTTATTCAATGGCTACTCGGTGCATTTACACATGTCTTTTGTATTCATACATGGGATTGTCTCTGATAACTGTCCAACAGTAATCTGCAAGCATTGATGGGTTCCATTTACTCTGATACCTTTTTTCCATAGTCGCAATTTCCTGGTGAAATCGTTCACCATGTTCATCGCTCACCGCTCCACAGTTTGGTGCAAAGAAGTCTAGATGAGAGTGCAAGAAATGAATCTTTAAAGACATATTATATCCCAGGTTTTTATATGCCTTGAGGAGATTTTCCACTAACTCTTCATAGTTATCTGCCTAGGTGTTTCCCAAAAACTTTGTTACGACTAACCGGAATGCTTCCCATGCAGTCTTTTCTTTGTCACGCAGTAAACAATGAAACTCATCATCTTTAAGAAGTTCACCAATCTGGGGACCAATAAAGACTCCTTCCTTTATCTTTGCTTCACTTAACCTTGGAAACTTACATGGGAGATACTTGAATGCCTCTTCATTTCTATCCATCGCCTTTACGAAATTCTTCATAAGACCAAGCTTGATATGCAATGGAGGTAGCAGTATCTTTGTTGGTTGAACAAGTGCTGGATACATAACATTTTTAGTCCCTGGCTGCAGTGATTTTCAGAGTGGCCAGTCTCTTTTCTTGTAATGTTCTGATCTTGCACGACTATCCCACTTACATAGGAAGCAGCAGTACTTGGTGTATCCACCCTGTAGACCAAGCACTAGCACAACCACCTTCAAGTCACCACAGAGGTACCACAGATGTTGATCATAGTTTATGCATCTCAACAGATGTTTCATGTTGTTATATGTTTCCTTCATGTGAACTGCATAACCAATTGGAACTGAAGGTAGTACATTGCCATTGTGCAGTAAGACAGCTTTAAGACTTAGGGTCGATGAGTCGATAAATAGCCTCCGCTCATCGGGGTTATAGCTGATTTTGAGGGCTTCCATTAAACCGCAGACGTTATTGCATGCAACAAGATCACCTTCCATGAAGAAGAATTGGACAAGATGCTTTTGATGGTCGCGAAAGAAAGAAATCCTAACATCTGCTAACAGATGCCACTGTTGAAGCCTGGAACCTAAGAGCTCTGCCTTACTCTTGGGCAGGTCTAGATCTCTAACCAGATCGTTCAGTTCACTTTGCGATATCAGGTGTGGTTCCGTGGAGATTGATGCAATAAAATCTGTATCTGATGAGGTAGATGGTTCATGACAAAATCCTTCTTCTTCCTCCTCCTCAGTTGAATCGACTGAGAATGTTTCTGGTGCTTTTGGAACTAGCAGTTCTTCTGAATGAGCTACCGGACGTATCGCAGATGGAATATTTGGGTACTGTAAAGTCCACTTCTTTTTTTTTTCGAAATTCCTTTCCCAATTGGAGGCACCTTGCAAAAGTAGCAATTGTCACTATGGTCAGATGGCTCTCTCCAGATCATTGGCACTGCAAAAGGCATAGATTGTCTGTTCCCGTTCAACCACTGTCTGAGGTATGATGAACATTTATTACAACATGTGTGTGGAGCCCAACTCTTGTCCTGATCTCCTATTTTGCAGCCAAAATACAAGTGGTAGGCTTTCTTAACCAAAGGAGTCAGACTTCGCTTCTGTGATGAAAAGTGACTTCACCACATATATAGCAGAAATTATCTGCTTTATTATGGGAGGTCCGAGGCATCGCTAAACGTAAATAGGCTGAACGATATAAACCGAAATGTAATGAACGTATACAGACTGAAAGACGTAATACGAACTGTAACAATTGCTGGATGACTGATAAAGGGAGAATATATAAAGCTGTGTTATGCAATTTTAGTTAGGATTGCATCACATGGGGGGAGATAAAACTGTCTAACAGTAAAAATGTCTTTGTTGCCTATGGCAACCAATCAGAGTGGAGCTTTCATTTTTACCAGTAGCAGTAAGCTGATCTCTGATTGGTTGCCATGGGAAACTAAGACAGTTTTACTGTTAGACAGTTTTTGATTATCTCCCCCATGGTCTTTTATATCCTTCTATTGGTCATTCTAAGATGATGCAATATACCAGTTGATGATGCAAACTTTTCCCAGTATTGTATCATAGGCTGTGAGAAATATAGAAAGTACGTCTATATCTTGAAATTTAGAGCCAATTTCAAAATTTGAACATCATTTTCGATCTCAGCACCCCAAAATTAGTTAAGATCAACTGTTTTCATGTCGGAACCTTTTTGGCTGTTGACCAGTGTTATTTTAAAGGATGTTGACGCAATCCGGAAAATCGCTTTAAAACGGTAGACAACTGGTGAAGAAGCAGAGTGGAAAACAATTTAGTGTTTTATTATAATTTATTTGTCAGAACACCAAGGGAAATTGAATTCCACTAACTATGTGCTAACTACTCTGGTTTATGAATGTTCAAACTTCAGGAAGGAATAGAATCGATACCTGGCGCTGCCCTGCAGAATAAATGTTGCCGTACAAGATTTCTCTGAGCATAAGTCAAGGACTAATTGCCTTTATTGAGTATTTCACTCAATGATTCCAAGAACTGCATAGACCATTCAGAGCAGGATCACTAGATGTCATTTCTGAATAAAGATGTGGGTTAACATCACCGCGGAGCATTGCTCATGTGAAATGGATGCATTCATTAGCCCTGGATTAACAGTAAATACGTGGCATTGGGATGGCAGGCAATATGTATTTACCAAGCTCTTATAGGAGTATGGCCACACAATCAGGTTTCTGGCTGCAGTTCTGAAAAATAAAAATCACAGAAAATAATGCACTAACACAATAGATGCAAATATTATATATAGACTAAGCCCTCACTCTGATATGATAAAATCTGAGACTCTCAGCCAATATATATTTGATCTAAACACATCTGTGCCCACCTACCCAGCGCCAAGGTGGTCTCCAGTCAGGCAGGTCCTTCTCTAAACCTACCTATGCCGTTGGGTATCTATATTCAGGAGGGAAGACCCTGCACATATACTGTGCTGCTCCAAGTTATCTCTATGTGCATCCAGCAACAGATGAGAGGAGGAGCAAACACACCTATATGTACCACCAAATCAAGGTCTCATGTGGGATAAGTGGGGCAAAAAGTGCACAAGAATGCTACTCACCAGATAATAGGAGTGCATTCACACTTGAAGGTGCCACTCCTTCAAGCACATACATTTATCAAAAATCACAGAAAAAGATAAAACATCCTGCACGATATGATAACTAAATATGCTGATATACATGGCAAAATTTATAAGGAAATAATCACGGAAAATAATGCACTAACACAATAGATGCAAATATTATAAAATCTGAAACTCTCAGCCGATATATTTTGATCAAAACACATCTGTGCCCACCTACCCCCGCCAAGGTGGTCTCAGTCAGGCAAGACCTACTCTAAACCTATCTCTGTGCTATTGGGCATCTATATTTAGGAGAGCAGACCCTGTACAATAATGTGCTGCTACTTGTTACCTCTGTGGGCACCAAACAACCGATGAGAGGAGGAGCACACACCTATAAGTACCACCTAATCAAGATTGCCTATTAGATAGGTGGTGGAAAAGTGCACAAAAAACTGCTACTCTCAAGGTGGGATAATAGGAGCTCATTCAGACTTGAAGGTGCCTCTCCTTCAAGTACAGTGGTTCCTTAAGATACAATATTAATTGGTTCCAGGACAACCATTGTATGTTGAAAGTTTTGTAAGTTGAGTAATTGGTTCCAAAGCCCCAAAATGTCATCCAAGATAAGAGAAAATGAAGATTTAAGAAAAATAAGCAGATAACTAAGACAGAAACACAAGTGTCAGGGCTGGGATACACAGACAAGGGGTAAGTGATCCCTGAGCTAAATCCCAACCCCTTTCCCTGCCTATTGCCTACTCAGGCTAACCCTGAGTCGACAACTTGAAGACTCGAGATACACTAGAAAAAGTGCAGGGGAAGGGAAAACAAACAAGACAGACAAACAAGAACAAATGGATAGTCAGATAGCCACGTCAAAACCAGGAGAGTACATCAGGAACAAAATCAGTAAGGCTACTTTCACACTAGCGTTTTAAAATTCCGGTATTGAGTTCCGTCATAGGGGCTCAATACCGGAATAAAACGCTTCAGTTTTGTCCCCATTCATTGTCAATGGGGACAAAACTGAACTGAAGACAACGGAATGCTCCTGAAAGCATTCCGTTCCGTCTTCAGACCGGAGAACAAACCGCAGCATGCTGCGGTTTGCTCTCCGGTCCAGGCATCCGCACCAAGACGGATCCGGAATGACCCCCAATGCAAGTCAATGGGGGTGGATCCGTCTGGTGTGACCATAATGGTAACCGGATCCGCCCTCCATTGACTTTCAATGGAGTCCATTACGGATCCGGGTACACATAGACACATACAGACATAAACATACACACACATAAAGACATACAAACACACATACATACTTACATGCTCCCCGGCAGGTCTTCGGAGCGTCAGGACGGCTCACACAGGTCACGATTCCCCACAGCGCCCTCTGCTGGGCGCCTGGTGGAATCGTCAGATGACGATTCCACCAGGCGCCCAGCAGAGGGCGCTGTGGGGAATCGTGACCTGTGTGAGCCGTCCTGACGCTCCGAAGACCTGCCGGGGAGCATGTAAGTATGTATGTGTGTTTGTATGTCTATATGTGTGTGTATGTTTATGTGTATGTATATGTATGTACTGTGTGACATGTGTGGGGCCGGAGCGCGGTTCCGGCTCCACACATGTCACTGCGGCAGGCCTGATCCGGCAGCACCCTTCACCTGCCGGATCAGGCCTGCCGCCAGTGTGAAAGTAGCCTAAGCCAAGAGTAGTCACAAAACACGCCGAGGGTCAAAAAACAAACAAGAATCTAAATAGCAGAGCACAAATGACAAACCAGGTAGTAGCAAGGAAACTCCAAACACTGGCAGCAAGGCTTACATTAGAAGTCCTTAAATACCTAGCAGACCCCACCCAACCAGCTGACTGGGAGGAGAAAGCAAGGAACAAAACTTAACTCATAAGATACCAGATAAATCAGAAAATAAACACAGACTATATTGCTCGCGTTTTCCGGCGACCAGTAACAGGCCGCGAACGAGTGTGCGCACCAGCCACGTCCCTGGCACTTATGACCGTCGCGCGCGTCCCCTGCCTGGGACGCGCATCCACAGCCAGAGACCGTCGGCTGGAGGAGGAGCCTGCCAAAATAGCGGACGAAGCCTGACCACGGGCAACCACCTCGCCACCAGAGTCAGAGACAGGACCAGCAGAATGGGTGCAATGACTGCCGGTCCTGACAACAAGTCCTTATATATAGCAGTCAGGAATAGCTGCTAACTAGTAACTAATCCAGCTATTTTACCAGAGAAGAGATCTTGATCGGTTGCATCTGAGCCTGCATTGTATGTTGAGTCTAGTTTCAAATTACGATCGGTCAAAAAAGACCATTGTATTTTGAAAATATTGTATCCTGAGGCCATTGTATCTTGAGGGATCACTGTATATACTACAGACAAAAAAAAAAAAAAACACTGAAAAAGATAAAACATCCTGCACGATATGATAGACAAATATGCAGATGCATATAGCTACATTTAAAAAAGTTTTGGAAGTCAAAATCGGGAGTGCATCATAAAAGGAGAGAAAGGACAGACATGATTTTTCCTCTTCTTTGAATTAATTCCTGGTTTTGCCTTCCAAAACTGCATCAGGAAACCTGACAGTGTGGCTATACCCTAAGCATCACCAAGTGGAAAAATCTGAGAGTTTTCTTAAATGTACCTAAAACAGTCAGCCTCATTGCTGTTTTTCTCTCAAGCAGAGCATGCTTTAGAAAACATTTTCTACCATGGGAAATTAATATAATGGATAAAATATATACATGGTCAGACTCGGTAGCGCTACATATTTTTTATCCTTTCATCCCTGGGACCCCACTTAGTGCTAAGAAAACAGTGTGTGTACATGCGGAATAACTCTATTTCTGTCAATTAAATCACTTCTACCTGGCATTTTTTTAGCAGTTATCCTCTGATTGCCGAATATCTGGTTTGCAGCTCTCTCGACGTGGTGGGTGGTGACTAGATGCCATCCAATGCATACAAAATAGAGCAGAAGCTCCTTTCTAACCTTTTGTTACTCACCCAGGATAATGGAGGACATTACAGAGAACTACTGACCTGTAGGTCTGTAAATAAAGTGCTTGTGCTGAGTTATAACCCTCTAATGTAGCTGTGCAGTCTCTGTGTGTGTGTGTCTCACTCATTTCCTGCTCACTCACTTGCATTGACATGTATAATATGACCCTACTGCAGAGACAATTAGTGATGAGCGAGTTCGGCCGAGCATGCTGGCACTCAGGTCCACTCGGTGTTCAGACGAAAGCCATCTTAGCTACTGGCATTACACTGATTGGCTGGCCAGGAACGCGCCATCTTGTGACGCCTTCAGTGCATAACAGGACACATTGCAGTAACTGAAAAAGAATACACATAATGTGCTTGAACGTTGCTAAACCTGTAAAAACATTATTGCTAAGCTAAAATACAGCAAAGACATAATTATGCAAACATTTTAGTGCAATCAATTTCACATTTGCAAGCATAATAGCAATCTTCTTTGCAATCTTCTTATAGCTGCTTGGCATAAAACACTGGAACACAGTCCAAAATTCAATTGCAATCCACGTGAGGTAATTTTGTAATCCAAACAGGTAACGTGTAATCCACATGGATAATATAAAATAGCAGCAAATAGAGAACCCTTTTTGCAAAGCGGGCTCCCAAATAACCTGAGAAGGGGGGGGGGGAAGGAAAATAGGCACGCTTAGGCGCAACTGGGAATTTTCTGCTGAATGGGGGAAGTAAATGGGGGCAATAAAAACAACAAACTAAAAACAAGTGCCAACTAGCTCTCACCCGACAGGTGCAGTCCATGTTGTGGCTCCCATAGGTCCTCCAGAGATGTCCTTTAAATCAACCAGACTGCTAGTCAGTAGAAGGGTTCCTCAGATGAGGGACCTGAAGTCCTCCTTGCTGAAACTGCTACTGAATGACATCAGAGGACGCTCCTGTAGGCCAAACAACCACCTACAAAGAAATGCCAGACCGCTGCCAATATTCAAAGATTATTATAAATATTTTATTAATTTATACATACATGACATAGTAAAAACGTGCAGGAAAGAGGCGGCATCAGCGGAAGTGACCACAACAAGGGAAAACCAACATGTCCCATAAAAAATATAAATGAAATAAAGTGCAAGTGCATCTCACAAAATACATAAGAAGGGATATGTAAGGACAACCAATTTACCCATGATGTGTCACCTCCGCGATGGCGCCAAGCTGGCTGCTGTGGTGGAGCTCCACTGCCCTTTTCTGCCAGAAGTCAGACATTACTGGGTCCAGGTGGTGGTCACACTGGTGAGCGCTGCAGCCACTTGTGCCTTTACTTTTCCAGATACTCCTGCTGGGACAGCAGGGGTAAGGACTTCTGGCTGCAGCGGTTGAGGCAAGGTTGCACCCAGGGAAGAACCGCCAGCACCCCTGGCTGCTGCTGACTTAATTTTGGAATGGAAAGTGAATGATGATGTCGTCAGCTGACCCAGCTGACAGGACTGTGATGGTGCTGGTGGTGGCAATCCAGGGCTAAGAGGCTCTGGCTGTGTCTTCTCCCTGAAACGGAAGGTGCCATCTGTTGACTCCTGTAGGCAGCGCACAGGTCCTTCGCCTGGTGGTTCCTTGGGCCAAACTTCTGGTGTTGCTGATGCAGGTACCAGGGGCTTAGATAATAAGGTAACCCCGGTAGCAAAGGGGCCTTTCAGGGATGCCATGGGGGTATATTCCACCTGATCCCCCACGTATAGGCTGTGACAAGGTTGGGGCAGGTATGGCCGTTTCACTGACCTGCTCCACTGAAAACCATAGGACGGTTCCCTTACGCCGCTCCAGTGTAGGGTCTCCCGGCCTCGGATGGTCCAGTACTTGGATGACCCAGTCCTCCACCGCATTTGTGTAGTCCCATAAGGTCTGTGCGTGGGCCATCACTTATGTAGGCACGATGGGATTCTGCCACATGGAAGGTGTTTTTGTTGATGTTCTCCTCCTGGGCGGCGGAGTGGACGCTCCAGCCGCCTCCGCTGCACCATCCGGCACCGCGAACATCGAGTCAGGACCCGGTGGGATTCTCTTGGCCAATTGGGCACTCTGATGTCCTCTGAACTGGACGGTGGTTCGGGTAACTTGCTACCACCATCACTCCCCACTTTGGTCGCAGTTGCTTCGCCATGCTGTGGTATCTTGTTGACCACTGGCTTGAACTGGAGAGGAGGGTGGAGTAATGAGGGAGGAGTCTTCACTCCCTATACGTGCAAATAGTTAGTTCCCGGTGGGCCGGGCTGTTTTTTCCCGCTATGAGGGGACGTATCATCATTTTCCCGCTTCTGGGGGTCGCAGGGCAAGAAGAATGTGTTCGTAGCGTACGTAGCGGTGTTCTTACATCACACCCTCTGGGCGGGAGCAGGTTTGATCATGTGATTTGATCATGTGACCATGCTAGGTCATGTGGGTTGGTCACGTGTCCTCCTCATTGATCAACCCTGGACCTATTTAAGTTGCTCAGCCCTCTCCCAAGATGCCTCAGTGTGAAGGTCCTTATCTTGCCTTAGGTTGTGTTGTTCCTGTTTGTGCTCTGACTCCCGCTTGTGTACCAGACTCCGCTATCCGCCTGATCCCTGCCTACCTGCATTGTCTCTCTCGTTGCCGACCCGGATTGCCTGACTTGTTCCTGTGCCACCTGCCCTGACCCTTTGCCTGTCTGACTCCGCTTCTGCCTCATCCTTCGGCCCTGAATTGTCTCTCCTGGATACGACCCGGCCTGTTGACCACTGCTTTACCCTGGTACTTTCGCAGGTATCTCCTGCTCCGTGTCCCGACCCTCCTCAGGAGGTAGAGACCTGGTGTTCCCCTCGGAAAGTCCCACCATCAGGGGTATTTGTGAAGATCGACGGGTTTCACTTAGACAACGCCCTTAGAGGAGGTAGGGCGCGAGGCACAGTGGGTCCAGACCTGCTGGTTCATTACAATAACTACTATTATACTAGCAGATAACATCTTCCGTTCTGAGCATTAAACTAAAGAATGAATTGCCTATTTGTATAGGAATTTTATCTCTATAAATGTTGTGATTTATTGTTAAATCACTTATTTCTGTATGCATTGTGTATACCTTATAACAATTCATAGGCAATATACAGTTAACATTGGCAGGCTTAGTTAAGTTACCAGGGTAATTAAATTGGTCTGCCCTTTAGTTAGTGAAGACTCGAGGAGAGCTACAGAAAAGACCTACATGGGCAAGCTCATGCAGACTAGGCCCAAGTCCAACCTTTCTCTCTGAGACTTTTGGCACAGTACCCCTGAAGGAAAGAGACCAGTCTTTTAGAAGGTCCAGAACAATGAAGCCTGTTCAAGATAATGTCAGAAAGGTATTCACTCATTTTTGGCAGAAAGACTTTGCTGCTGTGAAAAGGGTATATTGCCTCCAGCATCTACCACACTTTGAGATGGACTGGCCATCGGGATCTAAATTCTGAACCCTTCAGCCCAGAAAGGGTTAACAAGAACAGAAGGGTACACCCTGTGGTATATTGGAAGAGATTGTAAAGTGTCCTTTAAGAAGAGTCAGGGACTACTACTGCAATGTGCTACCCCCCCAGGACCCTGTTGCATCCTAGGTTTAGTGGAATTCTGAGTGGTATGGAGCGGCCCTTACTAATCTATATGTGCCACGGTGCTCCTACCTGGATTCAGCGGGACCCCAATGCTTTGGCTCCATAGCAATAAAAAGGGGAATAATTGAGGGATGAATGAAAATTAACTTGAGTCCAGACCTTGTTCAACAGCAGCTTTACTTGAATAAACTTTCATCCAAACGATTTGCAGGCTTTGTCTTGATTCCAGCAGGCTTTGGCATAAACTGGCAGGCAAATTCAATAACTCTGCTTTCTCTCTTTCTCTGCTGTACTGACAGGCTTGCTTAAAGGGAACCTGTCATCTCCAAAACACCCCTAGAACTACAGTAAGAGATGTATAGTGTAAGTGATGCTGAATCCGAATATGTAAGTTTTATCTTCATACTCACTTCCATTCTGAGCCTGTGCTCCCACAAACCTGCAGTAAAATGCACTCACTGGACTCCAGTGCTCACTCACATAATTCAGAGGACTCAAAGAAGAGTCCTCTCAATGTATTTTACTGCCAGTTTGTGGGAGCACAGCGTCAGAATGGAAGTGAGTATGAAGATAAAACTTACATATTCGGATTCAGCATCACTTACAGTATACAACGCTTACTCTAGTTCAGGGGGTGTTTCGGAGATGACAGGTTCCCTTTAAATACTTTCCTTTCTTGCCCTGTGATGGTCTGGCTTCTGTAATTTAGGTCTGTTCTGGTATCCTTGGATGGGGTGCCTTCAACTGTTATTCCCTTCCTGACACACACTTCTCTTGTCCCAACTTAGACTCCAACTAGCATTAACAGGAAACTGCTGCCCTTCCCTACTGGTAGGAAGCAGGACTGGCCCACTTCTGCTATTTACACTGCCACCTGCTGGTGAACCAGGCACATTACATGAACATAACAGTTTCATAATAATCATAGCATTGCACAATGTAGAGGACCTGGACAGAAATACACAGATGACATTTATGTTAACCCATTAGAGACATTATCATGGTGTAGGAATGGTAACACCACTCTGGGGTGTTACACTACCACCATAATTCCTGCTGCCCATAAACAGGTATTGGGGAGAAGTAAACTTTGTGATACCCCAGGACTGTACCAATTGCTGCTGCTTGTACAGCAACTCATCATTGATTTTGGTAAACCAAGGGTACTCAAATACTTTTTGTAAAGGTCCACATACCTGGATCTGCCACCAGGTGTGGGTCCAAGCTGCAAAAAATATAAGGAAGGACAATTCCAATGGTGTGTAGCACACCAAGACAAAAAGAATGACTGCTTAGTGCCACCTCACAATAGTGATGCCTCTTAGTGCCTGCCTAGACAGCAATGATTTCTATGAATATTGAGTTTACAAAAATATTTGTTTTTGACAGGAGTCTCCCTTTAGGCCTCTTTCACACGAGCGTCAAGGATTCAGTCCGGATACGTTCAGGGTGCGTTCCGGAAAATCCGCATGCATCCGCACCAATCTGCACGCAATCACAGTCATTGCGATTGCGTACGTTCATTCAGTTTTTTCCGCGCGGGTGCGAAGCGTTTTTATGCGTTTTTCACGCGCGTGATAAAAAACTGAATGTTTACAAACATCTCTTAGCAACCATCAGTGAATCACGCATTGCATCCGCACTTGCATGCGGATGCAATGCGTGATTCACGCAGACCCATTCACTTTAATGGGGCCAGGGCTGCGTGAAAAACGCAGAATATAGAACATGCTGCGATTTTCACGCAACGGCGAACTGATGCGTGAAAAACATCGCTCATGTGAAAAGCCCCATTGAAATGAATGGGTCAGGATCCAGTGCGGGTGCAATGCGTTCGCATCACGCATCGCACCCGTGCGGAAATCTCGCCCGTGTGAAAGGGGCCTTAATGCATCAGTATATATGTTTTGTGACAATCATTGTGAGGTCCATATTTTATAATAAATGCATTAAAGCCCTTCAAGGTTCAGACACTTGTGATGACCATGTGGAATATTCCTTTACCTATCCACAAGAGAGACCTGAGGATTATTTTCATGATGTACGTCTACTAAGGACAGGAAGAAAGCATGGCATGGAAACTTCTTTTTTGCAGCGCACAGGGCAAATCATCCCCGTTCTCCATCCCCTTCCATGTTCATTAGTACGACTAGTGAGCAACAATCTCCTGGGCATAAAGGAGAGGTTGGAAATTAACTGGTGTTGACATCAGTCCTGAACTGACTTGACGTTCCTCTGGAACCTGATTTAAAATAGATTTTCCATAAGACGCGAGGACATTGGTGAGTTAAACCAGTCTGGAGATCCTCTGTATAATTATACAGTACATCATATTCGTTTTAAGTGAAGCTGCTAAGAAGATGAATTGCAGCGCTCAGTAGGAGACGTCATCTAGTGTTCCTTATTCAGTGATAGCATATTGATATAGACAGGCAAAATGCCAGAGGAATTCTCTGCTGTGAAGATACAGGTTTATCAGATGTGAAGACTTAATTTTCCTGGAGCAGATAGCATTTCCCTTCTTACGTCTGTGCTCCTGGCTACTTTCCGTAGAGACAAAAAAAATAATACAGTTGCCAGGTAAATTTCATTACGGACACAGTACTAATGAGGTGGCATAAAATGGGTAAAATAGGACTTCTCACCACCATCATCTGACTGGCTAAACCTATCACAGGTCTTACCTTCTTCATGTCACCAAGCAATTTCACTGCACAATTTTAAGGAATCTTGGCTCATGTCCACTTTACAGAGCTGACATTTACTCCATCCTTCCTCTCCTAGCTCTAGATTTGTTATATTTTTCCTCTAAGTCCAGCACATTTTAACTGACAGAACAGAGAACTTACAACACATCCGTCCTAGACTATTAGAGAGACATTGGACCTCAACTGTGGCTGTGCAGATGAACACAGTCACCATAATCAGCCAGGATAAGGAGGACTGCAATGTTCTTCAAGGGGAAAGCTGAGAAGAACTCCAGGAAAATGTTCACATGACCTTGTATCTGCAGTTTCAAATGTTCACATGACCTCATAAACACTCATTATAGCTAAACTCTTAACAAGCTGATAAGAATATGCGCTGTTCCCAAAGTTGTGGCATAAACACATTCATAATTGCCCCTCAAGGTACAGTATCTTTATCTAGACCCGTTTTCAAATAAATCTCAATAGGTTGCTTATTGGAACACAGACACTAAAGTCTCATTCACACCTCAGTGTTTTGGTCAGTGATTTCCATCAGTGATTGTGAGCCAAAAACAGGATTGGAGACTGCACAGACATAAGGTATAAGGGAAAGATCTGCACCTGTTCTGTGTTTAGATCCGCACCTGGTTTTGGCTCACAATAACTGATGGAAATCACTGAGCGAACACTGATGTGTGAATGAGGCTTCAGGCAATTTCTTCCCATATGCTCCACTACGACATATACATTAAGTAGGGAGAGTTAGAAATCCCCTCTGTCACCAGAGTGAGAGCAGCTGTATTGAGCAGCTCTCACTCTGGTAGACCCAGTTTAGATGGCCCATTGATGTGAAGGATGCCATGTTATGCCTCCATGCTGACCCTTATCATCAACTTTCCCTGATAATAATAGAAAGTCTTGGGGGAGGTTCAAAAGGGTTATCCCATTACAACAACTTACCCCCAATCACAGGATAAGGGGTAAGTGTTTGATCTGTGTAGGTCTGACTGCTAAGGCCCCTGCCAATGCTGAGAATAGGGGCCCTTGTTCCCCTGTCTGAATGGACCAACAGACATGCATGTGCACTGCCGCTCCATTCTACTCTATTGGGCTGTCCATGATAGCTGAGCCTTTATACTCAGCAATCTCCCGCAGTCCTATAGATCTGAAGTGAGTGGCGGACACGCATATGTATGTGCCGCTCCATTCAAATAGGGTAACACAGCCCATATTCTCACGAACCCCAGCCCAGGGATGCGCCTAGCCTTTCTGCTGCCTGAGGCGAAAACTGAAAAGCCCCCCCCCCCCCCAATGCAAATTTCTTAATCTAACCCCTTTGCCACAATGAAAGCAATCATTGCCCATGGCCCTTCTGCTGCCCCCCTCTTGCCCCTACATGGGGCAGCCTGAGGCGATCACCTCACCTGGTCTCATTGGTGGTGCACCCTGCCCTGATGATCACACATCCTGTGGATAAGGGTAAGCTGATATAATGGGACAACCCTTTTAAAAGAGTTCTCCGGTAGTAATGCCATTTTACCAAGTGCCAGCAGCCTGCCCCACTAAGCAAAGCGTTCAAACTTACCTTTTCCCCACTGCTCTGGTCCAAAACGATGCCTCTAGTATGTCCATTTTTCAGTCCCCACACAGTTTTCTTCCAGCGCTGCCTGGCCTTGGTCACATGCTCCATTGCAGCCAATGACTGGCTTTTGTGGTGATGTAGCCACAAGCAGCATGCCACCACTGAAGCCAGTCATTGGCTGCAGCAGAATGCAGAACCGGATGAAAACCGTGCAGGAACCAGAAGATGGACTCACCGCTGGCAGCGAAGAGGACCAGAGCAGTGGGGAAAAGGTAAGTATGAATCATTAGCTTAGTGTGGCAGGCTGCTGGCACTTGGTAAAATGGCATTATTACCGGAGAACTCCTTTAATGTCAATTTGAGCAAGCCATTTTTTTTTTGCTTGTAAATTACATTGGCAATGAATAAGAATTAAAAATAGACGAATTCTGAGTGACTGCCAAAGATGAGTGCTCTTCATTCTTCTATAGTGGCAGGAGGCGCAGGATTTTGGGCAGTAAAGTGACTTGTTTGTTCCCATTTCATCATGCTTACCTCCGGAGCCAAATCAAACATGTAATTATCTCATCTTTCTTGGAACATTGCTCATGAGCTACGATGTCTTCACATGATGTGACTTTCCTGCTAACCGTTGATACATCTTGGTGTGTATTCTGCCCCCGGGCAATAAGTCTCATTCTCATTACTAACGAGCCGCTGTGTTAAATGCAGACATCAATATATCTACTGGTCGTCTATCCATGTCCCAATCACGATTTCCATCTGATAGTTATAAAAAGAAGGCAGGGGTGATCCAGTCAACACACAGTTGTCAGGATTTCAAAATTAATTAAAAAATAATGAATTCATTATTCTTATGAAAAGGTAAAAATATTGCATTTCTTATAGCGATGCAAGGTGTTCTTCTAACTTTACTACCACTGAATTGGCCTAAACGCAGGCAATTATAGCAACAGCGTTAATATTGACCGGCAAAATCATTTGCGTGGCTTGCTGAGGAAAACAAATCAACAACAGTAACATATATTGAGCTATTATTAAAGTTTTACAAAAAGGGAATTTTATATTCCATAAAACTACCGTGTAACTTTATCGCCATCTGCTGTGTATTTGTGGTATGACAGGAATTATAGATTTTAGGAAACATGGAAAATATCTCTTCAGTATTGAGCAATTCTTATTTGCAGCAACTAAAGGGGATCTAAACATTGTTAAATCTCCTCACAGTGTGAATATTTACTTAAAGGGGTTGTCCCACAAAAAATATTCTACAGTTTTCAAACCAGCACCTGGATCTTAATACTTTTGTGATTGCATGTAATTATAAAGTTAGCATAGCCATTGAGTTATTCAATAAAATGTATCTGTATAGCGCCACCTGCTGTCTTTTTTTCTTATTTCTTTGTGTGGCTCACTGAGAAGGCCACACATGCTTAGTTTCGTCCTTCAACTGCCTCCTGAGCTATATCAGAGCTATGATTGGGGAGATCTCTGGACCCATGTGAAGTACAGGGCTGGTTCTAGGTTTGTTAGAAAGTGGTTGTCATGTACTATATGATGTCTGATTTCCATTTTTTAAATTAATCATGGGATAACCCCTTTAAGGCTCTATAAAAGACATGAAATTAACAAGTGTTTGTGTGCCATTACATTGTGTATAATTTTTGACTTAGATAACAATCGGATCATGTTAGTAGTAAACAGTGCAGGCGATATACATATGTGTCAAGTTGCTTGACATTGGATCTAATAATTGTTAATGGTTAGTGCGACATGTGACTGCGACATGCCAGTCGAAAAAAATCTAGACCTGATGGATTTTATGTTGCAGATCAAATGACTTTTACTCCATTGACTTTATTGTAAGTCACATGCAACATGCGACTCACCTGAGACTTTTCTGTGACAGCCAAATCACCGCTGTAAAATAGTCATGACAGCAAGTGGCATATATTTTTGCACAACTTTTCTGCAACTTGCTATGACATGTCTCTGTGTAGCCCCAGTCTAATTCCAAAGGGTTCACTTACGTTTTATTGCAACTAACTTTTTTCAAACATACTCGCTATATAACAGATGCCTAGTATTTTCTGCACTGTTTCCTTCTGTCTTTAGTATCATACCATACCCAGTCCTGCGGAGAAGAAAGAACAGGGGTTTACATGTGGCAAATTTTTATAACCTCCCCTGAAAATTTCACATACTAGAAACAGCCACAGTGGCTCTTACCCAGCAGGCCACAGGGCTAGCTAAAATGTGCTCTTGAGGGAGCCTTCCCTTAAAGGGGTATTCCCATCTTAGACACCGGGGGCATATCGCTAGGATATGCCCCCATTGTCTGATAGGTGGGACCCACACCTATGTCGAGAACGGAGCGGGGAGCGCTTCTCCCATATAAATGAATGGGAGTGCACCAGAATGAAAGGTCACATTAATAGTAAAGAGTGAGTCCTTACTTTATCTATTCTGTAGCCCTATAACAAATCCTTCCGCTCCTGATGATACAGGCACTCCTGTTGAAACACGTTGAGCGCACTAGGAAAATCACATTCATATTTAGGGGATCTATGATACGGCTTAGATTTAGCTGGAAACGAGTTATCTGGCGATATTAAAATACATCACAAAGTATCATCTTTCTTTCACTGGTATTTAGGGCTATGACTAGTAGCAACATTGTATTCACAACTCTATCCAGTGTTTCTATAGGAGATACATCTATAGTGGATTCCCGCTATACTCTTAGAGCGTTTACATGTTCTATACTGAGTATGAGGGAGCACTGCAGATACTATTTGTCAGTACCTCTCCACTCCTAGTGACTTATCAATCTTGGGCATGATATTTGTTGGTTTGCTCATGGTCACTAGTAACAGGAGTATTATGTGATGGGAATATTGGGGATTTCCCCATCCCGTCTTATGCTCTCATCCTGAGCAGGGGTCTGGTATATTTACCTGAGATACATAGGGCCAGTGCCCCTCGTGTTAATATTAAGATTGCATAATACATTTATTCATTTTCTACTTTTAGTATCCATTCAGGCAGTGAAATTTATGTTATATTTTGGATACTTAACTTTCTATTAGAGATGAGCGAATCATGCAAAATTTTATTCGCCGAACATTCGCCGAACTTTTCCTGAGATTCGTATATTCGACAAATAGATTAGTTGAATTTGCGTACAAAATATACGTAATTTTATGGCTTTTAGCGAACATTCCCGCACTAATAACGAACGTTCAGGTAAAAAGGTACGCGACCTCTTTGAACACGTACGCATAAGTGTAAAAATTACGGACGAAAATGACGGGCTTTGCTGGAGAGGAATGGTGGAGCAGGAGGAACGCTCTGAGTCTGACCTCTGGCTTCATATGGATACTGTATCAGCAGATGACAGCAGATCATCCAGCGCCTTGGTGGGTTAGCCTGGTGGAACAACGGCCAAGTATTGCAAATACTACTAGAAGATGCTCCAGCTACAGGTCCTTTGGCACTTCTGCCCTGTGCCACCTTCTCCTTTTTTTTAGAGCTCGAGGTCTGGCTGGAAATGGACCCCTTTTGCTTATCCATTCCAGACATTTTTCAATTCACTCTGTGGCCCTGTAGCTGTATCTCCCTGTCTCTCTCTCCCTGCCTGATTAATTACTAGCCCTGAACTGGCCCTGCACTTGCCCTGTAGTATCCCTGATATGTGTAATATGGATTCCCAGAACAATTACACCCCCATTTTCACAAATCAGGTCTCAGAACTTCACACACAGTGCTTCTGATCGTCTCAGCAGTCGCAGCAGAAGTGATGCATCACTGGCTTACCGAGCCTGAGCCAATCAGAGCAAGCCCTGCCCACTAGGTCAGGTGACCGCTTTCTTCCCGGACTTTTGCGCACGATAATCGAACTAACAGTAAAAGTTTGCTAATGAATTGAATTCGTATGCAATAGCGTATAATTTATAGGGCAACTACGTAGCGAATGCATACTAAGCTGAAGCGTATCACCTAATATTCGGATTCGCTTCGCAGCTGAAAATTTCCAAGATTCGATACGAATCAACGAATCGACGAATAGATTCGCTCATCTCTACTTTCTGTCTAATTGTCAGTGATTTAAAAAATAACTGTACCCAGACACTAATAGTATAAACATAATGTCCCCAAAAAATAATTGTGCTAAGCTGATACTGTGCCAGGGTGCCCCCCAAAGTAAAGGTGCTCCCCAAAATCCAATCAATAGAAATAATTCTCTGCCAGAGCACACTTAGTGGTAATAATGCCCCCATAGTGCCCATACTAGTAACCATGTTCCCCATAGCCCCCCAGTAGTAGTAAAGCTCACCATAATACCCCCAGTAGTAATAATTCTCCATATAATATGACAGTATAAGAAATTCCCCCACTTCCCCAGTGCCCACAATTGAGCTAATGTCCCCATAATGTATGCCAGTATAAAATACCCCTATATAGTGCCCCAGTAAATGTCCCATAGTGCTCCTCTCCCCCTTCCCCATAGTGTCCCCCATAATATGCCAGTAAAAAAATGCCCCTTCTTACTGCCCCCAATGGATGCCCTTATAGTGCTCCTCTCCCCCATAATGTGCCAGTACAAAATGCCCCTTCTTTGTGCCAAAAGATGCCCCAATAGTGTTCCACTCCCCTATAGTGCCCCATAGTGCCATTCTCCCCCATAGTGCCTCCCATAATGTGCCAATAAAAATGCCCCTTTAGAGGCACCAGATGCCCCCATAGTGCCCCCAAATAATGCCCTTATAGTGCCACCAGATGCCCCATAATGCTGCTCTCCCCTATAGTGCCCCCATAATGTACCAATAAAAAAGGCCCCTTTAGAGACCCCAGATGCCCCCACAGTGCTCCAATCCCCCATAGTGCCCCCAAATAATGCCCCTATAGTTCCACTCTCCCCTATAGTGCCTCCCATAATGTGCCAGTTGAAAAAAGGCCCCTTTAGAGCCCTCAGATGCCCCCACAGTGCTTCACTCCCCCATAGTGCTCCCAAATAATGCCCCTATAGTGTCACCAGATGCTCCATAGTGCTCCACTCCCCTATAGTGCCTCCTATAATGTGCCAGTAAAAAATTCCCCCTTAGTGCCACCAGATGCCATAGCTCACCCTATAATGCCAATGCCCGCAGATGCCCCCATAATGCTCCTCTCCCCCATGGTGTCCCCCATAATGTGCCAGTAAGAAAAGTCCCCCAGATGCCCCCATAGTGCCACCTCCATAATGTGCCAGTAGGAAATACCCTCAGATGCCCCCCAAAAAATTGTTCCAGTATGAAATGCCCTGAGAGTTTAAAAAAATAATGAATGGCTTCTAGGGGGGTCCAGACCCATTGGATCCCCCCTGTCCCGCCCATGCAGGACACACAGCAAGAGACCAAATAGCTCCTCCTCTGCCAGCACAGTCCAGGGAACTAAGGGGGAGGAGCAGCAGCACAAAGCACATTTGCACTGCACTTTTATGTACAAAAATAAATAAAACTACACTCCCCCGTTTTTATTTTACACATCTAACCAATAGAATTACTCAGCATTACCATGTTAATAGGAGTCACCATCCTCCAACAGAATTGCTCGGCATTACGATGTTAATAGGAGTTGCCATCCACCAATAGAATTGCTCAGCATTACCATGTTAATAGGAGTCGCCATCCACCAATAGAATTGCTCGGTATTACCATGTTAATAGTAGTCGCCATCCACCAATAGAATTGCTTGGTTTGAGTTTGAAAAAAAAGTCGGTTGTATCGAGTCATTGGCTCCACAGTGATCAGTGAAGATGGTCGTCTCCCGGCTCTGCCCAATGCAGCAGGATCGTTCTGCAGATCATCACGTCATATCGTTGCCATTTTGGTCGTACGAAAAGATTTCTGTATCCCAGGAAAATGATTGCTTATAATATTAAACAGAAGATACTAAAGAGCATCTGTCAGCATGATCAACCTGACCAGCCAGGCGCCTGGTAGGGTTGATCATGCTGATTTTGTATATGTAAATGAGTAAGTTTCAGTGCACATCCACATTGCTCTGTATATGTACAGATTGTATACATACAGCAGATATCACTCAGCATGGACATGTCAGTAAGACTATTGATTTCTCATGCTGCTCTTGCTAGGCTGTAGGTAGTGTATATGATCAGGGCCGATATTAACAACTAGGCACCGGGGGCACGGTGCCTAGGGCAGCAGGTTGCGGGGGGCGGCACCCCGCCAGGAGTATATAACGATTTAAAAAAAAAAAAAACCCATCCTGGAATTTATATATATTTTTTAAATTTCGGCGGGGGGGTGGGTTGGGGGGGTGGAGGGTGGGTTTGTGTGCTAGGGTGCTGCTGTCGGGGTAGCGCGGGGTATCGGCGACCATGCTGGTGCTAAACTTTTCCCTTATAAGATGCAGTGCATCTTATAAAGGGAATACTAGCGAGCGCTTCCATAATGGAAGCGCTCACTAGCCTGCAGGAGGAGGGGGAGTGAAGCGCTGGTGGCGCTGTACAGTACTTACCCCTCCTCCTGCTTGCTCTTCCTGAGGCCGGCGCTGCTGTGTCCTGACTGCCTGCAGCGTCAGGACGTACAGAGCGCCCCTCTGACCTGACGCTGCAGGAGGTCAGGTGACTTCAGCGCGGGCCCCTGGAAGAGGAGAGAGCTGGGACACAGTCAGGACCGGAGGTAAGTTTTTTTTTTTTTTTTTTTTTTGTCTGATCTGAGGTCTGAAGTGGGGGCCAAAAAGGGATCTTAAAAGGTGGGGACAGAATGGGGGGGGATCTGAAAAGGTGGGGACAGAATGGGGGTGGGGGAATCTGAAAAGGTGGGGACAGAATGGGGGGGGATCTGAAAAGGTGGGGACAGAATGGGGGGGGATCTGAAAAGGTGGGGACAGAATGGGGGGGATCTGAAAAGGTGGGGACAGAATGGGGGGGTCTGAAAAGGTGGGGACAGAATGGGGGGATCTGAAATGGTGGGACAGAATGGGGGGGTCTGAAATGGTGGGACAGAATGGGGGGGGAATCTGAAATGGTGGGACAGAATGGGGGATCTGAAATGGTGGGACAGAATGGGGGAGGATCTAAAATGGTGGGACAGAATGGGGGGTCTGAAATGGTGGAACAGAATGGGGGGGATCTGAAATGGTGTGACAGAATGGGGGGGGATCTGAAATGGTGGACAGAATGGGGGAGATCTGAAATGGTGGGACAGAATGGGGGGATCTGAAAATGGTGGGACAGAATGGGGGGGATCTGAAATGGTGGGACAGAATGGGGGGTCTGAAATGGTGGGACAGAATGGGGGGGGATCTGAAATGGTGGGACACAATGGGGGGGATCTGAAATGGTGGGACACAAATGGGGGGGGTCTGAAATGGTGGGGACAGAATGGGGGGATCTGAAATGGTGGGACAGAATGGGGGGGGGTCTGAAATGGTGGGACAGAATGGGGGGGGTCTGAAATGATGGGACAGAATGGGGGGGGGGTCTGAAATGGTGGGACAGAAATGGGGACCAGAAAGGGGGGTCTAAAATGGGGGCCAGAAAGGGGTTCTGACATGGGCCCAGAAGGGGGGGGGTCTGACATGGGCCCCAGAAGGAGAGTTCTATATGGGGGCCACAAGAGTATGATATGGGGCCAGAAGGGGGGGGGGGGTATGATTGGGGATCTAATTAGGG
>ONZH01012635.1:0-162777 GCA_900303285.1 Rhinella marina
GTGACAAACACCCAGGGACACAGGACAGACAAACATAGAGGGGAACAGACACCACACAAGGGGGACAGACCACACAGGGGGACAGACACACACAGGGACCGACACACGACAGGGACACACAGGGTCAGGGACAAGGATGGATAGGGACACACAGGGACAGGGACACACACACGACACCCAGGGACAGAAAGACACCCAGGGACAGAAAAGACAGGAAAGACACCCAGGGACACACACATGGGGACAGAAACACACAGGGGGACAGACAGACACACAGGGACAGACAAACACACAGGGGGACAGAAAGACACACACAGGGACAGACAAACACACAGGGACACACACTGGGGGACAGACAACAGGCACACCACAGCTAGGACTCACCAAACTCCAGCCTGGCTCCTCTCGTGCAGCATCACAGTCACAGCTCTTCTGGCTCCTCCCCCACTGGTCACATGGTCTTCAGGAAGGTCTTTAGCCCAGGGGTCCCCAACCACCGGGCCGTAGCCCAGGTCCGGTCCGAATCGTGTCTGCCGGGCCACGGTGGCAGGGGACAAGGAGATGAGCGCTTCCATTGTAGAAGGGCTATCTCCATAGTCATCTGTATCGCCGTCCTCAGGACGGCGAATATGGATGCCTGTGCTGCGGCAGGGGAGGGAGAGGCATCTCCCCTGCCCTTCACGATAGGCTGCAGGCCTAGTGCCTGTGCCCATCAGAGGCCAGCTCAGGCGGCACGTCATCGCGCCGCTGAGCCGTACAGAGCAGGACACAGGCCGGAGGAGCCTGCATCGCATTGCTACCAGCACCATGGAGGTAAGTATAAGTGTTGTTTGTTTTTTAAATTGGACAACACACTTCTCCTGCACTGTGGGGGCACTTCTTATATTATGAGGGGTAATGGGGCACACAATTTTATTACATATTTCTTGGAGGGCATATATGGGCCCTTCTTATGGAATATTATTGGGGGCATCTATGGGGCCCTTCTTATGGCAAATTATTGGGGGCTTCTAATGGTGTATTATTGGGGGCATCTATGGGGCACTTCTTATTGGGGTGCATTATGGGACTTCTATTACATTATTGAGGGCACTGTGGGGGCATCTATCGGGCACTTCTTAATAGTACATTATGGGGCATCTATTGCACTTTTCGTTGGGGCATCTACATCTACTGTGCTCAAAGAGGAGGTATTTTATATGGGGGGCTCTGTAAAGGGGCATTTTATAATATATTTTAATATATTTATATATATTAATAAGCACCTTGCGTGAATCAGTTAGCGCCCCCCCCCCCCCCCCGCGGCCTTGGGGAAATGGTCTACCGAGAAACCGGGCCTCAGTGCAAAAAAGGTTGGGGACCACTGCTTTAGCCCACAGCAGGATCTATCCCTGGACTGCAGGGGTGAGTGGACGTACAGGAGGAGGGAACATCAGAGAGGATGATGTTTCCTTCCTCTGCTGCTGTGTCGGCAATCAGTAACACTAGAAAGTGAGGGGGCGGGGCCATTCAGACCTACCGGGCCCCCCAACCTCACAGGCCCCATAGCAATGGCGTGGTCTGCCGCCATTGGCCGTACACCACTGCGTGCAAGGGCTACAAGCTTGGCCAGCTGTGGAGGTGCACGTCGGGTGTGTGGAAGTATTTACCACTCTGCCGGGGGATAGCAGTATGGCCACCTGTAATTTGTGTAAACAGAAATTGAGCCATGGGGAAAGCCACAAATGTTGGCCATTTGAATCGGCGTCATGCCAGCAATTTAGAGCAGCCCATTATACTAAAGAGCTGTTTACTCTCCCGGGGTCCCTTCTGTCAAGCAGGCCACATCCAGGGCCATAGCTCAGCCCGCATCCCGATGTGTAACTAGTACATCCACTTCATCGTCGGCCAGTGAGTGCATGTCTCCACCTCCTCTCATTTGGCAGCCGTCCATTGCCGAGTGCGTGGCCAGGAAGCAGTTTTTCGCCACAAGTAATCCGACAGTGCGCAAACTGAATGGTCACCTGACAAAGTTGCTGGCTGTGCAGGTCTATTGCTGTTCCAGCTGGTTGACTGCCCAGCTTTTAGGGAGCTAATGGCTTGCGCTCAGCCACGCTGGCAGGTCCCTAGCCGGCATTACTTCTCCAACAAAGCTATCCCTGCCCTTTACTCCCACGTGGCTGACAATATTGGACGCTCCTGCAGCTGTCTCTCTACAGCACGGTGCACGTCACGGTGGACACCTGGAGCAGTGCTTACGGCCAGGGGCAATACATGTCCGTTACTGCCCACTGGCTGAATGTATTTAGTGTTAGCGAGGCAGGAACCCCCCAGCAACCCGGTCAATTGCTGTTGGCACCTCCACATGCTTTCCAGCCAGGATTGCAGCAGACCACCCAACAACTATCCTGTAACGATTCAGGTAATGTGGACTCACTGTGTTACCTACCAGAAGGAGTAGGAAAAGGCTGGCCAGACAGGACGAGCTGCAGAAGCTGAACTTGAGTAGCAGAGCTGAGGTAGTAGCAGAACTTGGAGTAGTAGAGGTGGGATTATGCAGACGTGGCAGTAGCAGGACTTGAATAGCAGAGCTGTGGTAGTAGCTGAACTCGGAGTAGTAGAGCTGGGATTATGTGGGCGTGGCAGTAGCAGGACATGAATAGCAGAGCTGTGGTAGTAGCTGAACTCGGAGTAGCAGAGCTGGGATTATGCGGGCGTGGCAGTAGCAGGACATGAATAGCAGAGCTATGGTAGTAGCAGAACTCGGAGTAGCAGAGTCGACAGTCCGGGTCATACACAGGAGGGCAGCGAGGTACCAGAGAATAGACAGAGGCGTAGTCAGGAACAAGCCAATGGTCGAGGCGGGCAGCACAGGTTCAGGTCAGCAAACAGAGTCGGCAACTGGAGGATCAATGAGGTACCACAGGATCAGGCAGGAACTTAGAAGGCAGGAACAGGCACGGGTTATACACGGAGTAACAACACAGGAGACGATAGCACACCTTCGCTATGGAATAAACCACAATATTGCTCAGGCATCTGAGAGTGGGCGGGGCTGCCTTAAATAGCTGATCTTGGTCCAGGACAGGTGGGGGACAGATTTCAGGTGCACACACTGCGTGTATAAGAAGCAGAGAGAGCCCGGCCCCTATGGGACACAGCCGGAGTAGCCCTGGAGGATGAGACAACATGGCAGTGTCCAGATGGAGCATGGACAGGGATCATGCGACGGTGAGTGCTGGGAATAGTAGTACGCCGGCAGCTGGCAACCACCGGCGTTACAGTATCCCCCCCTTACCCCCTTCTTTGCTCCAAAACGAGAAAGAAATTTTTTCAAGAGGGCAGGAGCATGGATGTTGTCTTCTGGCTCCCAAGACCTTTCCTCAGGACCATAGTTCTTCCAGTCCACTAGAAAATATCTCTTGCCAGCAATTCTTTTGCAATCAAGGATGCTCTTGACTTCGAATTCAGATTCGGATCCCGTAGCAACAGACGTTGAAGAAGAAGGCTGGAATATCTGTTAAGAATTAGCGGCTTTAAAAGCGACACGTGAAAAGAGTTTGGGATCCGGAGAGAAGGTGGAAGCCGGAGCTTGTACGAGACTGGATTTATCTGCTTCAGGACTTCAAATGGTCCCAGGAACCAGGGAGCAAACTTATAACAAGGTACCTTCATACGGATATTTCTTGAGGAAAGCCACACTTTATCCCCAGGAGCAAATTGAGGAGGAGGTCTGCGCTGAACATCTGCATTCAGTTTCATACGGGACACTGCCCGAGAAAGAGAGGATTTAGTTTTCTCCCAGATGTGCAAGAAGTCAGACATAGAAGAATTAGCAGTAGGAACTTCCGAAGATTCAGAAGTGGGAAGTGGAACACGTGGGTGGAGCCCATAGACGATGAAGAAAGGGGAGGTCCCAGTCGATTCTCCGGAATGATTATTGTAGGAGAATTCTGCCCATGGCAGAAGATGCACCCAGTCGTCATGTTGTGAAGAGACAAAATGTCGTAAGTAGTTCTCCAAGATTTGATTGATGCGTTCAACTTGTCCATTAGTTTGTGGGTGGTATGCAGAGGAGAAGTCCAACTTGATTTCAAGCAGGCCACATAGTGCTCTCCAGAATTTAGACGTGAACTGTACTCCACGATCGGACACTATATGAATAGGTAAGCCATGGAGACGGAAAATGTGTTCCACAAACAGATGTGCCAGACGAGTAGCAGAAGGTAGGCCAGAAAGGGGAATAAAATGTGCCATCTTCGAAAAGCGGTCCGCCACTACCCAAATCACGGAACAGCCAGCAGAAAGAGGCAAGTCAGTTATGAAGTCCATGGCGATATGTTGCCATGGCACATCTGGAATGGGTAGAGGTTGCAGAAGCCCAGCAGTCTTAGTTCTGGAAGTCTTGTTGCGGGCGCAGGTGGGACATGCCAAAACAAATTCCCGAACATCCTTGGGTAGAGAAGGCCACCAGTAATGGCGAGAAAGCAGGTCAAGAGTCTTGCGGATTCCAAGGTGGCCGGCATAATTAGAACAGTGTCCCCAGGTGAGTATGTGCTTTCTCTTGGCAGACGGGACAAAAATCTTCCCTGGGGGTATGTCTTTTAGCCGGACAGGGGTTACAGATATCAGACGCGTGGGGTCTATGATGTGTTGGGGTTCCTCAGATTGATCTGCGGAGTCAAAAGACCGAGAAAGAGCATCTGCCTTGACATTCTTATCTGCTGGGCGAAAATGCAGAAGGAAATCAAACCTAGCAAAGTAGAGTGCCCACCTGGCTTGTCGACGGTTCAAACGTTGAGGGGTTTGCAAATAGGTCAGGTTCTTATGATCTGTATATATGACCACCGGATGTAATGCACCCTCCAGGAGGTATCTCCATTCCTCTAGAGCCATCTTGATGGCGAGCAGCTCTCTGTCGCCGATAGTGTAGATCTTTTCAGCAGAAGAAAATAACTTGGAGAAGAAACCACAGGAAACAAATTTTCCCCTAGAATTCTTTTGCAACAGAACTGCTCCCGCTCCGATCGAGGAGGCATCCACCTCAAGGAAGAACTGCTTGGAGATGTCAGGATGGTGCAAGACGGGGGCAGCAGCAAAACAGTCCTTTAATTGTAAGAAGGCCGACTCAGCTTCTGGAGTCCAAATCTTGGCATCTACTCCCTTTTTAGTCAAGGCAGATATCAGAGCAGACAGGAAGGAGAAATTTGGTATAAACTGCCTGTAGAAATTTGCAAACCCTAAAAATCTCTGAATGGCTCGGAGACCCTGTGGCCTTGGCCACTTTAAGACAGCTGACAACTTGTCTGGATCCATTTGCAGTCCGGAACTGGAGATGATGTATCCCAAGAATGGCAGGGAGGACTTTTCAAACTCACACTTTTCTAGTTTGGCATACAGTCCATTCTCCCTTAGGCGCTGCAGAACTAGATGCATATGCTTCCGATGGGAAGACTGGTCTGAAGAGTAGACTAAGATGTCATCTAGATACACCACCACACAGACATTGAGAAGATCCCGAAAGACATCATTTACAAACTCTTGGAAGGCAGCGGGCGCATTGCAAAGTCCGAAAGGCATGACCATATATTCATAGTGGCCGTCACGGGTGTTAAACGCTGTCTTCCATTCATCGCCTTTGCGGATTCGGATCAGGTTGTAAGCCCCGCGCAGATCTAACTTAGAGAAAATCTGCGCTCCACGAATACGATCAAATAGTTCAGAGATCAATGGCAAAGGGTACTTATTTTTCACCGTTATTTTGTTCAGCCCCAGATAATCGATGCAGGGACGAAGTGAACCATCCTTCTTCTCCACGAAGAAAAAGCCAGCTCCAGCAGGTGAGGTAGACTTCCGGATAAACCCCCTCTCCAGGTTTTCTTTAATATATTCAGCCATGGCTTGGGTTTCAGGTAGAGACAACGGATAAACCCTTCCACGAGGAGGTGTAGTCCCAGGCAAAAGTTCAATAGGGCAGTCATAAGGACGATGGGGTGGTAAAGTCTCTGCCTTCTTTTTGCTGAAGACGTCGGCAAACGCTGCAAATTGCGGAGGTAACCCAGACAAGTTCGGCGGTATTGGAATAGCCGATGCGGGATGGACCTCAGACAGGCAGGTATTGTGACAGCGAGAACCCCAGCGAAGGATCTGCCCAGTTTGCCAATCAATAACCGGAGAGTGCTGGCGTAGCCAGGGAAGGCCCAGGAGAATAGGATCGGTGAAGTGTGGCAGGACGTAGAAGGAGATCTCTTCAGAATGCAGAACTCCAACTTGTAGCTTTAAAGGTGCGGTAACCAACCGGATAGGCTCAGGTAAAGATTGTCCATTAACAACTGTAGCCACTAAAGGTTTTTCCAGGTGGATAGTAGGCAACTGGTACTGAGAAACCAGGGCTTGACGGATAAAGTTACCAGCAGAACCGGAATCCAGGAACGCAGGCACGGATATACTGGTTTTCGGCAAAGCGAGAGTCACTGGTATATGGAGCTTAGGAGAGCAGACATTATCGCCTAGGTTCACCTCTCCTAAAGAGCCTAGGCGCTGGAGTTTTCCGCCTTTAGTGGGCAGTTGCGCACAAAGTGTCCCTTGCCACCACAATACAGGCACAAATTTTAATTACGTTGACGCTGGCGCTCCTGGTCCGAGAGTTTCAGGCATTCGACTTGCATGGGTTCCTCAGTCGTCTTGGAAGCTGGAGACAGAATGGGCTTCTGGAAAGAGAGTGCAAGTCTTGGAAACCTCTTTGCTCGAGCCACCTGAGCAAATCGGTCATGAAACCGTATATCAATACGAGTGGCAAGAGTAATTAGTGCATCAAGGGAGGTAGGCTGATCTCTGCCAGCAAGTTCATCTTTAATACGGTCACTAAGACCCTCCCAGAACACGGACAATTGGGCTTCTTCATTCCAGGCAAGTTCTGCGGCAAGAGTGCGGAATTGTATAGCATACTGTCCTACAGTCATGGAACCCTGACGGAGGCGGAGCAATGCCGTAGCCGCAGATGAAGTTCGACCTGGTTCTTCGAACACTGTGCGAAAATCAGCCAGAAAAGTCTGAAGATTCGAGGTCACAGGGCCGCTACGTTCCCACAGAGGGTTGGCCCAGGCGAGAGCCTCCCCGGAGAGCAGGGAGATAATAAAGGCCACTTTAGCTCGTTCA
This sequence comes from Rhinella marina, assembly GCA_900303285.1. NCBI lineage: Eukaryota > Metazoa > Chordata > Amphibia > Anura > Bufonidae > Rhinella > Rhinella marina. The sequence continues at coordinate 7,138 of ONZH01012635.1, forward strand.
GAAGGAAACTTGCCACTATGCAGCTCAAAATGGATCAGGCATTGGTTGAGAAAGCCTCTGCAGGACTTCGGATCACCACTGTAGCGAGGAGGCAGAGGCAGCTGGACAGCGGAACTGGCATGGTGTGAACATGGTGCAGCAGGAGAAACAGGAGTTGCTGGGACTTGTAGTGCAACTGTTGTGGACGGACTTATTGCATCCAAACGAGCCGAGATAGTGTTTAAACACTGCAACAGAACATCCTGACGTTCACTCTGACACTGTAGTTCATGGTAAAGGTCCTGAACAACAGGCTTGGGCTTGCCAGCGGAGTCAATGGCCTGAGCAAACTGTAACGATTCAGGTAATGTGGACTCACTGTGTTACCTACCAAAAGGAGTAGGAAACGGCTGGCCAGGCAGGACGAGCTGCAGGAGCTGAACTTGAGTAGCAGAGCTGAGGTAGTAGCAGAACTTGGAGTAGTAGAGGTGGGATTATGCAGGCGTGGCAGTAGCAGGACTTGAATAGCAGAGCTGTGGTAGTAGCTGAACTCGGAGTAGTAGAGCTGGGATTATGCGGGCGTGGCAGTAGCAGGACTTGAATAGCAGAGCTGTGGTAGTAGCAGAACTCGGAGTAGCAGAGCTGGGATTATGCAGGCGTGGCAGTAGCAGGACTTGAATAGCAGAGCTGTGGTAGTAGCAGAACTCGGAGTAGCAGAGTCGACAGTCCGGGTCATACACAGGAGGGCAGCGAGGTACCAGAGAATAGACAGAGGCGTAGTCAGGAACAAGCCAATGGTCGAGGCGGGCAGCACAGGTTCAGGTCAGCAAACAGAGTCGGCAACTGGAGGATCAACGAGGTACCACAGGATCAGGCAGGAACTTAGAAGGCAGGAACAGGCACGGGTCATACACTGAGTAACAACACAGGAGACGATAGCACACCTTCGCTATGGAATAAACCACAATATTGCTCAGGCATCTGAGAGTGGGCGGGGCTGCCTTAAATAGCTGATCTTGGTCCAGGACAGGTGGGGGACAGATTTCAGGTGCACACACTGCGTGTATAAGAAGCAGAGAGAGCCGGCGCCCGCCCCCTATGGGACACAGCCGGAGTAGCCCTGGAGGATGAGACAACATGGCGGTGTCCAGATGGAGCATGGACAGGAATCATGCGACGGTGAGTGCTGGGAATAGTAGTATGCCGGCAGCTGGCAACCACCGGCGTTACATATCCACTTCCACCTCCACGGGCAGTCCGCCTGCTGGAGCGTCAAGGCAGCGAGTTACCCCCGCTCCTTCATATCACATGTGCCAGGTGAAATGCTGCCATGCAGTGTTAGACTTAGTTTGTCTTGGCAGTAGCAGCCACACAGGCCAGCGCTTGCTGCATTACATGAAGCAGCAAATAGCGCGCTGGCTGACTCCATAGCAGCTGGAAGTGGGCAAGGTAGTGAGTGACAATGGGACAAATATAGTGGCAGCGCTGAACCTGGGTCAATTCTCACATGCTCCCTGTATGGCGCAATGGATCATGAAAACAGGAGCTATGGGTACTTTGGGTCTTAATGACCGCAACGATTTGAGTGTTTTTATAGGAGATTGATTAATGATATGTACACATTTTTGTATTATATATATGTATGTTGCGATGTATCTTGTTTGTGAAATGCCGTGATTGGCTTTGTCATTGAGACTTTTTTGGATAAGAGGAGGGATTAGCGTACCTTACGCTGTTACGTAGTGGTTTGAGAAAGCGCAGGCAGCGCGAAACGGCCGTCACCGCTGACCTCTACATGTGCATTGTATTGCTCGCCCCCTCACCCTGCATTTTGTGAGTATTGCTGAATAAACTTACTTCGCACAAGATTCAAGTTTGGTGAGTGCCGTCCATCGTACTTTGGTAAGCTCTTTTCTCCAGTTGATTACATGTCCTAAATCTAGTGGTGCAAAGATTTCTAAAAACATTCACTGGCCTGCGCACAGTGCTGGCAAAGTCGCGGAAGCTTTGCACTCATTTCAGCCATTCATATGTATCTCGCCACGCTCTGGTGGAACTGCAGCATCAAAACGGTCTTCCGCTACACCGCTTAATAGGTGACGTGGTGACCTGGTGGAATTCCACTCTTCATATGTTGCAGCGACTCCTAGAGCAGCGTAGAGCAGTGGACGATTTTGTCCAGCAGCAGCCAGAATCTTCCAGCATAGGGAGCAGGTGCGGCTTTGATTTCCGGCAGTGGAGGCTGGTCCGAGATGCCTGCACTGTTCTAAGGCCCTTAGAAGAAGCCACCAAATTGGTCAGCCAGGATAGGTGCGGTGTGAACGACATAATTTCAATAATATTTGTGCTGGAAAAGACACTCATGCAGCAGGGGGCAATGGGGGAAGGAAATCCTGGCCATTTGTCTACCCGCCATGCTGTCACTGTAGGGGAGCCCCAACGCCAAAGTTCCCTTGTGGAGCAGGAGGAGGATGAGGAGCTTCAGTTAGAGGAGGGGGAAGAGGAGGAGGATTTTAATGAGGGTGATGATGACCAGGAGGAGGAGGAGGAGACAAAGCTGGAGGATGAGAATGATGACACTTTCAGGGACACAGCAGTTTCTCAGAGAGAGGCTGAGATGGAAAGAAGTGGCCTCTCAGGCACGCTGGGCAGGATGGCAAGCTGTAGGCTCACCTGTTTATGCAGTGACCGGGGTGCCGTGGTTGCTTCGGGGGCGACCCTTTCCCCCTCCAGGGCCCTCTAAGGTGATTTTCCTTTATGTCCCAGTGGTAGGAGTGCCAAGGGGTATTTAGGCCACTCAAGTCTTTGGTGGGATTGTCACGGTGTTCCTACCTTGTAAGACGAACAGGCCCCAGGCGGTGGCTCCGGCTGCAATAAATTTACTAGTAGTAGTAATTGAGGGTCGTCAGGTGGGAATGATGCGCAGACTTGTATGAATGGTCCAACGTAGTTTTATTAACTGAACTATGAATGCAGATGACTCAGTTCATCCTTCAGCTTGGTGTCCAGCAAGTGCAGCTATTGCTTATACTTGGCAGATGCTTGGAAATTCAGGTTTCAGGCTTCCTGTTCTAAGCTGAGGTTACCTCCTAAGTCTGTCTTCCCTTGAGAGTATTGTAGTGCCTTATTGCAGGCTATATTACTCTGTCTTTAGGGTACAGCAGAGCTGAAGGTGCTCCACTGTCCTGCACATGTCCTCCCTGATCAGGGTACAGGGGACAACTCCCTGACTAAACTGTCATTTCCTCCTCACTGCAGGAAGTTGGAAGAACTTAACTTCTCTCCAGCAGAGGGGGTCAGAATGGAATAAGGACCGTACCATTCTGGTAAAGCTACATCTGAATCTGCCATAGTATTTACTGACACCTGCTGGTACACCAGGTACATTATATGGGAAACAGTTGCATAACATTGAATATAATACATATTAATGCTGGTGATGACATTAATGCACAGAATTACCTTTTTAGAATAGCACACAGATAGGAGCTGGTTACGCAGAGTTGTAACCCTACTCTGAGGTGTTACATTCCCCCTTACTTAAAGTTAAGCCGTCCTTGGCTTGTGCTTAGGAGGTGCTCGTAGGGTACCCAAGGGCAATTAAAGTGCTGCATTACATATCTGGAAGACTGACATAAAGCTACCAATAGGTTCCTGCCCTTGTGAGTAGGGTGTCCAATCATAGTTTCCCTCTCGGTATAACCAGTGAACCAAAAAGTCTGCACCAAGCGATCATTCCTGGCTTTCTTTTAAATATTCTGGCCACGAATACCAAAGGAAGCATGGGGGTGTCTTTACTCTGTAATCCCACCACTATGCAATGAAAGCCCACAAATAGAAGGGTGGCTTCATTCTGTAATCCCTTCCGAGCACCAAGGCCTTATAATGCTTTACGCTTTGTCACCTTGATGACTGCATAGGTAGCTAAACGTATTTCCCTAAGACAGGTGCACCATGTCTTAGGACATTTTGAACTAGGAGGAGGAAACAGCCACCTTCCATAGTTCACATGAGGGTTACTCCCTCTTAACTCACATTTTTAGCAGCGGGGTTACCCTTGACGTTGTTAGACCTGCTTGTGACTCTACCACTTGGTCCTCCCTGTGTAGCGACAGCACATGAACCAAAGAACAGGACATACTGGCTCCTTCCTCTTCCCAATTCTGTGGAGAGAAAAAGGTTAAGGGCATATGCAAATACCATAAAACGCCTACTCTTTCTAAACTACCACAAGGTAAAGTGGGACTAGAAATACTTTTGAGTCCTCAGAGGCAGTCCATATGAGCAATAAAGCAAGATGCTAACTATCTGGCTAACAATATAAAATTCCAAATCCATTCAAAAAGTGTATACTGTTTGAGGTCACAATGTTGTATTCAAAAAAGAGTCCATAAAATGGGCAAAACAATAATGAACGTTGCTGAAATTTAAAACATTAGTGCAAAAATGTAACAGTAGAAATCACAAAGAGCTCAGGTATACTTTTGAGTCTATTCTTTGGGTGCTGTCTTGTAACGTTGCAAAACTGGAACAATTGAAGAAAAAGTCATTTGTAATCCAAATGAGGTAGTAATCCAAACAGGTTGTATTCCTCATAATCTGAGGTCTCCTATAGGAATGGCTGGGAGTCTTCGTCTTGGTCGCTGCTGTAGCTGAAAGTTCCTATAACGAACAGGCAGCTGACCTCTAGTGTTCCGTTGGGATCTCCGCAGAGGCAGTTCAGAGTCTCCGGGGACGGAGGTAGAGTCCGGAACTTGTGAGGAAGGATCAGTAACCAGCCTTGGCTCTGTAGTGGTCTCCGAAACTGGCATTAGGATACGGATTTGAGGCTGAAGAAACCACTGAAGGGGGTCAAGCTTGGAAGGCCATTCTGTTTCTGGCTCGGTTTCTAGAGATAAAGGTAGCTCAGGTGACTCATCCACTTCTGGTTGCTCCTGAACAGGTTCCTGGAGGCATTTCTTGAGTCTGTTGCGATGTACTCGCTGAATACCTTTACCCTCTCTCTGGTTTTCATAGACTTCTGATGAGGGAACAGCGACTACTGTATATGGCTCGCGTTCCCAGCGACTATCCAGCTTGCTTACTGGGTGATTGTTTTTGAGCCAGACCTGGTCTCCTGGTTGTAAAGGTTCAGCATGAGCATGTAGAAAAACAAAATCCTGTTTTTGTTTCTGCTGAGCCTTCTCTATTTTGGATTCCACAATTTCTCTGGCATCTTCTAGACGTCTCTGATGCTCTTTTACCCACTCAGATTGAGGAAGGAGTGGTTCAGAGTCCAGCACGGGGGCATCGAGGGCGTGGTCAGCAGGTAAACGACCCTGTCTTCCAAACATGAGATAGTATGGGGTGTACCCGGTGGAGCAATGAGTTGTGTTATTGTACAGGTACACTAGTTCAGGGAGAAGTAACGACCACTCTGCCCTCAGCCTTGAGCATATTGATTCATGTCTGGTTCATCTTTTCGCACAGACCATTTCCTTGCGGGTGATACGCAGTGGTCCTTAGTTTTTTGCAGTTGTAAAAGGCACAAAGTTCATAGAACAATTGAGACTCAAATGCGAATCCTTGATCAGTGAGTATTTTGTCTGGAGACCCATAAGATAGAATGAAACTTTTCCACATGGCAGCTGCTGTAGTTTAAACATTTAAGTCCTTTACAGGTATGGCCACGACGAACTTGGCATAGTGGTTGATGATTGTAATTGCGTAGGTATATCCAGATCTGCTGGGTTCCAGTTTCACGTGGTCGATAGCCACAATTTCCAGAGGACTCCTACTCACTATTGGATGAAGGGGTGCTCTAGAGGCCCATCTTTGCTCTAGAGCATCTAGACGTGCAGTGTTTAAGTCAGCCAGTGGATTATTATCGGTGTAGACAGTGAAAGGAGTGGCTACCAGATAATCCTTAAATTTCTCGGTTACAGCCCATACCAAGGCTAGGAATTCCAACTTGAAAGAGCTATAATTCTGGTCATTCCGCTCTGGTTCTCGTAAAGAGCTACTGGCATAGGCAATGACTCTTTCAGCTCTGGCTTGTGTCTGAGATAGTACAGCTCCTAAACCTTTCTTACTTGCGTCAGTATAGAGGCAGAATGGCAGGCTATAGTCAGGGTAGCCCAGAACTGGTGGCTCTGTGAGTTTTTCTTTTAACAGTTGGAAAGCGGCTTCTCTCTCTTCATTCCACTCTACCGGTATCTTAGCATTCTGAGAGCCTTTAGGATGACCCTTCAAAAGCTCCTGGATAGGCTCCGCAATTTGAGCGAAGTGAGGGATAAATCTCCGGTAGTAACTTGCAAATCCAAGAAAGCTCTTGACTTCTTTGACTGTCTTAGGAGATGGCCAGCTTTGTACTGCAGCTATCTTGTCGGGGTCTGGTTTCACACCCTTCGCACTCATGACATGTCCCAGATATTTCACTTGGGGCTTCAGTAAGTGGCATTTTGAAGGCTTTACTTTGAATCCATAATGAGCCAGAGTCTGGAACACCTCTGCTAAGTGCTGTAAATGTTCTTCATAGGTCTTGGAGTAGACAATCACATCATCCAAGTACAGCAATACAGTCTCAAAGTTTTTGTGTCCAAGACATCTCTCCATGAGTCTCTGAAATGTTCCAGGGGCGTTACACAATCCGAATGGCATGTAGTTGAACTCAAACAGACCCATTGGGGTAGTGAAAGCTGTTTTTTCTTTATCTTCTGGCGCCATGGGGACTTGCCAGTATCCACTTGTTAGATCCAGGGTTGAAAAATAAGCAGCAGATCCCAGGGCTGCTAAAGACTCCTCAATTCGTGGCAGTGGGTACGCATCCTTGTGCGTAATGTTGTTGATCTTGTGGTAGTCCACACAGAAATTAATGGTTCCGTCTTTCTTTTTTACAAGGACCAAAGGGGCAGCCCAGGGGCTGTGACTATCTTCGATGACGTTAGCCGTCTTCATATCCTGAACCATCTTCTTTACCTGCTGGTACATGGCAGGAGGCACTGGCCTATATCTCTCTTTGATTGGAGGATGAGTGCCGGTTGGAATATTGTGCTTTATGAGGCTGGTTTGACCATAGTCCAGGGGGTGTTTACTGAAGACTTGGTGGTTTTCCTTGACTAGGTCCAATACACCTTTGATCTGTTCAGCAGAGGTTGTGGCATCTCCAATATGTAGTTTGGTCCACCAGGGCTGCTTGGATGGATCTTTAGCTGCCTCCGCTGTTTGAAGCGATTGTTGTGCAGCAGCAGTAGGGGGATCCAGGATGTCTTGTAGACGGACATGATATAGACTTGCCACTGGATAGAACTTTTTCAATTCTATGATTTCGTCACTTAGATTGACCAAGCGTATGGGTACATTCCCATTTGACACAGTGACCAAGCTCCTGGCGGCTAGGACTAGAGGATGATCTCGTAGATGCAAGGGTTCCACGAGGGCTGGGTAATCCTGACCTCGGACACCGATGCAGGCCTTGCACCATATCAGAGTCTCTGCTCCAGGTCGGAGTTTGATAGGTTGAGCATCCTTGATGCGAACACGGCATATTTCACCCTGGCGGTTGCCAAATTTTTGTTGGGCAGCTAGCACCTGGATGGTCTGGGTTATGGCATGTTGCGTTACAGAGGGTGCAGTTACTAGAGCTTTCTTCAGAGCTTCCAGCACTTCAGTGTAGCAGTTGCCAAGTACATTCATCCCCAGGACAACAGGGCAATTGTCATCTTCTGAAACCTGAATCACGACTACCCCTTGATGTGGGAGTTCGGTACCTTCAATCTGTAAGGTAGGTTCCCAATAACCTAAGATAGGTACTGTTTGTCCATTAGTGGCTATGATGTGGAGCCAGGATTCTGGAGGTTGTGTCAGCTGGGCTCCGTTCTGGCATGTGTTGAACACTGCTTGACAGATTGTAGTTACTTGAGATCCGGTATCAATTAAAGCAGAAAACTATACTCCATTAATGCCAACTTCAATCATGGGACGAGTTCCCACATACTTAGGCATAAAGGCAGGATCGTTGGGATCTAGTAATCTTCCTCCTGAGGGGCAGTCCTTGGCCTCAGGGGATACTCTTAACTTCCGACACTCCCTTTCAGTGTGTCCAGGCTTCTGACAATGCTGGCACATGCGTTTTCTGGAGCCACGATATCTAGGATTTGACACTCTACCGGTCAGCCGACGTCGCTCTTCCCGTGGACCGGGTGTAAGATGACCTTGTGAAGTGGAATTCTCCTTCTCAGTCTTGGGCTGATGTTCCAATCGCTCCAGCTGCTTCCTCATTCTCTCCATATTCTCAGCTAGTAGGGAGACTTGAGCAGTGAGGGCCACTACCCATGTTCAGCTATCTGGCCATAGACAGTAGGTCGCTGGACAGGCGATTTCTTCTTGACTTCAGGAGGTTCAGACTGCTGACCTTCTCCCAAAATGCCAATAGCAAGCTCCTTAAAATCTAAGAACGGAGTATCTGGGTGTTGAGCTGACAGCATCTTCAGCTGACGTTTGAGGGATTCGTCTAAGACACCTTCAATAAACTGTTCCCTGAGGGTTTGATCTTGTCCCTCAGCTTCACGGGGGTCTATGTGGATAACTGCGCGCAGAGCTTCTTGTAGGGACAGGGCAAAGTCTCTCAAAGTCTCCTTTGACTGCTGTCACTTTCCAAAGAAGCGCATCTTTAGCTCAGAGGCGGTCCTAGTTTCAAAGGTGGTACTGAGCCTGTCTAGGATCTGCTCAGCTGTTTTTCGCTCCGGCCAAGGCCAGAACTTGACCTCCCGGAGTGCAGCTCCCTGTAACTGGCCAATCAGGATCTCCACTTTCTGGTCCTGAGATACTGGATATAGCTTAAAGAGGCTCTGTCACCAAGTTTTAACCTATGTATTTTAATACATAGGTTAAAACCCCTTAACTTGTACATTTCTCACATACCTTTATTGCAGAGTACAGCGCAGCGGTTGTGCTGAAAAACGAAGTTAAAACATTATGCTAATGAGCCTTCGGAGCACCGGGGGGCGGGCTCTTTCCTCCTGAGCACCGCTTCTTCACCGCCCCCCCGGGCCCGAGGCTCTCCCCCATGCCGAAGTCCACGCCCCTCTGTAAAGTGACTGACAGCGCTAGACCGTTTGGCCTAGCACTGAAATCCCGCGCCTGCGCAGTCCGATCGCGCTGGCGCGTGCGCAATAGCGCTTGAGTGCCGAACACTGCAAGCGCTTCCATCCTTGTGCGCACGCTCCGTCACTTCGCTGAACCCGGATTATGGCCCGGATAAGTAAAAGCGTTCCAAAGTTATTACCACATAAAGTGACACATGGCAGATTTGCAAAAAATGGCCTGGGCAGGAAGGTGAAAACAGGCCCGGGGTTGAAGGGGTTAAGTAAGTGTTTATGACTGTTTAGTAAATTAGAGATCAGGGTTATTAGATGATCAGCACAAAGTGAAAGTTATACTACAATTAGACACCCCGATGCTGTTCCCTCCCGGCAGTCACCAGATAGCTAGCAGAGAACATTGTTGCTATTACATGCAGTGATGTCCTCCACAGCATGGGGAGCAGTGATCGCTATGCCATTACTCATCCCCATGCAGGACAGCGGTGTGCTTGCGTCAGATCATGATTACACAGTACAATCTGCCACCAGTAAATCCAGATCTTTCAGCATGCTAAAAGATCTGAATTGCCCAATGAGCAAGCAATCGTGACAGAACGGCTCAATATTTTTAATAAAGACTCATTTAAAAAAATATTTTTAGCCAAAAATGAGTAAAATGCAATCATAAAAAAATTTGCCTCTTAAAGGGGTTGTCCGGGTTCAGAGCTGAACCTGGACATATGCCCATTTTCACCCAGGCAGCCCCCTTGACGGCATCTTCAGGAGTTCTGGTGATGAACCAGGCTCTCCTTAGGGCTGCCAGGCGGAGGCTTCTGCCCAGCAGTGTGTTATTGTAAATAAAAGAGCCCTTGCCCTGCGCGATCCTACGCAGGGCAAGGGAGAGCACTGGAGCATGAAATGCTCTGATGCTAATATCAGGGGAGCTGCCTGGATAAAATTAATTTGTGGGAATATAAAGTAGAGCACTTTGTCCACTTACAAAAGTAAGCTCCAGCTCACCTGTAACTTTTTTGTACCAGATGTGCATGGCTGTGACAATCCTTTATTCTTGATTACAGCAAGCACATACAAATAATCACGACACCCTGACTGTACACGTGTTTCGGACAAACCACATGTGCTTTTTTTAAATTTGCATTAAATGAGTTTTCCGGGATTTTACTACTGATGATCTATCCTCATGATAGGTCATCAGTATCTGATCGGTCTGCGGCGAATGAAGGATGCACGGCGCAGGCGCGGGATTTGGATCACGGATTTGTCAATCAAGAAAAAAGAGGCGTTTTTCAAGGTGGGCAAACGGAGCCTGTAGGAGCAGGGGTCCCTCCCCCCCCCCCCCGCTCCTATGAGGCTAATTACCATATTATAAAAGTTTAAATTGCACAAAAACGGGGCCAGAGAGAATAATATAAATAACATATTTAGCATCAGGTGACATTTTCACATTAGAAATGTCATCCTGTTTAATAGGCTTAAAAGTGGTGACCGAAACCCTTTAAGGTATCTGTCAAAGGTTCACAGTAACACGGGTCAGAATTGTGATTCTAGCTCTGGGCTGTAGTACACAATATAACTGGGGATTAGTACAAGATAAATAATTTAATGTATTCACTAAATTACTCCTTGTTTTAAATACTTGTAGATTATACCAACACAAATAATGCAGGAATAATGTTTAGCTATCGATATATGGTTTAAAAAAGTTGTCCCATGGGTAAATATTACATTTTTCTGTTAGATCATGCAAAACTGAATAAATGTTTAATTGAAACTTTGCTCCAACTTGTAGATATTGCTGTTATGTGGCGCCCCCTGCTGTTCTGTGGATTCCCTCTCAGAACCTCAACCTAATGAGTCAGGCCGTGTGGATCCTATTGTGCACAGGCCACTAAGAATCAGCACACTAGAAGCGACTTCTCACCAGCACAAGGCACAAGTAGGTGGATGTTCTGAGAAGAGGAGGAGGGCTCCATAACATGTATGTAACTGCTGTATCTATTCTAAACCAATAGGAGCATTTAAAATAATTCCAAATAAATAATGTAATGTAATGTAGAATGGTATAATATTTTACAAACGTTGTTATTTTACTTAAATAATCATATTATTTTTGTAGATTTGACATATGCCTTTTTCTAGAAACTTGTATTTATCTGAGGCATGGCTTGACGGTAAGGCATTAGTATATCAATACTTATTCTTAGGCAATGAGAGCTACACTTAGGGCAGCTAGTAAATGCTTGTTAATACATATATAAAACTGCTTGGATCCAGTAATTGCTTAATCCTACAAATTACAACACAATGCATTCAGAATTCTCAGGTTATTAAAGAAAACTCCACTGGTGGAAAGTAACTATTACTTCCCATCCCTCAAAGTAGCTACATTATTAGGCTACATTCACACAACCACTGTTTTCATATTTTCGGCTCAGATCGGGACCCATTTATTTCAATGGGGCCGCAAAAGATGCGGACAGCACACCGTGTGCTGTCCGCATCCGTTGCTCCATACCGCGGCCACGCAAAAAAAAAAAAAATACAACATGTCCTATTCTTGCGGACAAAAATAGGCATTTCTATGATAGCTGCAACATGTGCGGTCCACAAATTGCGGAACGCACATGGGCCGGTATCAGAGGGCGGATCCTCAAAACACAACGGTCGTGTGAAAGTAGCCTTATAAGTTAATAAAAAAAAAAGGGGGGGTCAGTCAGCACATCCAAGTATGCAGGTGCACGTCACATAAGTGTGGCTGCAAAATAGAATGGTAAAACATAAAGGATGCAACAGCACTCAACGAACACAGACAATAAATCGAGTACATATAATACCGCCATACTCACCATCCACACGATGCTTGCGCTACATTGTAAATGTGAGATTCTTGGCAGGTAACTTTGTACAAAAAAATTATCTGTGCCCGTCTGCCATACCAAGGCGATCTCTTTAAGACGGGAACCTAAAAATCCTAAAAATCCATTACGCTCAAGGAATGCAGGTTCCATATAATGCTGAGCCAACTCTGTTCCACCTCTCCTGGGACCAGTTAGGCCTCCATTGCACATAAGGAGAGCAGGACAAAGCTTTATACTAGCACTAATTAAAATCAGTCAGTAAGGCAAACAGGTTAGTTAGAAGTGCACGACCGAAATGGTAGTGGAGTCAGCCACGCCTCCACCTAAGCTGCAAGAAAAACGGGGGGTCAGTCAGCACATCCAAGTATGCAGGTGCACGTCACATAAGAGTGGCTGCAAAATAGAATGGTAAAACATAAAGGATGCAACAGCACTCAGCGAATACAGACAATAAAACCAGTACATATAATACCGCCATACTCACCATCCACACGATGCTTGCGCTACATTGTAAATGTGAGATTCTTGGCAGATAACTTTGTACAAAAAAATTATCTGTGCCCGTCTGCCATACCAAGGCGATCTCTTTAAGACGGGAACCTAAAAATCCTAAAAATCCATTACGCTCAAGGAATGCAGGTTCCATATAATGCTGAGCCAACTCTGTTCCACCTCTCCTGGGACCAGTTAGGCCTCCATTGCACATAAGGAGAGCAGGACAAAGCTTTATACTAGCACTAATTAAAATCAGTCAGTAAGGCAAACAGGTTAGTTAGGAGTGCACGACCGAAATGGTAGTGGAGTCAGCCACGCCTCCACCTAAGCTGCAAGAAAAACGGGGGCACAGATAATTTTTTTGTACAAAGTTATCTGCCAAGAATCTCACATTTACAATGTAGCGCAAGCATCGTGTGGATGGTGAGTATGGCGGTATTATATGTACTCGATTTATTGTCTGTGTTCGCTGAGTGCTGTTGCATCCTTTATGTTTTACCATTCTATTTTGCAGCCACACTTATGTGACGTGCACCTGCATACTTGGATGTGCTGACTGACCCCCCGTTTTTCTTGCAGCTTAGGTGGAGGCGTGGCTGACTCCACTACCATTTCGGTCGTGCACTCCTAACTAACCTGTTTGCCTTACTGACTGATTTTAATTAGTGCTAGTATAAAGCTTTGTCCTGCTCTCCTTATGTGCAATGGAGGCCTAACTGGTCCCAGGAGAGGTGGAACAGAGTTGGCTCAGCATTATATGGAACCTGCATTCCTTGAGCGTAATGGATTTTTAGGATTTTTAGGTTCCCGTCTTAAAGAGATCGCCTTGGTATAGCAGACGGGCACAGATAATTTTTTTGTAGCGCAAGCATCGTGTGGATGGTGAGTATGGCGGTATTATATGTACTCGATTTATTGTCTGTGTTCACTGAGTGCTGTTGCATCCTTTATGTTTTACCATAAGGTAATAAAAGATCTGAAATCCTGCATTGGGTCACAGTTACCAAGCCCCTCCCCCTCACTGCTTGTTTGGAGTTAAACTGCAATACCACATACAGGGTGGCCCATGAAAAAGTAGCCTGCCTCCAGTGATAGTATGACAAGATGAACGAGCAAGTGGATTGTTTTTGTTTGTTTTTTTATTACCCACAAGTCACAACGGATGCTAAAGGTGGTCCCCATTCAGGTCTCTGCATGCTTTGGGCACATCGGATTATGTTGGCTGATACGGCTTGTGATGCTGTGGATGGTGTTTCTGATGTTTTCCTTGAGTTCATCCAGGGGATGTGGATTGTTAGCGGACATTTCTGTTTTTAATTCCAAAATATATTTATTGTTTTAATTGCAAATCAGGAGAAATCTCAATTACAATAGCAAGGCATGTAAGTAATATGAATACATTTCTCCAACTGGTATAATTACATACGGTGAACGACGTATATAGTAACTAAATGTATAAATGAAACAATCATAAACCAATAAAAATTTTCATTAAACAAGAATTGTCTGACTCATTTTACATTAGAATTGTGAGAAACGGTCTGGTGAACTCCCCCGGTCAAGGGTAAAGGATGGGAGAGTAAGAGAAAAAAGAAAAAAAAAAAAAAAAGGGGGGGGGGGAGGGAGAGTAAAAATACTGTAAATGAAATAGTCTCCCACAAGTCAGGTTATCTGGCTATAAAGATAAATAGTATTGTAGATTGGGAGAGTTAGAGCAGTTCAGCCAGGGATTCCATATTTGCACATAGTGTTCTCTTATATCATTTAGCGTAGCGTTTAGCTTTTCATACAGCGCAATAGTATTGACTCTGCGGATAACTAATGATATCCTAAGGGATGAAGTACGCCATTTGGCTGCTATGTGAATCCTGGCTGACATCAGGATGAATTGAAGCAATTTATACTCTGTATAGGTAAAGGTTGGCGGCTTAAGACCAAGTAAGTATACAGGAGCTGACAGGGGCAGATCCTTCCTGAAAACCTCAAATAGTCCTCTCTTGATGTTAGTCCAGAACTGACGTACGATTGGACAAGTCCACCATATATGAAGGGTATTCCCCAGAGACTGGCACCCCCGAAAGCAATAGGGGGGGAAAGTGGGATAGATAGCATGTAGCCTGGAAGGTACAAAATAGGTCCTATGAAGAATCTTCAAAGAAGTTTCCATTAAGGTGACCTGCCAGCTCCCCTTACTGATCATAATACAGCAGTCTTGCCATTGTTCCACGGAGAGAGTCTCTCCTAGGTCAACCTCCCAGCTATGCATGAATGCCAATTTGGCATTAGGGGGTGGTGCATTTAACAACGAGTAAATAAAAGAAAGTGAACCTTTCTCTGAAGCTCTGTATCTACAGAGTCTTTCAAATGGTGTATGCATGATCATATGGGTGGCTGGAATCTGAGATGTCAGGAAATGGAAAACCTGGGATACTCTAAAGATTTCCGAGTGTGGGGGGGAGAAAGCAGATAGGAAGTATGCCCTGGACATGAGTTGAGAGCGGAGTAGGAAGTCACCAACACAAAGTAGTCTGGTATGTTTCCACCAAATAAACTCGGTTGGCGATAGACCAGGTGGGAATAGGGGGTTTCTAAACAATGGAAGCAAGGGAGAGATGGGATTCTGCAATTTATGTTTGAACCTAACCTTCCTCCAGAGTTGAAGCATGAGGTAGGGAATTTTTGCGGCTGGGTCTATCGCCCCCAAAGGAATGTCAGGTGACCAAATCAATGCTAATGGGGAGGTAGGTAGTAGTAAATCAGACTCTAAGTGGACCCATTGTGGGGAATGAGAAGAAGCACTAAATGAAACCAGCTGTGATAACCGGGCTGCAAGATAATATTTGTAGAGATGAGGAACTGAGAGACCACCCACACTCTTATATAGATGCATTATATTTCTAGCTATCCTCGGTCTCTTATAAGCCCATACGAAACGGAAGATTTCCGTCTGCAAAGTCTTTAGAGAGGAGCCCGTTATAGGCGTAGGAAGAGACCGGAATAGATATAATATTTTCGGTAATGTGACCATTTTAACTGTATGGATCCTGCCTAGCCATGATAGAGTAGGGTAGTTCCAGTTGTGTAGATCTTGGAGGAGCGCGGGAATAAGCAGAACATAGTTCCATTTAAAAGTCAAATCTAGTGTTTTAGGAATATTAATCCCTAAGTACGGTTAATACTGATCCCTATGGGTAAATCCAAAGTTAAGAGAAATTAAGTCTCTAACTGGTTTAGGTACATTGTAATGTAGGATCTCTGATTTTGTAGTGTTAATCCGTAGACTGGAAAAGCGACTGAACAAATCTAAGCAGTTCAATAAATTCGGCAGTGTAGTCAAGGGACGTGTGATAGTAAGGAGCATATCGTCTGCGAAAAGGCTCACTTTATATTCACGTGTGCCAATTTGAACTCCTGCTATATTTGGGTTGGAGCGAATCATGATGGCTAGCGGTTCGATTGCTAAGGCAAACAAGGCGGGAGATAAGGGGCATCCCTGTCGAATACCTTGGCTAATACAGATCGTGACAGGGTTGTCAGTAGGCAATTTTAGATAAGCTGTGGGGGTTGTATATAGAGCCTGTATTGCACTTACAAATTTACCCGAGATACCCATGGCAGACATGATTTGATAAAGGTAATTCCAGGAGAGGCTATCAAAAGCCTTTTCAATGTCTAAGGCTAACAAAGAAAGGGGCCTGGACTTCGTATTAGCCCATTGTATAATGCTGCAGACCTTCATAACTTTGTCAGGGGCCTGTCTGCCTGGTATAAAGCCTACCTAATCATAGTGAATCAGGGCAGGAAGGTGACCGTTAAGACGCTTAGCCAAAATAGAAGTGAATATCTTTATGTCTACGTTGAGGAGGGATATGGGGCGATAGCTCATGGGACATAGGGGGTCTTTATGGGGCTTAGGAATGACTGTAATCAGTGCACTAAGCATATCCGGAGGTAGTGTGCCTTGATGTAGGATATGGTTACAAAGACTCTTGAGATGAGGAATTAAGAGATCCTTAAATTTCTTTTAGTATATAGCAGAGAATCCATCTGGTCGCGGAAATTTTCCCAACTTAAGGGACGCAATAGCCAAGTCCAGTTCCTCCTCCGTAACATCAAGATTGAGGGAGTCTGCGTCAGACTGGGGCAGAGTGGGAATGGGGAGGGAGGACATTTCTGTTTTAAATTTCCACACAGATAAAAATCTCATGTGAACAGTTCTGGGGAGCGTGGTGGCGTTAACCCCTTGTTGACAGTTCTCTCCTCCATAAACAGTTCATGAACCAGTGCCAGTGAGTTCTGTGACGTATATTGCCCCATCTTGTTAGAAAAATCAGAACATTTTTTCTTCTGTTTAGTTGGTTGCAAAACTGTTCAGAGATGTCCATGTAAATTGCGGTATTCACAGTTGATTTGAAGAAAATTGGGCCCACTATTAGTGTTCCTGACACTGCGCATCAAACAACAATTTTCTGGTCGTGAAAAGCTTTTTCTTGAGTCTAATGGAGATTTTCAGCAGACCAGTACCTCATATTCTGGGAATTTACATGACCTGATAAATGAAACCAAGCTTTGTCTGTCATGAAGTACAGCAGTAGGTCCAGATGTCTGTCAGCAATCATAGTCTGCAACCAAGTCCAGTAATTTACATGTTTAGCTTTGTCAGACTCTTTCAGTTCCGAGGTTCAGAGATTTCAGCCCTTGCTGACACGTTGTTCATGATACACCAACTTGCTGAGACATTCTTCAAAGTGATTTTTGCGGGCTACTTGCAATCCGCTGCTAAATTTCATGCACAGCTTCAGCCGTCCTGATCGATGGAGGCCTCGGATTCTTCATGTTTGCAGCAGTGGTAGTTTGATGCCATTTCCGAACCAGAGTCTGAATACAATGTGTAGCTGGTGGCTTTGTTCCTGGGTACTCATCGGCAGAGGTCTCTTTCATTTCCTTAATCGATCTGCTTCGCACATAGCCTTCCACAATCACTATTCGCTGTTCCAGGGAGAACACCATCTTTCTAAAACAATAGGCAACTTTTATCAAACTGAATAATAATTAGGCTAAGTTGCCCATAGCAACCAATCAGAGCTCAGCTTTCAGTTCCTAAAGGGCTTTGAAAAAATGAAAGCTGAGCTTATAGGGGTTGCATAACTCCTTTAAGAGTCTATTAATTTGGCAGATATTTAGGCCAAAGAATAGATGACTGTTTAAATTAGCGGCATTTTGAATGGATGACTTTGTTGGATGTTTCTGGCAATGCATGAGTAAGGGGTCATGTTCTCCCGAAACGTCGCGTGGAAGGGAGGAGGTGTGAACGATGTCTGTCTCAGCATCCCCCACAGGGGCGGACATACCACCTGTGCAGTAGGTTCAGCTGCACAGAGGCCCAGAGAGGGAGGGGGGCCTTTCCCAGTGCCAGCAGAGGTGTTTTTTTTTTTTTTTTTTATAATTTTTTCACTCCCTCCCTCTGCCAACAGGGTAAGGCTACTTTCACACTAGCGTTAGCACGGATCCGGCACCTAAAGGGTGCCAACGGATCCGTGCTAACGCTATACATGTGTGGAGCCGGAGCAGCGCTCCGGCCCCACACATGACACACATTAAAACAAGACACAGACATACATACAAACAAACATACATACAGACATACTCACATACTCCCGGGACGCCGGCAGAACGTCTTCACGCGCCTCCTGCGCGCAGTGATGACGATTCCCCACAGCGCCCTCCGTCATCGCAGCGCGCAGGAGGCGCGTGAAGACCTGCTGCCGGCGTCCCGGGAGTATGTGAGTATGTATGTATGTCTGTATGTTTGTATGTATGTATGTCTGTATGTTTGTTTGTATGTATGTCTGTGTGTATGTATGCCGGATCCGGAATGACCCCCCATTGGAAATCAATGGAGGACAGATCCGGATTACTGGTGTGTCCACACCAAACGGATCCGTCCCCATTGACTTGCATTGGGAGTCATTCCGGATCCGTCTTGGTGCGGATGCCTGGAACGGAGAGCAAACCGCAGCATGCTGCGGTTTGTTCTCCGGTCTGAAGACGGAACGGAATGCTTTCAGGACCATTCCGTTGTCTTCAGTTCAGTTTTGTCCCCATTGACAATGAATGGGGACAAAACTGAAGCGTTTTTTTCCGGTATTGAGCCCCTATAACGGAACTCAATACCGGAATTTAAAAACGCTAGTGTGAAAGTAGCCTAACCTGGTCATCTTGCAGTGGAGGGGTGGTGTGGGGTGGGGGGGTTACTGATTAGGCCTTACTGTAAATCTGCTGCCCATTCTGGCTGTACTCCATAGCTAAAGGACCTGCGATGACATTATAGTCATGTGATCGTTTCAACACTGGAACTGGTGGTAGGACCTGTGATGAGGGTGCCATCATGTGACCAGTGCAGAGAAAGGCAGCACTGAGCAGTGGAGACCTGTGAGGCCATGGGATGAATGTAAGTGTCATAGAAATGCTGGGAGATGTGGTTCTCCCCTGTTATACTTCCTCCCTGCTGAGTGGGGGGGACATACAGTGGGGAAAAAAAGTATTTAGTCATCCACCAATTGTGCAAGTTCTCCCACTTAAAAAACATGAGAGAAGCCTGTAATTGACATCATAGGTAGACCTCAACTATGAGAGACAAAATTAGAAAACAGATCCAGAAAATCACATTGTCTGATTTTTAAAGAATTTATTTGCAAATTATGGTGGAAAATAAATATTTGGTCACCTACAAACAAGCAAGATTTTTGGCTCTCACAGACCTGTAACTTCTTCTTTAAGAGGCTCCTCTGTCCTCCACTCATTACCTGTAGTAATGTCACTTGTTTGAACTTGTTATCAGTATAAAAGATACCTGTCCACAACCTCAAACAGTCACACTCCAAACTCCACTATGGTGAAGACCAAAGAGCTGTCAAAGGACACCAAAAACAAAATTGTAGACCTGTACCAGGCTGGGAAGACTGAATCTGCAATAGACAAGCAGCTTAGTGTGAAGAAATCAACTGTGGGAGCAATAATTAGAAAATGGAAGACATTCAAGACCAATGATAATCTCCCTTGATCAGGGGCTCCATGTAAGATCTCACCCCATGGGGTCAAAATGATCACAAGAACTGTGAGCAAAAATCCCAGAACCACACAGGGGGACCTAGTGAATGACCTGCAGAAAGCTGGAACTAACGTAACAAAGGCTACCGTCAGTAACACAATACGCCGCCAGGGACTCCTACAGTGCCAGACATGTCCCCCTGCTTAAGCCAGTACATACTCAGGCCCGTCTGAAGTTTGCTAGAGAGCATTTGGATGTTCCAGAAGAGTATTGGGAGAATGTCTTATGGTCAGATGAAGCCAAAGTAGAACTGTTTGGTAGAAACACAACTCGTCGTGTTTGGAGGAGAGTGAATGCTGAGTTGCATCCAAAGAACACTATACCTACTGTGAAGCATGGGGGTGGCAAAATCATGCTTTGGGGCTGTTTCTCTGCAAAGGGACCAGGACAACTGATCTGTGTACATGAAAGAATGATTTTGAGTGCAAACCTCCTTCCATCAGCAAGGGCATTGATGATGAAACGTGGCTGGGTCTTTCAGCATGACAATGATCCCAAGCACACCACCAGGGCAACAAAGCATTTCAAGGTCCTGGAGTGGCCTAGCCAGTCTCCAGATCTCAACCCCATAGAAAACCTTTGGAGGGAGTTGAAAGTCAGTGTTGCCCAGTGACAGCCCACAAACATCACTGCTCTAGAGGAGATCTGCATGGGGGAATGGGCCAACATACCAGCAACAGTGTGTGCCAACCTTGTGAAGGCTTACAGATAATGTTTGACCTCTGTCATTGCCAACAAAGGATATATGACAAAGTATTGAGATGAACTTTTGTTATTGACCAAATACTTATTTTCCACTATAATTTGCAAATAAATTCTTTAAAAATCAGACAATGTGATTTTCTGGATTTGTTTTCTCATTTTGTCTCTCATAGTTGAGGTCTACCTATGATGTCAGTAGAGATGAGTGAATCTATTCGCCGCTTCGTATTTTAGTACTGAATCTTGCAAATTTTCTACTCCAAAGCGAATCCGGATTTTTTCAGATTCGCTTCGTATTATTCGTAATTTTAAAAAAAAATTTGAACGCGTATGCTACATACACAATGTACGCATTCTCAAAATGACGATACACCCCCTCAAGAGCGGGAAAGTGAAGATACGCCCCCCCCTCAGAACTGGAAAAAACCAGCCCGGCCCACCGGGAACTAACTATTTGCACGTATAGGCAGTGAAGACTCCTCCCTCAGTACTCCACCCTCCTCTCCACCAGTTTAAGCCAGCGGTGAGGAAGTTACCAGTAGCAAACAACATGGCGAAAGAACTGCGACCAAAGTGGAACGAGATGGTCTTTGGGAACAAGTTCCCCAAATCACCACCCGCTCCAGACATCAGAGTGTCACAAGTCTCACCAGCTTCTGTGTCGATGATATTCTCCTTGCCGGTTGGTGAGGCTGCTGCGGCTCGTGAGGCAGTTTGTCGTGAGGCGGCTGGTGCGGCAGAGGCGGCTGGAGCGTCCACATCGCCGCCCAGGAGGAGATCAACACCTTCCATGCGGCAGAACCCGATTGTGCCAGTATCAGTGACAGCCCAGACCCTATGGGACTACAAGAATGCGGTGGAGGACTGGGTCATCCAGGTACTGGACCATCCTAGGTCGGGAGACCCTACACTGGAGCGGCGAAAGTGAACTGTACATACCTGCCCCGACCCCGTCACAGCCTGTACGTGGGGGATCAGGTGGAATACACCCCCATGGCATCCCTGAAAGGCACCTTTGCTACCGGGGTTACCCTATTATCTAAGCCCCTGGTACCTGCATCAGAACCAGAAGTTTGGCCAGAGGAACCAACAGGAGCAGAGAACGTGCGCTGCCTTCAGGAGTCACGAGATGGCACCCTCCGTTTCAGGGAGAAGCCACAGCTGGAGCCTCTGATCCCTGGACTGCCGCCACCACTACCATCACAGTCCTTTCACCTGGGTCAGCTGACGACTTCATCGTTTATGTTCCAGTCCACAGTGATCCACCAGTACCAACTAACTACCCTGGAAGATGAAGTCATCAGCAGCCAGGGGAGCTAGGGCTTCTTCCCTGGATGCAACCTTGCCAGAACCGCTGCAGCCAGAAGTTCTTACCCCTGCTGTCCCGGCAGGAGGATCCGGAAAAGTAAAGGCGCAAGTGGCTACAGCGCTCATCAGTGACCACCACCCAGACCCGGTCAAGTCCGAATTCTGGCAGAAGAGGGCAGTGAAGCTCAACCACGGCATCCAGCGTGGCCTACAACAGGCAGGACCGTCCTCTGATTTAATTCAGTAGTAGTTCAAGCGAGGAGGACTTCAAGTCCCTTCTACTGGCTGAGTGAAGGACACCTCTGGAGAACCTATGGGAGCCACACCATGGACTACACCTGACGGGTGACAGCTAGTTGGCACTTGTTTTTAGTTTATGTTTTTATTGCCCCTGTTTGACTCTCACCCAGATGGACATGGCTTTCAGGACTGCCCCCCCCCATTCTGCAGAAAATTCCCAGTTGCGCCTAAGCACGCCTATTCCCCCCCCCTTCTCAGGTTATTTGGGAGCCCCCTTATATTATCCATGTGGATTACACGTTACCTGTTTGGATTACAAAATTACCTCACGTGGATTACAGTTGAATATTGGACTGTGTTCCAGTGTTTTATCATGCCAAGCAGACACGACTCAAGGAGAGACTCAAACGTATATCTGAGCCTATTATGCTTGCAAATGTGAAATTGATTGCACTAAAATGTTTGCATAATTATGTCATTGCTGTATTTTGGCAACACTGTTTTTACTGGTTCAGCAACGTTCAAGCACTTTAGCCCATTGTGTGTATTCTTTTTCAGGTACTGCAATGTGTTCTATTATGCACTTATTGTATGGTGTTTTTAGTAAATTATGCACTTAGCCGGATAGCTAGCAGTGAGCACTTTACTTTTCTACCTCATGTGGACTGCCTCTGAGGACTGTACACCACGGCCTAAACTCGTGCATATGACGCAATTGCGAGTCAATAGTACGCTAAGGATTCGTACGCACTTTGTACGCTAATGCTTACATATTGTGTACTTTTAACAACGTAAATTTGACCGAATAAATTTGTATTAAGAATTAATCTTGTTAGAAATTCTTCGATTATTCGTCGAAGCGAATTTTGGAGGATTTGCTCATCTCTAGATGTCAATTACAGGACTTTCTCATCAAGTGGGAGAACTTGCACAGTTGGTGGCTGACTAAATAGTTTTTTTCCCCACTGCATGTTATTTAACTGGGAATGTATGTTAGAGGGGCTGAAGGGAGGGGGTGGGTGTTATTTACATGGGACTGTATGTTACATAAGACTGATGGGAGAGGACTGGTGTTATTTACATGGGACAGCATGGTATAGAAGACTGGAGGGAGAGGAGTGATGTTATTTACATGGGACTGTATTGTATAGAACAGTGTTCCTCAACTCCAGTCCTCAGGGCACACCAGCCGGTCAGGTTTTCAGGATTTCCTCAGTATTCAGCAGGTGATATTATTAGTTTCAATGCATCAGGGCTTACCACAGGTATTCATTTTGTGGGATATTCTCAAATCATGACTGGTAGGTGGGCCCTGAGGACTGGAGTTGGGGAACACTGGTATAGAAGATGGTGGGAGAGGGCTGGTATTATTTACATGGGATTGTATGGTATAAAAGACTGGAGGGAGAGTAGTGATATTATTTACATGGGATTGCATGGTATAGAAGACTGTAGTGAGAGGAAAAGCATTATAATTTATGGGGGCACTACAGAGAATATTATAACTCCAGGTGGTATGGCAGGAGGCATTATAATTACAGGGGGCACTGCAGGGAACATTATAACTACTGTGGGCAGGGTGGGGGCATTACTACTGAGGGCTCAATAGAAGTGCCTTATAGATTGGCCTTATTTCTATTAGGGGTGCCCTATAGGGGGGCCTTATTAGTACTGAGGGGCATTTTTACCACTGGGGGTACTATGGGGGGGGACTTCTGCCTAGCAGTGAGCCCAGTGACACCATCGGCTCTAATGGACGGGCTTTAGCTCCACCCTTGCCTGTAAAGTTGTCCATCAGTGCAGGTGACATCTCCGCTTAGCAGTGTAAAAATGTAAACAAAACAGCCATTGCCCTGTGCAGGGCAAGGGAGAGCATCAGAGCATGAAATGTCATAGTGGGAGTAGGTGGAGAAGGGGTTATGTCCGGGGATGGGGTTGGGGGGGGCCCAGGTACATTCCTTGCACAGGGGCACTCTGCTGTCTGTGTCCGCCCCTGTCATATTTGAATGTTGCCCGTCAAGTGTAAATTTTTTCTATGTGCCGCCCATAGATTCGGCCAAGTTTGAGACCCTTGTGAAAGAAGGAGATAAGCTGATCTCTGCAATGTATAGATTTATATAGGAGTGAGATTTCTGACTAAAAAGCAGAGTGAATTCTGACCGGACTCTTGGAAAATACAGTCAGAGCCCTGAATGACATCTTTCCCTGTGTCAGTAAGAGTACAGAGAAGGCATCTGTGATATGAGGAAACAGCACTCATTGTCTGGACATTGCATACCTCCCAACTTTTGAAAATTGCAAAGAGGGACAATATGTGCGGCGCTCATCATGGCAGTTTTTTATACTAGGCCACGCCTCTAACTCCGCCCAAATCATAATTACTGGAGCCCCTGCGGCCTTTTTTTTCTTCTTGCGCTTCAATGTCCATATAAATATTACTACATAAATCATCAGATTATTGATATTTTAAGGTCCAAATTGCACCAAATAATAAAGTTCATGTCTAATATACAGGTAGAAACCAAACAGATAGTTTAGTAAGGAGCAATTTAGTAAATGTATTAATGACCATTTATGCATTAATTCTCCAGGTCAAAAAGAGGGACATTTAAGGATCAAAGAGGGACAGAGGGACTTAGGTCAAAAAGAGGGACTGTCCCTCCCAAAGAGGGACACTTGGGAGGTATGACATTGTATTTGTGTAAATGAAGCTAAATGATTTGGACAGACATTTTGCTGTTTGGCCACAAGAGGCTGTTTCCTAAGCATAGCTAAAAAGGACTGCATTTCTAGATTCATGTTATGTTAAAAACTCTCAGGGGGTGGAGTTACAAAGCCTGGAGAGGAAGGCAGCAGCCATCTTAGGGTGAGCTTGGAAGAAGCATCCAGGAGATTCCCTCAGCATCCAAGCATGAGAGCATCCTCCAGTGACCAGAGCTGAAGTCAAGGGGAGCTGCTTGTCTCCATGACCCTGATCTTGTCCAGAGAAAAGGGAACTGCTGGCAGGAACTCGGATGGTAGCTGAGGAGTAAAGCCACAGACACTGCGGTACCGGACCCTGGTTGGAGAAACCCTTGTTCCATCCACAGTCACTAGCTCACACAAAGCAGACCCAGGTCGGTAAGACGCACGCATCTCATACAGTTTTGGCGTCTAGGATCCTAGAGACTGAGACCAGGCCTGTAGTTAGTTTGCTGTTTGTTTTAGGCCACAGGTGCTGTCAACTACTCTTAACAAGGACTTCACGTTTAAAGTGTCAGTTCACACCGGAGAGCTGAGAAGCTTCACAACTAATTCAAGCCAGGCTGGTGTATTCAGGAGAAACACTAAAGCAGGTGTTTAACCTGTTGTTGGGGGAGGTAATTATTATAGCATGGAATAAGATTGTAAGCTGTTGTGCTGTACTGCAGGCTAGCCGCATTTCGTACACAAATAATTGTTCCTGACTCTAGGGTAATAACAGGTAAGGCATGGCTGACCTATTTCAGCACGCCAGTAGGTAAATTTACCGCTAATACCTCCTGCATCCACCAGAGGGAGCCTCACTGTACAGCACAAGGGCCCCAGCCCCTGGCTGTTTTATGTAAATTTATTTGTGTGTAACCAGCATCTGTGCTTGCGTTTATGACCACGTTTAAGTAAAAATACGTTTTTGTCAAAACACTGGTGTTTTAGTTGCTTTCCTCGTTCGTGATTTCGCTGTATCCTGGGGAGCCCATCCCGGTACACAGCTTACACATCCTTTGTGCATGGGGCAAGCAGAACTCTTGACTGTCTCTCCTAGGATTCCTGTCAGGATTTACTTTGCTTTTTTCACAAAAAGTAAGAATTAAGACTGTGATGGGGGGGTGTATGGAATTATAAAAAACATAGCTTCTTTCTTCCAGAAACAGAGCCACTTTTGCTCATGGTCTGTGTATGGTATTGCAACTGAGTTCCAGACAGATGGGGCTTGGATAATGGTCTAACTAAGGCTGGGTTCCCATCACGTTTTTGCCCTAAGTTTAAATTATACATTGGGGAAAAGAGGATGCAAAGTGTAATAAATTATGCTTTTCCATTCTGCAGAGTCTGGCAAAAATGTAAATGTTTTTTCAATGGAACTCTGGGGTGATGGATACCACTGTATGGTATCCGCCTAAGGCATCCATTTAATGTATAGGTTTTTTGTATATGTTACACATAAGAAAAAAACGAGATGTGAACCCAGCCTAAAACGCCTCAGATACAGATTGTCCGGTTGGTTGTTGCTTTGCACTGACATATTAGTCACTCAACACAGTGCAGCACTTTTATTACACTCCTGTGTTTGTTGTTCTAATCTCTGGAAGTCTGCGCTATAGTAAAGAAGTTTTCTGGGATTTACTTATTGATGGCTTATCCTCTAGATAGGTCATCAATATCAGATCGGTGGGGTTCAACTCCTGAGCCTCCTGCCAATTAGCAGTATGAAGAGCCTGTAAGCGGTTCACATGGTCTATGTGCAGCTCAGTCCTGTTCAAGTGAATGAGGCCAAGCTGTGATACCGACCAGTTACCAAACAGATGGCACTGTGTTCGGTAAGCTGAGAGGAGGCCATTTGGTAATGAATCTTGACCTTTGCCTCCACACACATACAACAGTTGTTGCGTTTTCGGTACCCCGAGTTCCTGATGCTTGCACCCGAGCCCCTGACCCCAGTGGGTCAGCTGCCAAATACACCTGAAACATCCCACAAAGTAGCAATCCAGTTGCTTCCCTGCAGCGAATTCCAGATCCCTGTATAGATGATAAAGGGTGAATACCAGGGGAGTGCTGGAATAATGCTCTTAGGGTTTAGCCCAAAGCCAAACCAAAATGTTGGCACAGTGGGTTCACACTTGCTGATCAGTAACATAAGCCTGCAGGGAATTCCTTCTTACAAACTGTCACGAGAATAGCCAATGAAAAAAAAGAAAGTAGACCACTCATATATTGCAGATGCTCTTTATGTATTTATTCCATATGGCTATATGTTTTCAGGAGACTTATTTTTATTTTCTTCATCTTCATGTAACTTGCATGATGGCTCTGTTTTCGCACATAGGAAATCTGGATGTGCAGCATGCTTCCAAAGATAAGGTGATTTCTTTAGGCATTCTGCAAAATCTTTGTCACATTTGCACTGTATCTTTTCACACTCATCCTCTGTGTCATCTGAAAAACAATACATTTATTCATTACATAATAAATGTGCAGCACTTCACAGTGACTGCTTCCGCTGCAACTAGTCGCAATGGGGCAACTGAACTGGCAACCCTACAGCACGCCTTTCTTCAAGGCTAAGCACTCTTGACTCTGGGCCACATAGCAAGAAGACATATCTTGATCTGTTCATGTGGTGCAGTGCTAAGTGCTAACCTCATTTTCTGCGTTATTGTACCTGTGGGGGAATGTGGCCCTGAGCCAAGAGAGTTTGGGCTGGCAGCATGGGTGCTGCTGGGTTGTTCCCACTGCAGATGCTGTGAGGGTGGAGGTCAACCATGCAGCACTGCATCCAATAGAGTGCATACCCACTTTAATGGGTATTCCGGTAATTTCAAATTATCCCTTATCCCGAGGAAAGGGGATAACTATTTAATCGGATCACAAGAACAGGGCCCCCCAACAAGAACAAGAATACCCCACAGAGCCGCTTGAAATACTGCAAATTGAGTGGCAGGTTGAGCATGCACACTGTTGTTCCATTCACCTCAGTAAGACTACTGGAGCCCCATAGAAATTAATAGAGCTGTAATGCACATGTTTGGTGTGTTGTCCGAGCTAATGGTTTCTCATTTAGAATTCATATTTATTGTATAAATTTATCTATGGTTGTAATTCATTATGTCATTCATTTTGTAACTACTCATCCTCCTCTATGAGCTCATATGCTGTGTCCTTCAGTAGAGATGAGCGAACGCGCTCGAAACGAGCACTGTACCGCTCGGCTACCCTGCGCTCGCATGGGCGCCGGCAGCCGCTTCCGTCCTCCTCAGGAGGATGGAAGTGGCTGCCTGCGCCCATGCGAGCGCAGGGGAGCCGAGCGGTACAGTGCTCGTTTCGAGCACGTTCGCTCATCTCTATCCTTCAGTCTTTTCCTCTATATCAGACATGCATCACAAAGCTGGAGAGAGGATTTTCCTTTGACCTCTATTATCATTTCTCAAAGCACATTTAGTAACTTACCTAAAGGCATATGCCTTGCATCTCCCTTAGAGGAATTCTACATACAACTGGTCTAGCTAGGCGAAGGATTATAGCGAGTTCGCTATGTTCCATTGGATGTATAAGACATTGCCACTCACCCTCATCAGAGACTTCTCTCTTGTACATAGATGGCAAACTAGCCAAAGGAAACCTAAGTCTACAGCATCTGCATCTACATGCACTGTCTTTGGTCACACTGCAGTGTCATACAGGCTTCTCTGGAATTCTGGGAAGAAAGCGATGCAAATGAGCTCTTAACAAGCTCCACCTCTAATGCCACAGATGTAAGGTAGCTATCCTATAAGTCAATTTTCGACACTTTAACTAGGCCGTGAGACATGAGATATTAAGTAACCCAGCATTTCATCTGCAAACAGTTGTTTAGGGCTGATTGCTCCTCATCAGTGCATAGCGGAGAGTACTGGCTTAAGTGGGTTATGTCCACAAAAAGCTCTGTGGATTCCTTTGTCATTGGACCAAAGCAAATGCATCATGTTTCTGAAAACTCAGATGTACAGGAAGCAGAGTCATCGCTTATTGCCAAGCAAAGTATATGATCTAAACTTGTGATCAAACTGACACAAAAAATTAGTGGGAACTATGCTGTGCCACCTACATCTCACAGCCACCTGAGCCCTGTGGGGGCTGAACTGGAGGAGGACATTCACACACAAGAAATATATACAGAAATGGGTGGTTTTTCTGCACAAGTGACAGGAGAGGAGCAGGAGGAGCTAAAGGGTGATGAGGAAGGCCAGGCAGATGACCCTGACACACCGTGGCAGTATGCAGTGAAGATGGAGGCACGGAGTCCCTTGCGCAAATGGCCAGATGCATGCTGAGTTGCTTGCGTAGTGACAGCCATATTATCATCAATCGACAGAGGAATGACTACTGGCTCTCCACCATGTTAGACCCTCGCTACCACTCCACAATGGTGGTCTTTTTTCCACTCGCCAAGAGGGAGGATACACTGAACTGTTATCGAGACTTCCTATGTAGTCAGTGGACCGCTACATAGTAAAAGGCAATCGGCCCACCGGTAATCTCCCCAGTGGGGTACATTGCCAATCCGCCCCTGTCTGGCGTCTCTAATGAGCACTTTTCTTTTTTCCACCCGCCTACTGAAGAAACCACTCACCAGCAGCAAGACATGGGGCAGAGCCTGAACCACCAAGTGGTAGCATACTTGGACTGTACCCTGCCACCCGACATCCAAGATCCCCTGGACTACTGGGCAGCCAAACTTGATTAGTGGCCACAACTGGCCAAGCTTTCCTGCCCGGCTAGTAGTGTGGCATCACAGTGGGTATTTAGTGTGGCTGGAGGCATAGTTAGCCCAAGGAGAACTCGCCTTTCCACCCAAAATGTGGAGAGACTGACCTTTGTGAAGATGAATCAGGGGTTGATCAGCCAGGATTTCCACACGCCAATGCCTGATGCATCCGACTAAATCATTCTGGGTGCCACACCCAAACTTTGTGAAAAGAGATCCCTTTCTTCTGGCCACCTGCTTCACCCACTGTTCTGATGCTACCACCTGCCTGGTGCCACACACCTACTGCCTTTGCTGCCATCTTCTCCTACTGCCACCCACCATCTTGTGCTGTTACTGCACTGCTGTTGCTCCCTACCCTGTGACTGGACCACTGTGTTGACTCCTCATGCATTTACTACCCTCCCCATAATGTAACTGGTCTACTGTGTGGACTCCTCATGCATTTGCCAAACTGAGCACTCTGTGATTGGGCCACTATGTTGATTCCTCATGCATTTGCCACCCTCACCACTCTGCAACTGACCATTATGTTAACTCCTCATGCAGTTACCACCTCACCAGGCTCAAGGCTTACTCATGAGCCTTGAACTACCTTCTTAGCAAGGTGTCCACTATTGTTAACTCAATGCCTCTTGTTCCTGTATCCATAGATCTAGAATATATGGTTTTTCTAACTCCTGTGACTCTTCTCACTCAGAAACTTGAAATCATTCCTGGCCCATGAGGCAATTATCTGCGGGGCATTGACCATGACGTGAGATGATCATCTCACCTCAAGATGGCAGGCAGTGATTCCTGTAGTTCAACCTTATAAGCCTCAGGTCACTAGGCCTTAAGTCTGTGGTGCAGTATAATAGTGTGGTGTGCCCCAGGAGGAGCAAGAGTGGAGGATAAGGGAGGTAGGAGCTCTTTCCGCAATAATTTATTACAGTAACTATCATCTAGTTGTTGTTCCCTAGGGCCTAGGCAGTGACATGAGGGTGCAACCTTTCTTCCCTTGATGCAGTCGCTGATGTTGAGGATCCTGTCTGAGTAGTTGGGGTGCCATTGATGTTGTAGGTTTGGTGAGGATGCCTTGTAATGCAAACTGGGAGTTGTAGTATATTCAACAACAATGAGGCACATTTTCATCTGTACACAGTGCAAATCCTTTCCCCAGACAAATAGCTATGGAGGCTGGCAAAGCTGGGAGTTATGGTACATTTTGACAACAATACCTTGGCAATAATGGCTGTAATGTCCACTATGGGATATAGGGTTTTGAAGGCATATCTGGCCATCACAAGAGTAAAGAGTTCCAAGTGTGAACAATGTCTCTCACTTCAGCAAAGTCTGAATGGCTGTAGTAGACTCTAAGTTCTCTGTCTCTCTCACTCTCTGTCTGTTGACACAGAGATCTGTTAGCCTCTGGAACTCAATGCCTGTGGAGAAGAAGCATAAGGCACAGCTTTCTTCTTCTTCCAAACTCCAGTCTAGACTGACCTAAAGTTGGGCGTGGGACCAGCCACATCTATTCTCCAGCAAAGACTTTGCCAGGATTGCTAACCTTGATTATCATCCATACCATGCTGTGCTGGGTAAAATATATGACATAGCATTGTATAATATCAAACAACAAACCATTTGCAGATACTGCAGGTGCAGAAGGTGATATTACCTCAACTTCCTGCGCCCGGTCTCAGGCAGCACGATAATGTGGTTATAAACACCTGCCTCAGGATACTGGCGTTCATGACAATGTCAATGCGCTGCCTGAGATCTGGCACAGGTGGCCGCAATGATGTCATTGCGAACTCCTGTGCCAGGATGCGGCAACTCAGACCACAGGCTGGAAGAAGCTTTTGGCCTGTTTTTATGATCATAAATTTGAGCACTAACACAGGCCAGAACACTGGGGAGGCATTGTAATTCATGGGGCACTACTGGGGGTATTAATACAGACCCTACCACTAAAAGAGGGCGTTATATTACATGGAGCACTACTGGGAGCATTAATGCAGGACAGAGCACTACAGGTATTATATTATATTTTATTATATTATAATATATATTATAATATTATATTATAATATATGAGACACTACTGGAGGCATTAATAAAGGCCACATCACTACATGGCAGGGCATTATAATATATGGGGCACTATTGGGGGCATTAATACAGGCCAAGCACTATAGGGAGGCGGCATTATAATACAGATTCACTACTGGGAGCATTAATACAGGTTGCAGCACTACAAAGGGGATTATAATACAGGGGGCTCTAATGGTGGTATTAATATAAGCCAGAGCACTACTGGGGGTATTATAATACAGGGGGTACTATGGAGGGTATTATAATACAGGGGGCACTAGAGGGGGTTATAACTGCAGGAGGGTATTTTAACTACAGGGGCATTTTAACTACATGGGGCACTGCCGGGGGCATTATAAACACTGGGGGCACCACATGAGGGGCTTTTAAATACTGGGGCTTCTAAAGGGGGCATAATAACTACTGGAACTACTGCAGGGGGCATAATAAATACTGGGACCACAATAAATGACATAACTACTGAGGACACTATAGGGGGCTTTACTACTACTGTGGGCTCTATAGGGCTGCCTTATACAAGGGTCTTGTTACTGCCGGGGGCACTATAGAAGGCCTTATACAAGAAGTAGAGGAGCACTATAATGGCCTTATATAAAAGGCCATTATAGTGCTCCTCTACTGGGAGCACTGTGGTGGCATAATTACTATTGGGCTTACTTTGGGGGATTATTATTGGGCACAATATGGGGGGGCACTGCTACTAATCGGGCAGTCTTGGAGAGCATTATAACTATTGGGGTATTGTAGGGACCAATATTACTGTTGTGGGCAGTCTGGGAGCACTATTACTATGCTGGAACTATCTGAATGGCACTGTTATTTTTCGCTTTTATGGGCATGGGGGAGCACATCGGGCACACTACTAGCGGTGGCAGCAGGATGACAATGCTGTGGCGCCAGAAGGGATGATGAAAAAGTGAGGAACCTGAGATGTCTGTCAAAACTATGCAGAGACAAGGTGCAGCTGAAATAAGTTGTCAATGCAGTCTGGTCCAAATGGAGAAGATGAAGAAAAAGAACATCTACATCAGAGTAGATGTCACTGGATGTAAAAGGCATGTGGTGTTGTATTTAATAATTTTGTATTGTATTTTATTTTGAATAAACGTGTTCCATCAATTGGAACTTTTTCTGGGTGCAGCCCTTATATTTGGTAAAGTTTGAGACCCTGTGGTTACCTATATCAGTGGAAATGTGTTCAACATCTGGATAACTGTTTCTGGGATAGATGGAAAAAAGAAGAAAATAACAGCATGCCAATCTGAATATACAGGTAGAAAATCTTGTTCTCATGAAGAACCAGAAAGCATAAAGAAGAGCATGGCCCATGGGATTTATTTCAAAGATCTTTCCTAGTGATGATGGCAAGGCTCATATGGTATGAATTGGCATACCAAAACAAGGTGTCACGGGGCAAACCCTAAATTCCACTTGCACCTCTTTCCCTGCCTACTTGCATGACTGCCATTAGTGGCAGTCAACTGGTTGGCGATTCCTGCTTATTTACGTGCTGGGGCTTACCAGGGAAAAGCAGAGGAAAAAAAAATACACAAAGCACAGGCAGGCACACAAATACTTAAAAAATCCCAGAACCAAAGTATTCAGAGTCAAACGTACCAGATCAAAACCAAGAGAGAACAATTAAGCCAAATCAGAAAGCAGATCACTAAACAATACCAAGCCAAGGTCATACACAAGTCCAGGCCCAAATACGCCAGGCAGAAGCAAGTCCAAGAACCAGGCCAGGATCAAACCAGTACTTGCAGAAAAAACAAATCCAAGAATCAGGGTCAAAAGGAGTAGCCAAAGCCAGGAGGTCAGAACAATCCACAATCCAAAGTGCTAGTGAGGTATATACTGTAGAAGTATTCACAGGCAATCTGTGACCGGCACCTGGTGTCTCTAGGGGAATGATTATAGCGAGTTCACTATTTTCCATTGCTTGTACAAGAGATTGTGTCAAAATGTGGCAAAATACGGGGCCCTGCTGTGGATAGGGGAACACTAGAAGTTACTGTCATATCCCTTTAAAAGAGATTGTTAGACAAATGGGCTGTATGTCACTATAACAAAAGTTTAGTTTCTCTTTAACAATTGTTATTTTATCCTTGGGTTATTTGGTTCACATTATTTTTCTAAATGTATAGTCCTGTCAATCTTGTGGCAAGTGGAGGATTCTTCACCTGTGACGGGCTGTCCCAGTAGTCCTGCTAATGCGACAAATTGATTTGTTAGAATCAATCTGCTCATTTCTAACATAGAATTTCATGAAGTGCTAACAACATTGCTTAGATGGGTTGTTACATGATTAAAGAAATTTTCCAGGACTGACTAAAATGTTGCTGAAGGCTGGGAATATTCTACAATAAAATAAGCCTTACCTACGTACTTAATCTCCTTCAGTTCCCATGCCTCTGCACTCATGTGATCTACTTCTTCTGATTGCTGCAGTCAGTCACACTGGCCTCTGTGGTCATGTGAGGTAGTCTGGTGTGTCATCACTGCAGTGAGACTAACGTTGAAGCAATGAAGTGCCCGGCTACCCAGGTGACTGCTAAGGTCAGTGATTGACCAAAATTGAGCAGGTTTTTACTCCTGACCCTCTGCAAAATGTTTGAGGGTCGCAGAAAAATGCTTAAAATATTAAATACCATTTTCTGATTTCCCCAGCTTGTGTCCACTGATGGTCTTCCATGTTCTTTTCTCATAAAGGAAACCATTCCATTCATTAGTATATATTAGAGCAGTGACCTTCAACCTGTGTCTCTCAAACTGTTGCAAAACCACAACTCCCATTATGCCCTGATAGCCACAGGCTGTATAGGCATTATGGGAGTTGTAGTTTTGCACCAGCCGCAGAGCCATAGATTGGGGACCATTGCATTAGGGGATTGATATTTAATTTCCTACTTCTAACTGCACACACAAGTAATAAAGATAATGTGTCCTGTTAATTCCTGAGCATGTACAGGCCTGTTGGCTCCATCTAGAAATATTGTTTGTGGCAATTTGTACATTTTCTTACCACATTGTATGGACTTATCGTTACATTTCCAGGCATATGTATGCAACTTAGGACTGCAACCAGCATTTTCTGCATATCCATAGCAACAATCGTGGTCGAAGCAGCACCTATGAAAATAGACAATATTATTCAGATATGAAAAAGTGATTGATGTCTACTTGCAAAATGCGGTAATACACAGGAATATAAAAAGAGTTGTGTGCCATCTGATATGCTTATTCTGTATTCAGTAATGTAGGGGGCATTATAATGCTCAGGAAAGAAGGGCCTGGTATTTGTTCCTCCTCCCACAATTGTCCATGACCCTACACCAGATATTAAAGAGGACCTGTAAGCTTTCCTGACATTTCTGTTTTAGTACTACTTGTATTCCCCTTGTGATAGCAATTCTGAAGCGTTTATTCTTCTGACTCTATGCAGTGCCATTTCTTTATCATCCCTGCTTAAGCCTTATTCACACGTCCATGTCCGTGCTCAAATCCGTGAGCAGGTGGTTAGTGAGGCATCCGTGAAGCTGTCCGTGAAGGATCCGTGTTAGGTCCGTGGGTCCGTGTTTTGCCATCCGTGTTGCATCCGTGTTTCACTGACACTGAACAGCTGAAAAATAATTTTCAAAGCATCTCTTCTTAATGATCCGTGAAACACAGATGCAACACAGATGACATCCGTGAGGGATCCGTGGTTTTCACGGACTCATTGACTATAATGGGCGTGAGGGATCCAGGAACACGGATCAAGATAGGACATGCATCCATGCTAAAAACATGGACCGTGCTAAAACACTGATGTCTGAACAGACACATTCAAATGAATGGGGACGTGTGGTGTCCCCGGAGGACAAGTACAGGACACGTCCGTGAATCACTGACATGTGAATGAGGCATTAGACATTATAAATGAATTATTAGCAGATTGCAGTGAAGGTTTAGCTGGGTGTTAACAGTTGAGGATGTGTCCCTGCACAGTCTGACATTATCCAATCTGTGCTGCCAGTGTCAGATTGTGCAGGAACACACCCCTATCTGGTAACACCTATCTGGACCTTCATTGCAAACTGCTAGTAATTCATTCATAACTTCTAGCAGGAGTAATAAAGGAATGGAACATGACTGAGTCATACCACTAGATGTTCCAGAACTGGTATTACATGGGGAATGTATGTCCTTACTAGAACAGACATGTCAGCAGAGGTGACAATGATAGCTAAATCTTTTACTCAATGCATGGGCCTAACAATAGCCAGGTCTCTGCCTCCTGGATCCCTGCATCATGTACGATAAAGAGTCGGTTCATACCACCGATATTTATTTCCATTAGAGGAGCAGAACAACTAAAGCAATGGAAGCGCTGAATTCAGTACATAACT
This sequence comes from Rhinella marina, assembly GCA_900303285.1. NCBI lineage: Eukaryota > Metazoa > Chordata > Amphibia > Anura > Bufonidae > Rhinella > Rhinella marina. Next base: position 42,885 of record ONZH01012635.1, read on the forward strand.
GAACTTTCACCACTCCTGACATGTCTGTTTTAATAGCTTCATGCATCCCCCATGTAATAACAATTCTGGAACATCTGTTCTTATGACTCTCTCTTTATTATTTCTACTAGAAGTTATGAATGACTTGGTAGCAATCTGCAGTAAGGGTACAGAGGGGAGGTAACCAGTTGGGGGTGTGTACCTGTACAGACTCACTCTATCCAATCAGTGCTTCCACTTTCAGACTGTGCAGGTACACACCCCCAACTGGTTACCACCCCTCTGTACCCTTACTGCAGACTGCTAGTATTTCATTCATAACTTCTAGTAGAAATAACACAGGAATGGCACAACATAGAGCCATAAGAATAGATGTTACAGAATTGTTATTACATGGGGAATGCACGTAGCTATTAAAACAGGCATGTCAGGAGCGGTGAAAAGTTCCTCTTTTATGGAGCCAAATGGGTCCCCTTAACTATATAATAGATTTCCATCTTCGATACTGCTTTTTTCCCTTAGAAAACAGTACTGCATGCAGAACTTTTCTCTCCTTTGTTTTTGACAGAAGCTGTGAGGGTAGCCCTGAACAAAGCCTCCAAGGAAGATGTGAAGAACCCATGTTCACATTAGCCGTATTACAGTAAAAGTTTAGGGTGTGGTTTATATTCACAACACAGTTCTAATGAACTAGGGTCATATTCCCTTCTATAGATCTACATTGGATCTTTGCATCTATACAAAGCCTTCTAACTCTTAGCTATGTCCGTGTAGATGAATAATACTGGTTGTGGAAATTTGTCTAACTCCTAGCTATGTCTGAGCCCACTACTATTATTGGCTGTGTATAGTCGACTAACTAGCTATGTCTGAACACACAACTAATATTGGCTGTGGAAAGTCTTCTAACTCCTCCCTCTGTCTGAGCACTCAATTAATATTGGCTGTGGAAAGTCTTCTAACTCCTAGACACGTCTGCGCACATGACTAATATGGGTTGTGGAAAAGTCTTCAAACTCCTAGCTATGTCTGAGCACACAACTAATATTGGTTGTGTATAGTTGTCTAACTCCTAGCTATGTCAGAGCACATGACTAATATTGGCTGTGGAAAGTCTTTAGAGATGAGCGAATCATGCAAAATTTTATTAGCCGAACATTCGCCGAACTTTTCCTAATATTTGTATATTCGACTAATAGATTTGTTGAATTTGCGTACAAAAATATACATATTTATATGGCTTTTAGCAAACATTCGCGCATTAATAACGAACGTTCAGGTACGCAACCTCTTTAAACACGTACACATAAGCGTACAAAGTGCGTACAAAAATGACGGGCTTTGCTGGGGAGGAATGGTGGAGCAGGAGGAATGCTCTGAGTCTGACCCCTGGCTTCATATGGATACTGTATCAGCAGATGACAGCAGATCATCCGGCTGAGACTGAGATGAGCGTGCCATCCATTCAACTACCTCATCCACTTTCTCCTCCACTACAATTTTGCGCCTTGGTGGGTTAGCCTGGTGGAACAACGGCCAAGTATTGCGAATACTACTAGTAAATGCTCTTGCTACAGGTCCTTTGGCACTTCTACCCTGTGCCACCTTCTCTTTCTTTTTTAGAGCTCGAGGTCTGTCTGGAACTGGACCCCTTTTGCTTATCCATTCCAGATATTTTTCAATTCACTCTGTGGCCCTGCAGCTGGTCTTTATCCCTATATCTCACTGTCTCTCACTATCTCTCCCTGTCTCTCTCTCCCTGCCTGATTAATTACTAGCCCTGAACTGGCCCTGCACTTGCCCTGCAGTATCCCTGATATGTGTAATATGGATTCCCAGAGCAATTACACCCCAATTTTCACAAAACAGGTCTCAGAGTCTCAGAACTTCACACACAGGGCTTCTACTGATCTCAGCAGTCACAGCTTAAGTGATGCGTCACTGGCTTACCGAGCCTAAGCCAATCAGAGCAAGCCCTGCCCACTAGGTCAGGTGATGAATTGAATTCGTACGCAACAGTAACTTATACGTAGCAATAGCGTATAATTTATAGGACAAACTACGTAGCGTATGCGTACAAAGCCGAAGCAAATCACCTATTATTCGAATTTGCTTCGCAGCTAAAAATTTCCGAAATTTGATACTAATCAACGAATCAGCGAATAGATTTGCTCATCTCTAAAAGTCTTCAAACTCCTAGCTATGTCTGAGCACACAACTAATATTGGTTGTGTATAGTCGTCTAACTCCTAGCTATGTCAGAGCACATAACTAAGGCTTCTTTCACACCAGCGTTATTGCTAGATCCGGCAGGGTTGAGCAATAACTCTTCCGGTACTGATAATACAACCATGTGGATCCGTAATGAACGGATCCGGTTGTATTATCTTTAATCTCGCTGGAACGGATCCGTCATGAACTCCATTGAAAGTCAATGGAGGACGGATCCTTTTACTACTGTGTCACACCGAAGGGATCCGTCCCCATTGACTTGCAGGTGCGGAACCCCAGGACGGAGAGCAAACCACAGCATGTTGCGGTTTGCTCTCCGGTCTGGAGACGCAAGTGAACTGAACGGAATGCATTTAGGAGCATTCCGTTCTCTTCAGTTCAGTTTTGTCCCCATTGACAATGAATGGGGGCAAAACTGAAGCGTTTTTTTTTTCCGGTATTGAGCCCCTATGACAGAACTCAATACCAGAAAAAGTAAACGCTAGTGTAAAACTAGCCTAATATTGGCTGTGGAAATTCTTCTAACTCCTAGCTATGTCTAGCACGCAGCTAATATTGGTTTTGGAAAGTATTCAGACTCCTGGCTGTGTCTTAGTACATGACTAATATTGGCTGTGGAAAGTCTTCAAGCTCCTAGCTATATCTAAGCACACAACTAATACTGACAGTGGAAAGTCTTCTAACTCCTAGCTATGCAAAACTAACAGAGACAAAAGGATAAAAAACATCCTGCATGATGTGATAATAATGATTGCGGATGTCAGTGGCTATATATATATATCAAAATAAATCACAGAAAGGGATATTAGTGCACAAAAATAGATGCAAACAATATATACTGTATAAACTAAGACCTCATTCTGATATGATAAAATCTGAGACTCTTAACCAATATATTTTGATCAAAACACATCTGTGCCCACCTACCCAGCGTCACGGTGGTCTCAGGTCAGGCAGGTCCTACGCTAAACCTAACCATGCCAGTGGGCATCTATATCTAGGAGCGTGGACGCTGCACATATAGGCGTGTTGCTCCTAGTGACCTCTATGTGCATACAGCAACCAATGAGAGGAGGAGCAAACACACCTATATGTACCACGCAATCAAGATGCTCAATTTGATAGGAGGAGCAAAAGTGCACAGGAATGCTACTCAAGATAAGCTAAGAGCGCATAGGTGTGTTTGCTCCTCCTCTCATTGGTTGCTGTATGCGCGTAGAGGTTACTAGGAGCAACACGCCTATATGTGCAGCGTCCACGCTCCTAGATATAGATGCCCACTGGCATGGTTAGGTTTAGCGTAGGACCTGCCTGACCTGAGACCACCGTGACGCTGGGTAGGTGGGCACAGATGTGTTTTGATCAAAATATATTGGATAAGAGTCTCAGATTTTATCATATCAGAATGAGGTCTTAGTTTATACAGTATATATTGTTTGCATCTATTTGTGTGCACTAATATCCCTTTCTGTGATTTATTTTGATATAACTCCTAGCTATGTCTAAGCACATGACTAATATTGGTTGTTGAAAGTCTTCTGTTTCCTACCTATGTCTGAGAACATGGCTAATATTGGCTGTGGAAAGTCTCCTAACTCCTCCCTCTGTCTGAGCACTCCATTAATATTGGCTGTGGAAAGTCTCCTAACTCCTCCCTCTGTCTGAGAACTCCATTAATATTGGCTGTGGAAAGTCTTCTAACGTCTAGAAATATCTGAGCACATAACTAATATAAGTTGTGGAAAAGTCTTCAAACTCCAAGCTATGTCTGAGCACAGAACTAAGAGCTCATGCAGACGAACGTACAGGCTCTGTGTCCATAATGCAGACTGTAAATGGCGGGTCCACAAAATACAGGCACTAGCCATTTGCACTTAAATGGGTCCGTGATCCACCAGATATGGCCAAAGATTGGTGATCTATTTTTTTGTGTAGCAGAGTCATGGATCGGAAGCACTACAAAGCCTCCACACGGCAAAAGATTAGACATGTCCTATCTTCGGATGTATTTTGCAGATCACGCACTGATTAAAGTCTATTTGCGGTCCATAGCACGGGCATGGTTGTGGAAAGTCTTGTTGACTGTGGAAAGTCTTCTAAGGGGCTGTTCACATATCAGTTATTTGATCAGTTATTTCCATCAGTTATTGTGAGCCAAAACCAGGTGTGGGTCAAAAACACCAAGCAGCTGCAGATCTTTTTATTATACATGATCTCTGTTTTGTGTCCACTCCTGGTTTTGTCTCACAATAACTGATGGAAATAACTGATCAAATAACTGATGACTAATATTGGCCATGGAAAGTCTTCTAATGCCTAGCTTTGTCTGATAACACAAAGAAATTAATGATGACTTTTACAACAGCCAAACTAGTCTTCTGTTTCTTACAATGCAGCTTAGGGCTCGTTCACATCACCGTTTGGATTTCCATTATATTTTAGATCCGTTTCTAATAACGGATCTAAATATAATAACGGAAGGCAAACGGATACAAACGGACAACATATTGTCCGTTATTTTAACGCATAGACCTAACGGATCCGTTATAATAACGGACATAATGCGTCCGTTTATGTCCGTTGTGTTCCGTTATTCCAGTTTTCTAACGGATCCGTTTTTTTTTTTTTTTTTTTTTCCTTTTGAAGACAGAAGACATTTTCATTTGAGCATGCTCAGAAAATAAAACGGATCTTCAAAACGGACGGAATAACGGATCATATTTTAAGCACTCCATTTCTATCCGTTACTCATTGACTTCAATGCAAATAGTAACGGATCCGTTACATCTCCGTTATTTTAGACGGAAACAAAAGTCCTGCATGTAGGATTTTTTTCTCCGTCTAAAATAGCGGAAAGCGGACGGAATGGAGCCAAACGGAGTACAACTGACACTTTATCAGTTCAATACAAGTGAATGGGATTTTAAACGGATACGTTTCTTTACGTTCAATTCATCCTCTGAACGGAGGAATCGAACGGAAAGATGAACGGTGATGTGAACGAGCCCTTATTTACTTTGGGGTCAGAAGTGAGCAATGCTACATTTCAGCATGTTCAGAAGGGTTTAATTTTTGTAGATTGTAAATTAAAATTCTGCAATGATATAAATGTAGCTAATGGGGTGTAAAGCTTGTATTTCCATCTATTGCCTGTCATGAGGCAGTGCTGTTTGTACTATGAAAAAGACACCAGTATGATTAATAGTACGTGTTAGGTGGGTGGTCCTCTTATACATTTGATATTGTGGCTCAGGCGCTGGTTGTTACGCCCCTGCTTGGAGTGTCCTTGTATTTTAAAGAGGACCTTTCACCAATCCTGACATACCTGTTTTAATAGCTTCATGCATTTCCCATGTAATTACAAGTCTGGAACATCTTATCTCTGTATGTTGTGCCATTCCTTTATTATTTGCAGTAGAAGTTATATGTGAATTGCTATTTGCCTTCAGTAAGGGAACAGAGGGGAGGTAATCAGTTGGGGGGGGTGTATCTGCACAGACTGAACATGGCAGCGCTGATTGGATAGAGTCAGTCTGTGCAGGTACACAACACCAACTGGTCACCTCCCCTCTGTTCCTTTACTGAAAGCAAATAGCAATTCATTCATAACTTCTACTGCAAATAATAAAGGAATGGCACAACATACAGCCATAAGAATAGATGTTCCAGAATTGTTAGTACGTGGGGAATGCATGAAGCTATTAAAACAGGCATGTCCGGAGTGGTGAAAGGTCCTCTTTAAAGAGTACCAGTCAACTATTCTGACAAGTTTGTCTTAGTAAGTACTTGCATTACCCATGTAATAACAATTCTGAAACATCTATTTACAGAAATGTGTGTTGTGCTATTCCTTTATTATTCCTTCTAGAAGTTTATGAATGAATTGTCACAGTCTGCAATAAAGGTCCAACTGGGTGTTACCTGTACAGTCAGACACTATCCAATCAGTGCTCCCAGTGTCAAACTGTGCAAGGATATACTCTGATAACATCCAGTTACACTTATTGCAGACTGTTGGCAATTCAAAAACTTCTAGAATGAATAATAGAGGAATGGAAAAACTACCCCTTGAGAAAGCTGACGGCGAAACGGGGCATGGTGGTGGTCTGACCTGAGGCTGGACACAATTATTTGGTTAATACTATATAGATATCTGCCTATATACTTTGTATTATACTGCATCACTTATTTTTTTACGTGTTATTTCATCTGTACTATTTATAGCCATACCATTAGGCTGTGTGTATAATATTTATGTACTCTTGAATCTGCAATTTATAGTATCTCCCTAAAAATACTTTTTACACTTGCACTTTATTGCATTTATCCTACCGTGTGGTCACCACCACTGTGTTGGTGTTTTTTACCTTTTTAATTTATTTGTGTATGCCAATCATGTCTGTAGTATATGTTTAATAAAAATTTTATACTATAATCATGATGGATGTGTGATTAGCTTGTTATTTATTATTGAACCACGTATACATCTATTAGTGTTCTATCTTTAATCATTGCCACCAATGTCAGATATAGTATCTCTAAAACAGGGACCCCAAATTGAAGGAAAGTTCTACGCTCATGCATGGCATGCTCTCCATTCACTCCTATGGGGACTTCCAAAAACAGCTGAGTAAGCGACTTTTTCGGGAACTTCCCATAGAAGTGAAAAGAGAGTGCTCTGCACAAGCACTTTCACCTCTCCATTCACCTCTATGGGAGTTCCAGAAATTTTAAGTGGTCCCATAGAAGAGAATGGGAGGGTGGCAGCACTTGCACGGTGTGTCTTTGTTCACTTTGAGTTCCTGTTCTAGAGATACTGTAAATGCGGCTCCAAAAGATGGGACTGACACCCATCAGACATTGATGGTATATCCTAGCAATATGCCACCAATGTTTGAGATAGGTTAACCCCTTTAAATGAAAAAGAACACGTTTTTAGCACACCATCTTCTAGATCAGGGATCAGCAACCTCCAGCACTCCAGGTGTTGTGAAACTACATCTCCCATCATGCACACTTGCTTGGCTGTTCTCTGAACCCTGACAGAAGTGAAAAAAGCATGCTGGGAGTCGTAGTCTCTACAACAGATGGCGTGCCGAAGGTTGCTGATCCCTGTTCTAGATAAATAAAATATAAAGAGAAAGGATTGCAATGCACTGTCCAAAACGTGACTTTTTGGACTTCTATTACTATTGTGCCCAAATGGTTGCTTTTTGTAACTTCCAGTCCCAGTTTAAAATGACCATACCTTTTAGACAAAAGCTCAACACTTGCATGGCAGAGACCTATTGTCTCGACCTCCCATTTTACTATAGGTTAAGAGGGGTTGAAATACCAGTCTGTATCGTCTAATGGCATTCCTTTTCCTCCTAGGCCACAGTAACATCCATATCCAAGATACCACGCAGCGGCTCCGCCAGTTCCACACTCAACGGCTCCCGCTAGTTCAATGATTCCTTTCTTCTGCCTTATCCGAGGACTGCCCTGCCCGCCATTCAAACCTGGAAAGGAGAATGAAGGTTTTGATAATATGTTTGGTACATTCAGTACTATGTTATGTCGTTCTTCATCAATGAGGTGGATGTAAATCAGTCAGAGAGCTTTAATAAATTATTATTATTTATTTGAAAGTGCCATTAATTCCATTGTACAGTACATCAAGAGGAGGTTACACATACATACTGTAATATACATAATATAAAATACAAATACTGTACAATAAACAAGAAACTGTTAAGACTAGTACAGTTGGGAGAGAACCCTAAACGCAAAATATTACAATCTACAAGGGAAGAGAAAGCTGCTAATCTGGCTGTGGTGTCACCATGCTCATTGCAGGTAAACAAGGGGAGAGATAGATTAAACGGGCAGCAGAGTTGAGAATACGTAGATTGGAGAGGTACAAAAGAACTAGAACGGAGGTCACAGAGAAAGATGCTGCAGTAGTCCAGGTGGGAGATGATAAGCATTTTAGTTTACTCTGGGTTGAGGAAGAAGCAAAAACTAGAGATGTTCTTGAGTTGAAAGCAGCAGGTGGAGGTGAGGGTTTGGATATGTGCCTTAAAGTTTCCAGTTTCTTCAGGGTGGCAATACAATTGAATTCAGGAATCTGGAGGTACTACTTGATGCCCCCAGCGTTAATTAACACTGGGAGCGACCAATCATTACTTACCTGGCTGCTGGACATGAGTCGACCCCCTGGACATAGGCCCACCGGGAAAATTTCTTTGTAGAGTCTATGGCCAATCCACCCCTAAAAGTAGGGGACCCAGGACAGAGCCTTGAGGGACACCAACAGAGGGACATATACCCATTTTTGGTGTGAGATACACCAGGGGCGTAGCTAAAGGCTCATGGGCCCTGGTGCAAGAGTTCAGCTGCGCCCAGCAAATAGTGTCCCTGACAGTAATAGTGTAAACATAACGCCCCCCAGAAATAACTGTGCCATGCTGATACTGTGCCAGGGTGCCCCCACAGTAATAGTGCTCCCAAAGTCCCAACTAATAATTCTCTGCCAGAGTGCACTTGTTAGTAATAGTGCCCCCAACAGTACTAATGTCCCCACTGTGCCCCCGAGGTAATAATGCTTCCAATGTGCCAGTAAGAAGTGCCCCCAATAATGTCCCAGTAACAAGTGCCCCTATAGTGCCCCCAATAATGGGCCAGTAAGAAGTGCCCCCATAGTGTCCCCATGTGCCAGTTAGAAATGCCCCCAGTGCCCCCATGTTCCAGTAACAAATGCACCCAGTGCCCCCATGTGCCAGTAACAAATGCTCGCAGTGCCCCCATGTGCCAGTAACAAATGCCCCCATTGCCCTCAATAGAGCTCCGGTCCGTGATTGCACCAATAAAAAAAAAAAAAAAACACTTATACCTACCTCCATTGAGCTGGCAGCGATGCGATGCAGGCCTCTTCCAGCCTGTGTCCCGCTCTGTACGGCTCAGGCGGCGCGATGACGTCATCGCGCCGCCTGAGCCGGCCTCTGACCTCCTAGTGCCTGCAGCCTATCAGAGGACCGGGCAGGGGAGACTGAGATGCTCCCTGCAGCACAGGCATCTGATACAGATGACTATGGAGATAAGCGCTGCGACCCCTATAGCTATGCCACTGAGGTACACCTGCTCTGCATCCGTGACAGGGAAATTAATATAGTTAATCCATCTGTTAGTTCGGTGGGTGACATATACCCATATTTGGTGTGAGGTACACCTGCACTGCATACGTGACAGGGAAATTAATATAGTTAATCTGTCTGTTAGTTCGGTGGGTGACCTCAAAGAATGAGAAAAGCATCAAATAAGGGACGTGGCCCTGGTCGTGGCGCTGCTGGTGTTGGTGGCTCTCCTGTTACAGGGAGAGGACATGGTCGATCTGTGCCAGCTACATGCCCAAATGAAACACCTTCCTCAGGAGCACGTAGGTGACAGGACATTCAGCATCATTTTGTAGGCCCGAATACCTGTGTTTGAATGGTGAGGTCAGAACAAATAGAGGCGGTAGCAGGTTGGATAGCTGACAATTCTTTCACAATGTCTCCCACCCAGTCCCCTGCTGAAAGCACAGAGTTGGCACCTGCAGCCAAAGGCATCTGTCTTTCACCTCACCCCCTTGCAAATCAGCCAAGCAGTCTGAGCCCCAGGTCATGCAGCAGTCTCATGCTTTTTGATGACTCTGCTGGCGGGGTTTTCGTGGGCCATCCACCTAGATCCTGCCCCAGAAGTGGAAGAGATTGAGTCCACTGATGCCCAACCACTTATGTTTCAGGATGTGGACATGGGAGGACCACCGCAGCACGTCTCTAATGATGATGACGATGGCTACCTCCACCACCGCTTCCACCTATACCCACACATCCACCTCCTCCTCAACCTCCCACTCCACTTTGACCTCCGCCTCCTAGTTCAAGATTATAATTATTTTTTTTTTTTCTATTCTGTTATTTTAAGTCATTTCCTATCCACATTTGTTTGCAGGGCAATTGTCCTGCTCTTACCTCCCATTTTGCTTCCTTTTGCAGCCCTCTAGCTCTAACTATGACTATTTTACAGCCATTTTAGTGCCCCCAAGCTTAGGTCCCCATTGACTTCAATGGGGTTCGGGTTCAAGTTCAGGTCAAGTTTGGGTCCCGAGCCCGAACTTTGACCTGAAGTTCGGCCGAACCCAGCAAACACGAACATCCACACGTCCGCTCATCCCTAGTCAAGGGTACAGGTGGTGAGGTGTGATATGGAGTAGAAGGCAAAGATAAAAGTGTGCCCCAAAGGTGTCCATAGGCTTTAAAAACAACATGTATTTGACAAACAATAATGCCGAACAGTAATGAAATCCACATACATCCACAAGGAGTCCAATTTATAATGCATTACTTATTTTGTAGCTTCATTAAGTTATATATCAAGGCAGTGTACACAGTCATATTAAATACATTTTACTCCCACATTGGCGCACACACACAAACATCCAAAGCTCACATAGTGGACACATGCCACACACAGCTCACACTCAATGTTCTAGTTGCTCATATACTGGAGAAATGTTGCATACACTGCAGTTCTGGCTAAAAGCTAAATGTAGATGATGGTCTAAACTGAAGAAGCTACCACAGAATCAGGAGCACAAATAAACATGCTTTGAAGGAGTATGTATGCTGGTCCCCAAGGTGGCTGTGTAGATTGCCACCTGATAGACCCAATAACGATGATAACAGCAGACAGGTGAACGTTTTCTTACATGAGATCCATTCAAGACACAAGACATGTTTGCAGTGACAGTATGTTTCATAACAGCTTTTGTCTATAGAGCAACTCCAGTACCCCAGAACAGGGTCACTGCAAAAGGGTTGATTGTTCCAATGTTGAATTGCAATGTTAAGTGTAATGTTGAGGGTTATTGTATTTGTGTACTCAATAGTATTTTATGGATATATCAGGGTTAACATCCTTGACTCAGCCTCTTTAGGTTGCTAGGGAATAGCCCTCTTCTCCTCTAGTCAGCAGAGACAGTGTAGTGCTAACTGAGTAAGAGAGAGGACCTACATGTGCATGTTCCTCAGGTCTCCTGATGAATGACAGAAAAGACAGAATGACAGAATGATGGAGTACCACAACCCTCGTCATTACTGATACCCATACATACATTGCTATTGGATGAACGACCTGGAGCAGAATTTCTTAGCCAAAAGCAGAGTAAATCCTAACAGGACTCTAGATGACAGTTCTGCTTTATCCCACCCACACAGTGATCGATCGCTTTGCTTTCATCAGTGTGTGTATATTCGTCAATGGATTGACGGATATACAGTATTTAGGTATTGTGCTTGGCTGTCTTTGTCAGTCCCATAGACTCTGAGTGAAGCATCAGTAAACAGGGCTCAGAGCCTGTTCTAATGATTTTTGGGGACTCATTGGTGGGGTCACCAGTGTTCCGACATCTATCACCCATCCTATTGACATAACTAAATGAATGCTTGTCCATCTGATCGTTACAGTGGGGAAAATAAGTATTTGATACACTGGCGATTTTTCACGTTTTCCCACCTACAAAGAATGGAGAGGTCAGTAATTTTTTGTCGTAGGTACGCTTCAACTGTGAGAGACAGAATCTAAAAAAAATCCAGAAAATCAAATGGTATGATTTTTTAAATAATTAATTAGCATTTTATTGCATGAAATAAGTATTTGTTTCAATAGAAAAACAGAACTTAATATTTGAGACTGGGGAGAGGAAGTGACCCTAGAGAGGGTTGGAGCCTGCAGAGGGTCTGTGTGTTCTCAGCCAGGAGGGTTGAGGGGCCACAAGGCCACAAGGCTGAGGAAGCCTGTGAGAGAGAGGCCCCAGGGAACAGACCTAGAGAGGGTCTGTGTGGTCTCAGCCAGGAGGGCTGAGGGGCCACGTGGCTGTATAAAGCCGTATCTCTCCCCTGTGTGGGACAGTACCTGATGAGACGACCAGATGAGTATTGGAAGCTGATATCCTATGTGCTTGAACTGGACTTTAGAGGTGAGACAGAGAGACCTCTGTATTAGCCAGTGCCTAAGACGGGCAGGTGTTTATTTGGGTTTATGCTGGTGCTGAAGCCAAAATAAAGCATTGTTTGGACTTGAACCCCATTGTCTGAGGAGGAATCTGTGATTGCGACCCCTTGTGAGCGAGCGATCCCTTACAGCTCTTACGAGAGATGCAGGTTGTTGGCCAAAATCTCACCCCCATGCTTCACGGTTGGGACGGTGTTCTTTGTGGTTGTACTCACCCTTCTTCTTCCTCCAAACACGGCGAGTGGGGTTGAGACCAAAAAGTTCTATTTTGGTCTCATTTGACCACATGACCTTCTCCTGTGCTTCCTCTGGATCATCCAGATGGTCACTGGCAAACTTCAAACAGGCCTGGACATGTGCTGGTGTGACCAGGGGGACCTTACATGCCCTTCAGGATTTTAATCCATGACGGTGTAGTGTGTTACTAATGGTAATCTTTGAGACTGTGATCACAGCTCTTTTCAGGTCATTGATCGGTCCTCCCATGTAGTTCTGGGCTGATTCATGACCTTTGTCAAATCATCCTTACCCCACGAGGCGAGATCTTGCATGTAGCCCCAGACCGAGGAAGATTGACAGTCAACTTGTTTCTTCCATTTTCTAATAATGGCACCAATAGTTGTTGCCTTCTCACCAAGCTGCTGGCCTATTGCCTAATTATGGTGCCATTATTAGAAAATGGAAGAAACACAAGATGACTGTCAATCTTCCTCGGTCTAGAGGAAGGAAAAAAGGTGCAAGCCCGGCAAAGTTAACTGCCTTCTTTACTCACACTCCTCCTGCGTCCCAAGATGGAGCTGATTCCAGCCAAAGTGGCCAGGCACCACCAGAGTCAGCCAGCTATACGAACCAAAGTGGCAACTACCTGAACACAAAAGCACGAAAGACCTTGCCTGGCTCATCTTACCAGAACTCTCCTTTAGTTTAGTTGATGGGCACAATGCAGTTGAGGATGACCTGGCGATTATCAAATTGAAACTAACAGACCTAGAGGACCACTCTAGGCGCAATAATATACGCTTTAGAAACATACCAGAAAGCATTACAGATTCTGAGCTAAAAGAGTTTATAGCAGATTTGCTGGTTTCTTATGTTCCTGATACCCCAAGTTCAGACTTCGACATCGTCATCGACAGGGCCCACAGGGTCCCTAAACTGAAATACCTTCCAAAGAAATTTTGCTTTTTACAGACCTATCCCCAGCAACTCTCTCAAGGAGAAAATAATTTATTTCATACACCAAAGCTCTCAGGATGAACAACATTCCCTTTGAATGGGGCTACCCTGTAAAATTATTGGTGTGTCACAATGGCACTTCATATGTTTTCAGTTCTGCAGAGGTCAAAGATGCTCTACGTAGATGGAGCACTCTTTTACCACAAGATGGCGCCAATGAAAAAGATAAAGAATATTCTTCTCCACCAAGAAAGAAGCCTACGCTGCTGGCCCAGGAATGGTCAAAAGGATTCAACACTGTTCAAATCACCTTCTAAAGCTCCATGAACGTTTAACTTCACCTCGCTATGTTGCGAACAGACTTTTAGGTTTACTGTAATCTTCATTTATTGAAACTAAGAAGCCTTGACCTTTTTCTTTCCTTTTTCTTTTACTTACTCAGTTTTTGTCACCCCGAGTTTTTTCTAGTTATATTGTCTACTTACAAAGTGATCGATGACTCGACTCTCATGCTGAAGTCTTTTCTCTCCCTTATCCTAGAGACTTTCCATCCTCCACCTGACTTGATATCATGTTACTTTTGGTCCCAGTTAGAAACTTGTTTCAGTTTTTTCTTTTTCAGTCATTTATTTGCAGAACCCAAGAACATGAAGCCACACATATGCAGGAAATTAGAGGATGCTATTGGTCCAGAGTATCACTAGGGAATGTAAAGTCCACTCAAGCCGGTATTAGTGTAAGGTATGTTACATCAGGCTCAACGCTAATAATTATTCTATAACCTGTCTTGCACACCATGAAACAATGCATTTTCTTTGTCTTTCACTTAATAGTATTTCCATAATGTAGAATGTTTGAAAGGGTTATTCAAATCCTTTACGTGAAGTATTACTTTCACGTAAAGGATTTGAATAACCCTTTCAAACATTCTACGTTATGGGCTGAAATAAAAAAACAAAAATGTAAAAACAAAAAGACTCTGTATCCAAGAGTCTCATTTGAACCCATCTGATTCCCATAGATTTCACCACCCCTCCTTTCCTAATATGATTTATGCTCATGCTCAGCCAAAAAAAAGGAGGAGTTATTATTGGTTTCAAACAAACTTTAGCTTTTCAATGTCACAATTCTCTCATTGGTGACGAAGGCAAAGACAGAGACTTTAATACTCCTCCAGATCCCGAGCTGAATAGGAATCCTCCCCCAAGTCCCCAGTCTGGTAAAGCCACACTACAAGATTTTCTCTTTCAAGAGAGTTTATTCGATATCTGTTGCTCTCTTCATGCCAATGAGAAAAACTTTACATTCTTCTCCAATACCCATAAATCCTTGTCCCGCATAGATCTATTTATCTGTATTCTCTGATAGATGGCTTCTGCAGAGAGCTCAATCTTTCGAAATACCCAGCATATCCTGGTCGGACCACGTGCCAATAATTTTCATTATCTGAAATATCTAATAACCCCTATACTTCTCCCTGGAGACTTAAAGGGGTTCTCTGAGTTATATATAGGATAGGTCATCAATATCAGATCGGCGGGGGTCTGACACCCGGCACCACCGCTGATCAGCTGTTTGAAGAGGACGTGCGCGCCGTACCAGCAGTGCCTCCTCTTCACTGTTTACATGCTGGCCGACACAGGGGTAGTGGTGAGTAGGTGTAATTACACCTCACCGCCCCATTCATTTCTATAGGAAGAATCGCTTCCATAGACTTGTATGGAAGCGATTCTTCCCATAGAAATGAATGGGGCGATTTGGTGTAATTACACCTACTCACCACTACCCCCGTGTCGGCCAGCATGTAAACAGTGAACAGGAGGCAGCGCTGGCTGATTGGCCGGGGTGCTGGGTGTCAGACCCCCGCCGATCTGATATTGATGACCTATCCTGAGGATAGGTCATCAATATATATAACTCGGAGAACCCCTTTAATGACTCCCTTTTACAGCAACCCCCTTCCTTAAACATTACCACATCTCTTACTGAGTTTTTTCAATTCAATGATAACAATATGACATCAGACACTTCACTTTGGTGCGCTCATAAAGTGTACATAAGAGGATATTTTCTAAAACTTGCAGCAACACAAGTTCAAAAGAAAATTAGAACCACAGCGGTCAATGAGCTTTTGAAAATGATCCAGAAGCTAGAATACGATTATAAAAATTCTCTTAACCACCTTATTCTCCCCAAACTGAAAGAACCCAGACACCACTTATATATCCTTCTACAAAATAAATACAAACTACACCTTAGAAAATTAAAAATTAAAGGGGTTGGCCACTTTCTGGTTATTGTTGACCGATGTGTTTGTGAGATGATTACATGGCACTTACTAATATAGTCTTTGTTGAAATTCTGAACCATTTTCTATATTTCATAAGATATTTCACATTCTTTTGTGCTGTCCACACAGAGATCCTGTCCATAAGATGGCCGCTAATGGAGGGTCATGTGACCAGGCAAATCACCTACATGTGAGGTCTCCTACATTCAAACACACTGCATCTGCGCTAAATTTCCAGCAGAACACATACAGGTGGCAGGTGCAGTGTCTTTGAATGGAGGAGACATCACTTGGAAGTGATTTGCCTGGTCACATGACCTTTCATCAGCTAGAAATGTACATGATGTAATCTGTAGTGAATGTCATTTTCTTACTAGTGGCTGTATTTTTGAGTTATATATCCCTGATGTTTCTCATCTGTGTCATGTGACCAGCAATCAGACCCACCAACTCACATATCATCTTATGTGTGGACAGGAAGTCTAATTCTCTATGCATTCCTATGGGAGCCTCACTTTCAGTCTCATAGGAATGAATAGAGAAGTGACTGGCTTCCTATCCCGGGTCAGTTGGAGGTCAGGGAGTTGGTCACATGACCCAGCTAAAATAAGAAGAGAGTGGAGAGTGGATAACTCTCAATTACAGACTCTGATAAGAAGATTGCATTCACTACAGATTATATCATGCACCTTTCTTACAGGTCAGAGAATACATTTTTTTGCGTGGAGTTCTTCTTTAATAAATGTCACCTGCCTCTCTTGGACGCCTTCTCTGCTTCTTTTTTTGGATGCGGAGAAGGCGTACGACAGGGTGCACTGGGGATTTCTGGAGGCTACCATGGCCAAATTCGGATTCTCAGGATTTTTCCTATTGGCAGTAATGTCACTTTACTCCAAACCAAGTGCCTTGGTGTACACTTGTGGTTTTTTGTCATTTCATTTTAAGATAAAGAATGGCACCAGACAGGGTTGTCCTCTTTCATCTCCAATTTTTGCTTTAATCATGGAACCTTCTGCAGAACATATTCACTCATCTCCTCATATTAAGGGTATCACTGTAGGACAACAAGACCATCGTATTGGTCTTTTCACAGATGACATCATTATAGCCACTTCTAACCCTATGCAGTCTCTGAAGTCCGTTACTGACATCATCTCCCGCTTTGGTGCTGCTTCATATTACAAAGTCAATATAAACAAATCTCAAATGTTTAACAAATGTTTAGCTTCCAGTTTCTTTATTACACAAAATAACAAATATGTTTGGCTTTACTTGGGCTGACAAAACTCTCGGTTATCTGGGGATAAACTTAACCTACCCTACTTCACTATTATTCGAACATAACTTTCAAGCACTACTTAAAAATATCAATCCTTCTCGGACTTAAATCTACACTTATCTTAGTTGGGTAAAGCTGCAACAATTGAAGAAGAACTCCCGCAAAAAATGTTATTCTCTGTCCTGCTAGAAAGGTACATGATGTAATCTGTAGTGAATGTCATTTTCTTACCAGTGGCTGTATTTGTGAGTTTTATCTCCCTGATGTCATGTGACCAGCAATCAGTCTCTCCAACTGACACAGCATCTTATGTATGGACAGGAAGTCTATTTCTCTATGCATTCCTATGGGACCCTCACTCTCAGTCTCATAGGAATGAATAGAGCAGTGACTGGCTTCATGTCCTGTGTCAGTTGGAGGTCAGGGAGTTGGTCACATGACACAGCTACAATAAGAAGAGAGGGGATAGCTCACAGATACAGTCACTGATGAGAAGATTGCATTCACTACAGATTATATCATGCAGCTTTCTAACAGGTCAGTGAATAAAAAATAGTTCTACTTTAAGACGACTATTCTACCTTAAATATTATATGATATGGGTAATGTACCCATTCCTCTTCCTAAATTCTATATAAATAAACTGCATTCTATCCTACTACACCATTTATAGGGAAAAAATTAGTCTAAGCTACAATTTTATATAAACCATTGGCTCAAGGAGACATCCATTTTCCCTCTGCACAGGTTCTTATCTTCTAAAGACACATAAAAAATGGGTCGAAATAGAATCACAATTCTTAGGACCTAAGTCCATTGGTCTACCTTTAACTGCCCACGCCCTTTTCAACACTACTTTTAAAGACAACCTCATTTGTCTGCAGTCTCTATCAAAGATTTGGAAATCTTTATAATAAATAAATGTTTTTAGATTTGTATATCTATTTTTTTTAAATATGTTTAAAAAAAAATATTTTTTAGTCCCTCTAGGCTAGAATATGTAATCTTCTCTTTTAGTTTATCGCCATGTCTGTAACAACCCGAACTACATAAATATCATGTAAATTATCCCCTACAGTGAATGTCCTAAAAAAATTCAAAGAAATTACAGAATTGATAATTTATACTTAGTTGCCACAAAACTTAATAACAAGCTATCATAAAGCGTCATTTACTGTCAAGGATTATGGTCCTGAATACAGCTGATAAGAACTTCTCTGTAGGAATGAAGTTCATGAGCAGACATGAACAACAGATAGGATGGACAGGACAGACTGTGGTAATGTGAGGCTGTGGTCATGGAGACTGCATCCAAGTGCTGCAACTCATTACCCCCACCCTTCTCTATGTACTTCATGTCTCCTAATGAACTCCATTCCTACAGAAATTCAGCTGAAGATCTTAATCCCTGACAAGTAGAGCAGAGAGGAGGATGAGGCAGCTCTTTAGCTCAGTGATGTGAAGTAACTTGTCCTCCTGTGTGATTAGGACAGGTTTTATGTGTACTAATAGGACGGCGGCCATTTTATTTCCCCAAATGATTGCTTCCTAGACAAAACGAGCCATTATAACTAATGAAAGGTATTTGGGAATATTTTATAATAAAGTTATATTTACCGTATTTTTCGCATCTGATGATAAGACTCACCCCAGATTTTAGAGTAGGAAAATAAGAAAAAATATTTTTCATCACACCTCATATCAGACCCCCCATAAGATTCAGGACATCACATCAGACCCCATATTAGCCCTCCATGTCAGACCCCTATCAGACCTCAGATCAGCCAATCAGCCCCCATATCACCCCACTGTGCCCCCATATGAGCCCATTGTGCCCCCATCAGACCTCAGATTAGCCCACTATGCCCCCATATCAGCCCACTGTGCCCCCAATATCAGCCCACTCTGCCCCATCAGACCTCAGATCTGCCCCCATATCAGCCCACTCTACCCCCATCAGACCTCAGATCAGCCCATCAGCCCCCATATTAGCCGACTGTGCCCCCATCAGACCTCAGATCAGCCCACCCAGCCCCATAAGGATAAAATAAAAAACTCTCTCACCTCTCCTGCGCCGCGGCTCCGCTCCGGGTCCGGCGCTCCTCTGTCTTCTCTGGCCGGAACTGCACTGTCACCTGACTGTGTGCAGCGTCAGGTCATAGTGCGCGCACTACGTCCTGACACTATACGCGGTCAGGACAGTGCAGAGCCGGCCTGGAGAAGACAGAGGAGCGCCGGACCCGGAGTGGAGCCACGGCGCAGGACAGGTGAGAGAGTTTTTTATTTTATCCTTATGGGGCTGGGTGGGCTGATCTGAGATCTGATGGGGGTGACGCAGCTAGAACATACAAGTGAGCGCTTCCATAATTCGTTTTATAAGACGCACAGCAATTTTCCCCCTACTTTTGGGGGGGAAAAGTGTCTTATAAAGCGAAAAATACGGTAAGTATTTTCAGTAATTTTATTTTTTTCAGCCCTGGAGAACCCCTTTAAACTGTAAGGGGCCGTTCAGACGGCCGTGATATTGCGGGTCTGCAAAAATTCAGATCCGCAATACCACGGATGCCGAACGGTGTGTGTTCCGTAATTTGCGGAACACACATCGCTGGCACCCCATAGAAGATGGACATGTTCTATATTTTCGTGCGGAGCCGCGGCTCGGCAAGATCGCGCACCGCCCATTGAAGTGAATGGGGCTGCATCTATTCCACAAAATTGCGGAATAGATGCGGACCGTGTAAATGGGCGCTAAAACATAAAGCGCCCATAGTGAAAGAAAATGATTACAATTATCAGCTGGCCGCTGTGGGACCTGTGTGCTGTATCTGAATTTGTTGTAACAGGGGAGAATAAGTAATATTCATTGGGTAGGGGGTGTCAGTGTGTTTAATATCAGAAGCTATTTATTCTTCATAGCCTCTGATGTTTATTGCCTTTCCTCTGTCTCTATTCACATCTGTAGCTATAAATACTGAACCACCAGGAGGTTGTATCGTTGGAATAAATCACTTGGATGATTTGGCCATCTTTTGTGTCTGGTATTTTTCCAATACTCAAGGGTATATTATTGTGCTGTGCATCCCTGCACTATAAAGCACTACTATTCACCAAACATACAGGTTACTACACTAGTCTACTTAAATTTGATAACCTCTAGCTGCACTATGGATGTAGCAGGGTTAACACACAAACGCTTAACTCAAATATCTTAACTCATCACGTTATCTTGAAACAAAAGCCATTGAAAGGCAATTGCAGGTGTTTGCTTAACAAACAGTTTAGTTTAGATAACACCGTCTAATGGGGGTCTGGAGGTCTGGTCTGAGGTCTAAGGCTACTTTCACACTGGCGGCAGGCCTGATCCGGCAGGTGAAGGGTGCTGCCGGATCAGGCCTGCCGCAGTGACATGTGTGGAGCCGGAACCGCGCTCCGGCCCCACACATGTCACACAGTACATACATACACATAAACATACACACACATATAGACAAACAAACACACATACATACTTACATGCTCCCCGGCAGGTCTTCGGAGCGTCAGAGGGACAGGACGGCTCATACAGGTCACGATTCCCCACAGCGCCCTCTGCTGGGCGCCTGGTGGAATCGTCATCAGATGACGATTCCACCAGGCGCCCAGCAGAGGGCGCTGTGGGGAATCGTGACCTGTGTGAGCCGTCCTGTCCTTCTGACGCTCCGAAGACCTGCCGGGGAGCATGTAAGTATGTATGTGTATTTGTATGTCTATATGTGTGTGTATGTTTATGTTTATGTGTATGTCTGTGTCTGTATGTGTCTATGTGTAGCCGGATCCGTAATGGACTCCATTGAAAGTCAATGGAGGGCGGATCCGGTTACCATTATGGTCACACCAGACGGATCCACCCCCATTGACTTGCATTGGGGGTAATTCCGGATCCGTCTTAGTGCGGATGCCTGGACCGGAGAGCAAACCGCAGCATGCTGCGGTTTGTTCTCCGGTCTGAAGACGGAACGGAATGCTTTCAGGAGCATTCCGTTGTCTTCAGTTCAGTTTTGTCCCCATTGACAATGAATGGGGACAAAACTGAAGCGTTTTATTCCGGTATTGAGCCCCTATGATGGAACTCAATACCGGAATTTTAAAACGCTAGTGTGAAAGTAGCCTAAGGCTACTTTCACACTAGCGCAGTCCGGATCCGGCAGGTGAAGGGTGCCACTGGATCCAGACTGCTGCAGGGACATGTGTGGGGCCGGAACCGCGTTCCGGCCCCACACATGTCACACAGTACCATATACATACACACAAACACATACATACTTACATACTCCAGGCAGGCAGACCGCACGTCTTCATGCCCAGGAGGCGCGCAGCTATGACGATTCCCCACAGCGCCCTCTGCTGGGCGCTGTAGGGAATCGTCATAGCTGCGCCTCCTGGGCGTGAAGATGTGCGGCCTGCCTGGAGTATGTAAGTATGTATGTATTTGTGTGTATGTGTATGTCTGTATGTGTAGGTGACGGATCCGTTCTGAACTCCATTGAAAGTCAATGGAGGGCGGATCCGTTCACCATTGTGGTCACACCAGACGGATCCGTCCCCATTGACTTGCATTGGGGGTCATTCCGGATCCGTCTTGGTGCGGATGCCTGGACCGGAGAGCAAACCGCAGCATGCTGAGGTTTGTTCTCCAGTCTGAAGCCGGAACGGAATGCTTTCATGAGCATTCCGTTGTCTTCAGCTCAGTTTTGTCCTCATTGACAATGAATGGGGACAAAACTGAAGCGTTTTTTTCCGGTATTGAGCCCCTATGACGGAACTCAATACCGGAATTTAAAAACGCTAGTGTGAAAGTAGCCTAATAGGGGTCTTATATGGGAGTCTGGAGATGGGGGGTCTCATCTGGGGTTTGATATGAGGGTCTGATCTGAAAGGTAAGGGGGTATTTTATTGTACTGGCGCACTATCTGTGTGGTACCAGTATTTTCAGGGGGGCTGTTTCTGCAGTATAGTATTGGGGGGGGCAGGATGGGTTGTTGAGAAGGTTAAAGGATGATGGAAAATTAGGAAAGTAAGATGTCTATTTGTTAAACTCTGCAGAGGTGAGGCACGGCTGAAAGAAGTCATCATGGTGGTCTGGTCTGACAGGAGAAGAAGAGGAAAGAGAATGTCTACATCAGAGAAGAGAAGTCACTGCATGTAAGAGCTACATATGTGGCGCTGTATGACCCTGTATGTTCTGTAGCGCTGTATGTATGTGTTTTCCAAGTATGTCTTTGTACGAGTGCTGCCTTCTCTGCTCTGTTTACTGCTCATCACTGCAAATGCAGGTGAACAGAGCAGAGAAAGCAGCTCTCATATGAGCGCTGCCCTCTCTTCTAACAGCTGATCGTCAGGGGTGCCGACGATCAGTGAGGGGAGGGGTCCCAAGCTGAACTCTTGCACCAGGGCCCATGAGCTTTTAACTACACCCCTGCGTGCAGGTCACAGTTTCAATTCCAGCGTTGCCTGTGCGGTGCAGCTGCTGTCTGCAAGACTTTCTAACTATCTACTTCCCCTTGTTAGTTTGTTACTTATTTATAGATACTCTGTTGCTTAAGAGTCATATTATTTGTGAATTAGCTACATAAGTGTGGCAATGAGACCGACACATCACTACACACACACACACACACATCACCGCCGCTTCTCCCTGCCTGTAAGAACTCTCCCTATGAATCATACACAGACATTTCTAGTATCTCAAGGTACGATCCCTGCCTGCCAACTGTATCTAAAGGATGGCCACATCAGTTTTACTCCATGATTATTTATCATGTTTACATTATTGCTAATAATTTACTGATTGATATTTTAGCGATTTTATTGCTGATTATAACGATCAGCCTTGTAGAGTTCATAATTCTTAACAAATAACTCAATTTATGGACATGATTAATTAAATAGACCAATGATCATCTATATAATTCATAAAAGGATTTTTAATATAATATATATCGATCTAGCATAATGGCCATATTTAGTATATAATCATGATGAAATTACTGTGATCAGGTATTTCAATAGACTTGGCCTTGATTTGCGGCAAATAGGACTTGTCGGTAATACAAAAAAGTGACGTATTAGTGGTCAGATGAATACAGTGCTCATTATTTCAGTACCCGCCTCACCAGCACAACTAGATATAGATGGGAGAAAGCCTATGATTTGCTTGTATTGGGAGGGAAGGGTTGACAGTGGGTACATGGACAGGATATATGTTCAGTAAAAAGGTCATTAGCAAGGTAGCATTAATTTCTTTCTTAGTGCTTGTGCGTATGACTTATTGTCCTAATAACAATTAATATAGTTCTAGTTTTTTATTCTGTATTTTTGTTTATTAGTAATTTTTGTTATTTATTATTACTTGTGATGACAGATGTTTATATGAAGGCTGTATATGAAAACCCCTCATTTAGGCCATTAGGACTCAGGGTCTTGAGTCTATAGATCCATCTGGCCTCTTCTTGAAGTGATTTCTGGTTCAGATTTTTCCCTCTCTGGCCCAATTTCACCCTGGATATGCCCCAGAATTTAAGAACAGATTGAGATCCCCATTGTGCACATATGTCACATGTCTAAATAGGGAAGTGTCTTTTTTTGTCATTACTGGAGTCTCTTAAAATTCTCCTTAAAGAGAGTCTTTCACTTTTTTTTCACCTACATAACTAACAGCAGGGCCCCACAGAAGATTACACACACCCCAGACATACCTGTGTGCACTGTGTGTCTGTATTCCATGTTCAGAAAAAGCACTTTTATTCTGCAGGAAAACAGCTCCCAAGTGCCCAGCTGAAAGTGAAAGTAAAAACAGATTTCTCTCCTAACTCGATTTCTAACAGCTATCAGAACCATTTTTCTATCTGCTACCAATCACAAGATATGAGCAGCTAAAGAAGCTCTTCCTTCTTCAGTTTGGTTTGCTTTGGGCACTTGCAGCAGCAGAGCTGGGCACTTGGGAGCTGTTTTCCAGCCGAATAAAAGTGCTTTTCCTGGACATGTAATACACACACACAGTGCACACAGGAATGTCTGGGATGTGACATGTAATACAGACACACAGTGCACACAGGTATGTCTGGGATGTGACATGTAATACAGACACACAGTGCACACAGGTATGTCTGGGATGTGTATACAATCTTCTGTGGGGCAGTGCTCTTAGTTATATAGGTGAAAAATAGGTGAAAGACTCCCTTTAACTCCTGAACTGTTTTCCCTACGTAGAGTTTTGGACATGTGCATGATGCAATGTATATGATACCGCTGCTACGGCAATTGTTAAATTCTCTAATAGCATATTCACGTCCATCCGTAGGATTTGTGAATCTCTTTATCTTCGGTAAGTAGAGCAGTTTCCACAGGGAAACAAACCCGTTTTGTCAGATCTTAACCATGACTTATTCTCTTGTCCAACAGGAAGGTAACTGTGGATCAAGTGGTCCCCCAAGTTCCATCCTCTACTGTATGATGCTTGGGTATGGTGGCAATACCCCTTTAAGATCTGGATCGCTCATAAGCATGCGCCAATGACGTTTTAAGATATTCACTACCCTTTGATGATTGCTGTCGTAGGTGCCTATACATCTGATTATTTTATTTTCATCTAGGTTTTCGTTTTGATTTTTTTTTTGGTATTAGGAGATTGTCCCTAATTTAATTCTTGGCTCTATTGTATGCTTTTTTCAGTGGTTTACGTGGGTAGCCTCTAGCTCTAAATCGTTGGTATAGTTCATTCGTTTCTCTGGAATGCTTCCTCAGTGGTGCAGTTTCTTCTCACTCTTAAATATTGACCAACCGGTATTCCATCTTTTACATACAGCTGGCAGGCAAGGACCGTACCTTCCAATAATAGGCAGGGATCGTACCTTGAGATACTAGAAGTGTATGTGTATGATTCATAGGGAGAGTTCTTACAGGCAGGGAGAAGCGGCGGTCGTGTGTGTGTGTGCAGTGATGTGTCTGTCTCATTGCCACACTTATGTAGCTATTTCACAAATAATATGACTCTTAAGCAACAGAGTATCTATAAATAAGTAACAAACTAACAAGGGGAAGTAGATAGTTAGAAAGTCTTGCAGACAGCAGCTGCACCGCACAGGCAGCGCTGTAATTGAAACTGTGACCTGTTATAGTGCAGCTAGAGATTATCAAATTTAAGCAGACTAGTGTAGTCACCTGTATGTTTGGTGAATAGTAGTGCTTTATAGTGCAGGGATGCACAGCACAATAATATACCCTTGAGTATTGGAAAAATACCAGACACAAAAGATGGCCAAATCATCCAAGTGATTTATTCCAACAATACAACCTGGTGGTTCAGTGTTTATAGCTACAGCTGTGAATAGAGACAGAGGAAAGGCAATAAACATCAGAGGCTATGAAGAATAAATAGCTTCTGATATTAAACACACTGACACCCCCTACCCAGTGAATATTACTGATTCTCCCCTGTTACAACAAATTCAGATACAGCACACAGGTCCCACAGTGGCCAGCTGATAATTGTAATCATTTTCTTTCACTCTGGGCACTTTATGTTATGCAGTTTAAGTAGTTAAATAAAAGTTAAATTTTACTACAAAAGAAAAATATAGTATATACTATGCAGCGGGCCCCTAGTGGGAATTGTTTGGTCATGTGACTAGAGATGAGCGAACGTGCTCGTAACGAGCACTGTAGCACTCGGCTCCCCTGCGCTCGCATGGGCGCAGGCATCTGCTTCCGTCGGGTGAGGAGGACAGAAGCGGATGCCTGCGCCCGTGCGAGCGCAGGGGAGCCGAGCGCTACAGTGCTCGTTACGAGCACGTTCGCTCATCTCTACATGTGACCAATGTGTTTTTTGGCTATTATTCTCCCTAGGACCCAACCCGAGGGTATAATTTGCCTTTACAGTCAATGGATAAGTCACAAAGGCACGTGTACATCAAATGCAGCTCTCACAGTTGGTATGTGCAGTTCCCAAAGCTGCATATTGAGGGCTAGTCTCTTTCCCTTGTTATTCCAACAGTGCAATCTTTCCTTTCCCGGTCTAAGGAGTACATTATTTCTTTCTCTGTGTAACAGCAGCTGCTGTGCAACGCTGTTCTCCTGCTTACCGCCAGGGTCCCGGGCGCTGTGTTCAGTGGTGATCTGCTGCCAGTGCTTCCCCATTCACTGCTGCATTCCTGGGTTCTGTCCTTGTAGGTACTGTTTGTTCTGGGATCCGCTCCACTTTCAGCCCTGGCCAAAGCATGCTTGCTGCTTCTTCCATGCAGCTCTTCCTTAAGGGCCAGCGTGCGTCATTTCTTGTGCTTTATGGGTTAGATCATGTGACCTTGCTGACCAATCCTAGCACTCCTTCACATATATAAGTGGCTCAGCCCCCTCCCTAGTGTCAAGGTCCTTGTGCCCTGCAAAGATTGTTGAGAGGTCTGCTTGTGTTTCTAGTCTGCCACCTGTTTGATCCCTGCCTGCCTGCTTGCTTTGACTCTCCTGTTGCTGACCCGGGCTGCCTGCCCTGACCTATTGTTTGTTTGACTTTGCCTCTGCCTCATCCTTTGCTCCTGCACTGTTGCTCCTGGTTACGACTTGGCCTGCTGACTACATCTGTACCTCTGGTAACTTGCTCAGGTACCTCCTGGTTTGCCTGGACCAGCTGCCCTGTGTGCCAATCCTCAAGATGTAGTGACCTGGTATCTGGATATACAGTACTTAGATAACACAGTATCATCAGTAGACAGTCTGTAGACAATGGATCCTTTCTGTCCTGTTTGATATGGTGGTAAACTGGAAGTTTTTTAGTCTCCCACCACATGCAGATATCTTCAAAGATAACTGAAGCCATGATAGCTTCAGTTTAAGCATGGTTGCCATCCTCTGACAAAGTAGTCCACAAACCCCTTTAGTATGGCTGCTCCACCTTCTGTAAAGTCTGTTTAATAATCTCATTATTTCTGATTTCTGTGTATGTCACAGCTTCCATCTAATGTGAATAGCCACTTTTACACAGCCCAAGAGGGTCAGTGTTATCATATTAGATGAGAACAGGTAATATGAGACCAGGAATTTAGTAATCAAATGTATAACCTACAATATTTCACACCTACAATGGAGGTACGTACTATCATGTCTGAAACCATAAATTTTCTACTACACTAGAGACCATTGTTTGCCAATTAATTTATCAGTTATGCTTTGTATCACTGTTCTTGTTTTTTAGACTTTACTAAGGCTAGTTTCACACTAGCGGCATGCTTCTCCGGTAGGCTGTTCCGGCGGGTGAACAGCCTGCTGGATCCGTGCTGCTGCTGGTGCACATGTGGGGCCGGAACGCCACTCTGGGCCCATTCACTATAATGGGGGCGGGCCAGAGTTCCAGCTGCAGCACGGCAAACATGCCAAGAGGCGGTCGGAATAAAACTACAACATGTCCAGCACCTGCCTGAACAGCCTGCCGGAGGATCATGCCGCTATTGTGAAACTAGCCTTAGTCTCTGATTAATCCCTCCACTTATTACATGTGGATTGACTGACATGGAGCTTCACTGTAGCCATATTGATATTGTATTTTCCTAGCACATTCATAAATGAATTTATCCTGCCTCGCAATATCAACTACTAATGTCCAATATCAGAAAATATCAGTAAGGGAATGTCAACTATGTTCCATTTGCCGAAGGTACACATCTTAGCATGATCGTGCATCCCACAGAGCATGGTATGGCAATGTTAATTGAACACTTTTGGAGCGATAATAAGTGCTGTACTGTATGATTGTATTATATTGGCACACATTATAGGCTTTGATTAAACCTTTCGATACCAGCGCATACATGTGCGGTGCTGGAGCGATCTTTAAAGATGGCGCCCAGTTGCATGTGCAGCAGGCACAATAGTCACTAGGTCTTTTCTGCTACCGGCAATAATGCTGATTGCGACTGGCAGTAATGCTGATTGCGGATATAACAGCCTTTAGATGCCGTGATCTAAAGGGTAAAAAGACTGGCATCCCTGTGCGGCAATTGGGGATGCCAGTCATTAATTCTAACAGGCTGGGTCTCTCTGAAGATACCCAGTGTATTAGAGGTGCTGTTCCTATTTTGGCTAGCAGTGGAAATTGGCAATCGATGTATTACTATACTCCCTATGGAAGTATAGTTAATAAAAAATAATTTAGTGGACATTGTAGCCTTTCTAGGGGGTCTACATAAAAAAAAAATTTTAAGTAAAAAAAAAAAGTGAAAAAATCTAAATTAAAATCACCCCTTTCCTTAGAATAAAAAATAAATCCATAAATAATAAAAAAAAATATAAACATCATGGGCATCACCCCATCCAAAAACGCCTGTACTATTAAAATATAAAAATATTTTTTCAATATGGTAAATGGAAGAATGGAAAGTATCAAAATGGCCGATTCGCCGATGCTTCCCTTACAAAAAAAAATGTAATAAAATGTGATCATAAAGTCACACACTTTACCAAAATGGTATCTTTAAAAATTATAGATCGTCTCACAAAAAATTAGCTCCCACACAGCTCAGTAGACATAACTATAAAAAAAAGTTAAGGGGGTCAGAATATGGAGATGTAAAAAAAATTGTTTTTCAAGGTTTTAATTTTTTTTCAGTATTTAGACATAAAAACCTATACATATGTGGTATTGTAATCGTACTGACCCAGAGAATGAAAGGCACAGGTCAATTTTGCCACAAAGGGAACACCGTAGGGGCAAAACCTGTACAACTTTGGAGGAATTGCTTTTTTTTTACAATTTCCCATTTGGAATTTCCCCCCCCCCCGCTTCCCACAACATTGTATGCCATATTAAATGGTGGCATTAGAAAGTACAACTTGTCCCACAAACAAAAAGCCCCCATATGGGTATGTGAATGGAAAAATAAAAAAAGTTATGGCTCAAGGAAGACAGGGATGAAAAATGTTAAAACAAAGAAACCTCCAATATCCTAAGGGTTAATAAAATAAAACCCCATGATAATCCAATGACTGCGTCTGTGACAACATCGTAGCAGCAGCCCATATTCCCTAGGGCCCATTCACATGTGCATGGAATCCGCTGCGTGTGATCTTTTTACTACAAAATCACAGTGACAACTTTATCTCACTATGATTTTGTAGTAAAAAGATCACCGAGAGGCACAGAGCATTATCAATCATGTTAATGCTCCGTGCCTCTGCTCTCCGGAACGGGGCTTGACACTCCTTCACGCAGCGGATTCCACGCACAGCATCTGCTCGTGTGAAAGAGCCCTAAGGGTGTACATGCCATAGAGTTGGGTCATGTGGCTGCTATGTTACCCTTGGAGAATGGGGCCTAGCCCTGGTTGATCTAATCCTATTTGCTATTAAGTTGAAAGACATGAAGATAGAAAATAAGACCAAGGGTCTTGGAAAGAGTATGGTGGGGGAAAGAAACAGTAGGGAAAAAAAAACATGTAATGAGGAGCCCATTTTGGTATGCCCACCCACGTTGCATTTACAGCGGAGCCCTTTAATACTTTTTTTCCCCATTTCTCTATAATATGGTCTTTATTCTCCTTTTCTAATCCTTGAAATTGACTACTCCAAATAATTTTGGATTGTTAATACAATACAATGTTGGCATACATCTTCTGTCATGCAGTTCAGTAAGGCCAGGAAGTAGACATAGTGGCGGCATCTTTTCTGTCTTTTCATGGGGCTTCATTCAGACCACCGCTCCTCCTTTGTGTGAACTTCTACTCGTGTGTAGCTTCCAGTGGAAATCAAGGTATTAAATAGTTCACTAGGGAGACAAAGTTGAATCTTGCTGTTTCCGTGATACACCTCTACATCTCTTGCTTATTGAATGGCATGCCAGTCACATTTTCCTGTGTGGTTTCTCAATGTGCTGCGCACCGGGCCAGCAGCCAACTATGTGCCAAGTTGGCAGTGCCGATATCCTATCTGCTAGAGGTTTAACTCTGAAGGCACCTCTCATCTTTCTAAGTACTAAAAGGCAAAGAGCACTGAGCATTGTTTTTATATACCATTCAATACAAGAGCAAGTCATTTTGTATCCCATGTGCCCACATTGGTACCATCTTAGGTCACAGCATTATGTTCAGGTTAAGCAATGACATTACTTTCTTGCAGATTTGTATTAATATTTATTTTTGAATTTATTTATATCTAAAACTATATTTCAGAAAATATATGCAATATGGTAAATGTAAAGTGCAGAAGCTGCTGAAGATACATTTTTACTGAAATCCCATACCTAGTTCACACAGTGCAGTTTGGTACAGTTTCAGGTGGAGGTCTCGGAGAAAAGAATTATCTGGAACCCTGCACGGCAACCTTATGATTAGAGATGAGCAAACTTTTTGGAAAATTCAATTTGGCTGCTTTGCTGAATTTTACAAAAAGATTTGCTTCCTGATGAATTACTTTGTCACAAAGCGCATTTTTTTGTAAGTAGCGGGTGCAATGACAGGGAGTGGCAATACCGTCGCTCTCCATCATTGTACCTCTTAAATGCCGTGTTCATACATGATCGAGGCATCTGAGAGTAAAACTGTGTAAAATTAACAGAATTTTTTTTTAACTCATACTTACTGCCTCCGTTGGCTCTCAATGGGCTGGCTACCCCATCTTGCTTGAAGATCTGGCGCGAAATCTTGCATGGCCGGAGATCGCATCATCACAGTAAGTATGGTTTTTTTGTTTGTTTTTTACAATATTTCAGGTTAAATCGATTCGCTACCACAAATTCGGCTTCCTGGCAAATCAAATTTATCCTGAAATTCGGATCGAATTCGCTCAACTCTACTTATAAACATGACTAAGGAGGACCAACACATAATCTCTAAAATATGGATGAATATTACTCACAGATACACAGGCAAAATATGAAGAAGACTTTAAGTTCCATTGAAGGAGCTGCGGTGTGATGTTGTCGCTCTGAAGTTCTCTAGAGGTATGATTTATTATTCTTGAGATGCTTTTTAAACCTGCTGAGATACCGCCTAGCTTCCGTCTATGTTCTATTACAGGTTGCCTCAGTCTCTTCCTGGCTGTTGGCCAAGGAATGTCATGTGTTTTAAGGGGTTGTGTCATCTCACACTTTCATGGCATATCAATGGCATATGATCAACATCAGATAGCTTGAGGCCCCCTCCTATGAGACACTTACCTGTATTTAAAATGGGCCCCCCAAAGTAAATGGGAGCTCCATTATTTTCAGGGGTCCCATTGAAATTAATGGAGAGCTTGCTGTGCAAGCGCAGCCACCATTCACGTTAACTTATATGGGAATGGTAGGGATAGCCAAACCAGCACTCTTATTTTCATCAGTCCCATAGAAATGAATGGAATGGTCATGCATGTGCAGCTGCTTTCCACTCACTTCGGGGATCCAGTTCTGCAGAGAGGTGTGGGTCTGACTCCTGGGACCTCCGCTGATCAGCTGTACGAAGGTCATGTGATGTCATGTTCATCTCTCACATGGCCTATGTGCAGTGCAGCCCCATTCATGTGAATGGGGCTTGGCTGCAATTCCTCAAACAGCTGAGAGATAAGGTGGGGTGCCGGGAGTTGGATCTCTGCCAATTTCATATTGATGTCCTATCCTAAGAATACGTCCTCAATATGTAAATTCCAGAGAAACCTATTAATTCTTTAATAATGATTTTACACCAGGCTATATTACATTCCATGATGTATCTGTCTTGTATCTGTGCGGGCAGATGGTGCACCAGTTTCTCTGGTGGACAGTAATTCACCAATAAATATAAGCAGTCATTAAAGGGGTTGTCTCAGAATGACAACTGATGGGTTATGTCAGATCAATGGGGGGTTTGACCACTAGGACCCCACCGATCATGAGAACACAGATGTGGTGTCCTCTGTTTGAATACAACAATGGTCACCAGCAGAGGCGTAGCTAAAGGCTCATGGGCCCTGGTGCAAGAGTTCAGCTTGGGCCCCCCTTCCCTCAGTGTTTTGTGGCAAGGGGCATAGAATATAGCCTCTTTACCTAACCCCTTCCCTCCAGCTAGAGCTGTAACTTGACCTGTGTGCACTTATCTATAATACTGGTGTCTTCTTTTGTGGCACAATGGTCTTTGGGCCCCCTCAGGCTCCTGGGCCTGGTAGCGACTGCTACCGCTGCACCCCCTATAGCTACGCCCCTGGTCACCAGGCTCACATCAACTCTATTCAAAGTCTACATAGGGGGAGATTTATCAAAGCTAGTGCCAAAGAAAACTGGCATAGTTGCCCATAGCAAACAATCATATAGAAACATAGTGTATAAGTCTGAAAAAAGACACCAGTCCATCCGGTTCAGCCTGTTATCCTGCAAATTGATTCAGAGGACGGCAAAAAAAAAAAAAAAAAAAAAAACCCTGAGGAGGAAACCAAGTTTTCAATTTTTTTAGGGGAAGAAATCCTTCCTGACGCCAATTAGGAAATCAGAATAACTCCCTGGATCACCAACCTCTCCAGAAATCTGGTAACTATAACCTGTAATACACTCCAGAAATACATCCAGGCCCCTCTTGAACTCTTTTAGTGAACTTACCATCACCACCTCAGGCAGAGAGTTCCATAGTCTCACTGCTCTTACCGTAAAGAATCCAATCAGATTCCACCTTTCATTTTTCTGAACGCCTTTGGAAATCGAATGGTTTGTTGCTATGGGTAACTAAGCCAGTTTTCCTTTACACCAGTTTTGATAAATCTCCCACTATGTCTCTGCTGAAGACAGCTGAGTACAGAAGTGTGAATGGAGCGGCAGTGTGCACACCCAACTCCATTCAAACAAGCTGTGTTAGAACCCCATTCTTGAAATCATTGGTGGTCACACAGGTCAGACCCAAACTGACGAGACTCTTACACCTATCCTTTGGATGTGTGATGAATTGTCAATCTGGGATAAACCCTTTATTAGTCCTTTACATGTAATCTAACAGACATTGGGAAGAACTGTTATTTTTGTTGGCAATGCGGCGGCCTCCTGATTTTGGTTTGCAGCATAATGCATACGAGCATAAGGGCTCATTGCCCTTTGTAAACAGCCAGTCCGCAATATATGGGCACTGACCTTGTGCACTCCGTGGTGTGGATGTGGACCCATTGACTTGAATGGGTCTGCAATCCGCAAGATATGACCGATGATAGGAATTCAACTATCTTTGCTATTTGCTATCATTTGCTATTTGCAGTCCGCAAAACGGGCACTGAGCCATTACACTCATATGCATGAGCCCTTACCCGATGAGTTTTGTGCTTTTTTTTATATACCCTAGTCAGGGCATAACCATAGGAGTTGCGGTAGGACCAGTTACACCAGGGCCCTGGTGCCACATACGAGGACACCTGTATTATACACAGTACATGGCAAGTGGGAGCCCAGGAGCTTCAAGAAATGCCTCTGATGCCGATCTTTACTAATATTTGTAGAAAAGCTGGCTAGCATGGTGTGATGACGCAACTGTGGGGAGCTCCTCCAAAATCCTTTTAAAACTCCTAGTCACCCGATAACCACTACAGATAACTGGGTGCAACTGTACCCCCTGCCTACTTGGACCCCGGAAGATCAGTGTAGACCCTGACAAGCTGTGCGCAGCGGCTGTGTTACCTGGCTGCTGGACATCGCAATCTCTCTGCCCAGAAGGATTATAGTTAAATATTATAGTCAGCCTTAAAGAGTTCTGGGCAATAGATAATACAAACCCTGTGGTATCTCTTGAAGTGTATCTGACAGAGTGTAGAAGTAGTATCTCTGTATATTCCAGTATACTAGACCTTTTTAAATACGTCAGGTATATGGGCCGCAAGACCAATACAACTATTGTTTCACCTGCTGCTAAATTATACGCAGACGCCATGAGCCAAACGGAACAAGGAGATGGGGAAAACGTCTCTATGGTCACATCAGCAGAGTCCTCTCAAATTATGAAGACAATTGCAACATGTCAAGCAGCTCTTATAGCAAAAATCGACCATGTTCAATCTGACCTTAGCTGTCTGCGGCATGATTTTGATAAAATACGTGAAAGAACCACTGAGGTGGAGCACAGATTAAGTGATGTAGAAGATACTACTCGGGCAAGCGAAGCTAATACCCGACAACTACAGCAATAAGTTAAATTACTACAGGCCAGGGCAGAAGATGCTGAAAATCGGAATAGAAGAAACAACATCCGCATTCTGGGGCTGCCAGAGAGAGTGGAGGGGTCTACTCCGGAAGTCTTTGCGGAACACCTGATTAGAGACTCCCTGCAGCTTATTACTCTATCCAACTGCTTCATTATTGAAAGAGCTCATCGAGTCCCCACTAAGCCGCTGCCCCCTGGAGCCCCGGCTAGGCCTTTCATTATGAAGGTCCTAAACTATAGAGACAGAGATGCTATACTTTTGGCTGCCAGGCAAAAAGGCAATATTACCTATGAAAATGCGCGCTTATCCTTTTACCCGGATTTCACTTTGGAAGTTCAGAAGAAGAGGAGGCAGTTTAATGAAGTGAGAGCTCGGCTGCGGGAGCAGAATATAAAATATGCAATGCTGTACCCTTCCCGACTTCGAGTGCAAGATGGAGAGACGGTCCGTTTTTTTGACTCCCTGGAGGCAGCGGCGGACTAGATTGACAGGCGTCCAGACATGAGACCTTGTCGCTGAATGGCAGTGGATTTCACGTAGCTATGTGGAGACTTTTTTAGGTGCCTAACCTTTTTCTCTCTGCAATAGAACCCTTCCTTTTCATTTGTCTAATGTTCTAAACTCATAAGAGGGGTTAAGCAGGTTTATGGGTTGTTGGGTGATATGATATGAGAGGAGTACTAATTGATGAGAATTTATATCGGTTCGTGTAAGAAGTAACACGCACATTGTTGGTTAGGGGTGTGGAACCACC
Source organism: Rhinella marina (assembly GCA_900303285.1). Lineage (NCBI taxonomy): Eukaryota > Metazoa > Chordata > Amphibia > Anura > Bufonidae > Rhinella > Rhinella marina. The sequence continues at coordinate 77,775 of ONZH01012635.1, forward strand.
CAATTGTTTCAAGTTCAGGGTTTAAGGCTCGACCGTGTTGGGAAGGTTTGAGCAGGGTGGGGGGTCAGGTGTTATTGGATATTTGTTTGTCTGTGTCGCATGTGAGTGTGTGAATGTATCTCCTCCAAAAGCTCAGGGATTTGTCAAAAATAGTTAAATGGCGTCGATCAAGCTAGTGTCATGGAATGTCAGGGGCCTAAATAATAAGATTAAGTGTTCCCTAGTTTTTAATTACCTGAAAACGTACATCCCTGAGATTGTGGTGTTCCAGGAGACGCACCTTAGGGGCAGAAAATTATGTCTCGCAGACGTCCCTGGATAGGACCCACATACCATGCGGTTTATTCAAACTATGCAAGGGGAGTATCTAATTTCGTCGTCAAGAGCCTTCCCTTTCAACTCATTTCTGTTCAAACAGATAATTCTGGGAAATATGTACTGATACAGACCAATATTAGGGGACTGCAATATTTGATTATAGCAGAGGCGTAGCTAGAGGTTCAGCACGGGGGCGGGGGGGGGGAACATACTTGAGTGGGCCCCCCATTAGTGGCTTCCCAAATGCACGTTTTCAACTTCACAGGCACATACTACTAGTTGTGGTTATAATATTGTATTAGAAAGATGACTGTATAAACTGCTAGATCATCTGTGCTGTTAAGTACAGTACAATAGACTTTCTACATACCCTACTCTAAATACTCTACCACATAATGCAGTAAAATATAGGAGTAATAGGAGTACAAAAGGGGACTCCTATGTTAAAGGAAACCTGTCCCCAGTTTTTACATCACTAAACTAACAGTCCCCTGCCCCCATCAGACCTCAGATAAGCTTAATGTGCCCCCATCAGACCTCAGATAAGCTTAATGTGCCCCCATCAGACCTCAGATCAGCGTATTGTGCCCCATCAGACCCCAGATCAGCGTATTGTGCCCCCATCCGACCTCAGATCAGCAGAATGTGCCCCCATCAGACCACAGATCAGCTTATTGTGCCTCCATCAGACCTCAGATCAGCGTATTGTGCGCCCATCAGACCTCAGATCAGCAGAATGTGCCCCCCCAACCTCAGATCAGTGTATCGTGCCCCCATCAGACCTCAGATCAGCGTATTGTGCCCCCATCAGACCTCACATCAGCAGAATGTACCCCCATCAAACCTCAGATCAGGGTATTGTGCCCCCATCAGACCTCAGATCAGCGTATTGTGCCCCATCAGACCTTAGATCAGTGTATTGTGCCCCCATCAGACCTCAGATCAGCGTATTGTGCCCCTATCAGACCTCACATCAGCCTACTGTGCCCCCATCAGACCTCAGATCAGCCCACCCAGCCACATAAGATTAAAATAAAAAACCTTTCTTACCTGTCCCGCGCTGCGGCTGCCCTCCAGTCCGGCGCTCCACTGTCTTCCCTGGCCGGCGCGCACTATGACCTGACGCTGCACGCACCCCCCATCAGACCTCAGATCGGCAGAATGTTCCCCCATTAGTCCTCACATCAGCCTACTGTGCCCCCAACAGACCTCAGATCAGCCTACTGCACGCAGCGTCAGGTCATAGTGCGCGCCGGCCAGGGAAGACAGTGGAGCGCCAGACCGGAGGGCAGCCGCAGCGCGGAACAGGTAAGAGGTTTTTTATTTTAATCTTATGTGGCTGATCTGGGGTCTGATGGGGGTCCCTAAATACAAGTGAGCACTTCCATAATGGAAGCGCTCACTTGTATTCGCCTGATAGTCATCCTTGCTGGGCCCCCCCTGAGTCACTGGGCCCGGAGCCGTCGCCACCCCTGCCCCCCCGGTAGCTACGCCCCTGGATTATAGCATTATATATACCACCCCCTTTTAACAGAGATATACTGGATGCTATAATGAGTAGGGTAGCATTGTTCCCGGCAACTCCCCTTATTATAATGGGAGATTGTAATGCAACCCTGGATCCCTTGAGAGATAGACTGCACCCTCATGTAGCACACAATAGATCTCTTCTATATTGGGCAGAGGCTCATGGGCTGGTAGAGATATGGCGTCATTTACATCCAGACTCCGCACAATTCTCTTGTTACTCGGTTTCCACCGGGTCTTTGTCTCATATAGATTTGGCCTTTATCAGCAGAGATCTACTACCTTATATTAAAACCAGCGAATATCTGCCGAGAGGAATATCTGATCATGCCCCCCTTCTCCTGATTGTATCGCAGCCTCTGGCTCCCCCTAGTAGATGGTGGCGTTTAAATCCGATCTGGTTAGATGTTCTGCCAGTAACAATTAATAGCTATGAGGTCATGGAACACTTTTGGACTGAGAATGAGGGATCCTCGAATCCCTTGTTTGAATGGGATGCCTTTAAGTCAGTGATGAGGGGTGCTTACATTCATGCCATAGTATCACATAGAAAGGAACTGTGTATAAACAGGAGTAAACTAGAGAGAGCGGTCTCTGGAGGTGAGCACGAGTTCATACGGGACCCGAGTGATGAGAATCGGGGAAAATGGCTAGAGGCGCAACGTCTATTAGATCTAAACCTAACGGAATACACTCAGAAAAAACTTCTGGCTCAGAGACAAAATATTTTCTCAGACGGAGATAAAAATGGTAGAGCCCTGGCATACTTGGCTCGCACAAAAGCTCCACAGACAGTGGTGGCAGGGATTCTTTCAAATACTGGTGTATTATTGACTGAGCCACGAGAGGTTTGCTGTCAGTTTGCTTCTTATTACTCTGACTTATATAGCACTAAAATCTCTTGCTCACCGACAGATATAGTTCAATTTCTGTCTAGTATCCCTCTTCCTACATTAGATAGAAATGAACAAGAGGCTCTGGCGGGGCAAATATCAGAGGAGGAGATTGCCTTTGCGATCGGCTCTTTGACAATGAGGAAGACTCCTGGTCTGGATGGCTTTCCGGCTGAATGGTACAAATTTTACTTCTAGAAACACAGTGTCAGACTCTAGAAGTTGTTTGATTATGCTTTCAAGTGTGGTTCTTTGCCTCCTTCATTTTCAGAAGCAAATATTGTGGTTATACACAAACCTGGGAAGCCTCCAGACCAGTGCAGTTCTTATAGGCCTAGTTCCTAAATTTGGATGCAAAAATATTAGCTAAGGTGTTGGCCCTTAGATTAAGGGAAGTCATCCTCTCTGTAGTGGGGGTTGACCAATCGGGTTTTATGCCAGGGAAGACAACGGATATAAACTTGAGACGTTTATTCACTAACCTTCAGGTCCAGCATCATAACAAGGGTCGAAGAGTCTTAGCATCTCTTGATAACGAGAAGGCTTTTGACTTGGTAGAATGGGAGTTTATGTGGGCTACACTTAAGCGAATGTGGTTTCCCCCGAGTTTCCTCCGCTGGATACAGTTACTTTACAGATCTCCGATGGCAAGGGTCAAAGTAAATGGGTATATGTTAGACTCATTTCCTCTGGGTAGAGGTACCAGGCAGGGATGCCCCCTTTCCCCTTTACTTTTTGCTTTAGTCATGGAGCCCCTGTCTCTGCTTATTTCTTCAAATTCATTGATAGAGGGCTGGGAGGTGGCGGGTATAGCAGAGAAAATATCTCTTTATGCGGATGATATGCTTGTATATTTGGCAGATCCAGGAAACTCAGTAGAGGCCCTCTTAGACACTGTAGACAGATTCGGCAATTTTTCAGGACTGAGGGTGAATTGGTCTAAATCAAGTTTGTGTTTAATAGATGATATTGATCCTGCCCAGATAACTATAAAGTCTAAACTTCAGGTGGTAACACAGTTTAAATACCTAGGAATAGTTATTCATAGTGAAGTAACAAAATTCTACCAGCTTAATGTGATCCCCACAATGGAATACATCACTAAGAAAATAGAAGCGTGGGAGAATCTCCCGCTGACCCTGATAGGTAGGATTAATGTCATAAAGATGATCTTCCTCCCTAAGTTATTATATCTCTACAGAGCGGCGGCGTCAATATTACCCAAAAAGCACTTTGTATTTATGGATAGGTTAGTTAACCCCTTTTTGTGGCGTAAGCTGTGTCCTAGAATAGCAAAACAAACACTTCAAGCTCCGTATGTGAAGGGAGGACTTGCACTGCCGCATTTTTACAACTATTATGTGGTAGTTCAGTTGAGTTACGCGGCATGTTGGATCAGGGCAGATGCCGGTAATCCGGCTGTTGTGTTGGAAGCAGCTCTAGTAGGCTCATACGAAGCCCTTACGAACTTAGTGTACAGGAAGGGGGGGGGGTTGCAAAGCAGTATACCTTGACTATGGCTGCTGTGGTTTCGATCTGGGAAAGATGGGTGAAGGTGCACTTAGCAGAAGATGGCAATGATAGATGGTCTCCATATATGCCGCTGTGGAGAAACAGAGGCCTGCAGGAGCTTTTTTCTCTTGCGGACTTTGAATTCTGGCCTCAGAGAGGTGTAAGATATCTTACGCAATTATACGATAGGGGGCTTTTCAAGTCTTTCAATAATCTGAGGCAGGAATTTGGTCTGCCACAACATACTCTGTACAGATACTTGCAACTTAGACATGCCTGCACAGACAGTTTAATAAAGAACCACTGAAGCTGGAATGTGGCCCTGTTGAAGCAGTAGTGAGAAGAGTTAACTTGAGTAAGCCAGTATCTACTCTATATATGACTCTGATGGCGGAACAGGATTCCCCACTTCAGAAATCCTTTTCTAGATGGCAGCAAGACATAGAGGATTTGGAGCCTTCACATGCTAAAGAACTTAGCTATACATGGAGATCCACAGTCATAAGTGCCAGGGACCAACTTATACAACTAAAATGGTTACATAGAGTATATTCCACACCACATAGGTTGTTCCGGATGCGTAAATTACCCAGTCCCCAATGTACTAGGTGCTGGGGGGTCAGAGGCGGTTTTTTTCACATGGTATGGGAATGTCAGGTTATTCAAAATTTCTGGCATGAAATCCATTTATACATAAATACCAAAATTGGTCTCCCAAAGGTTTGTTCACCAAGTGTGAGTCTCCTGGGGTTGGTAAATGATATTGTCCCCACCAAATATGGAAGGAGATTGTATAGATTATTATTATATTATGCTAGGAAAACTATTCTCTTAAACTGGAAAAATCTCAAAATTCCAACCAAACAGCAATGGGTACAATTGGTTAACGCTGATCTAGTGCTATATAAGCTGGTCTATGAGAATAGAGGCGTCCCTGAGAGGTTTCTTAAGATTTGGGATCCCTGGATCAGTGCACACACGGTGATACCGTAAAGGTTTTAACAGTTGCTTGGGTCCTGTGGGGGAGTAGTGTGAATGGAATGTATGATTGTGTCTGTATGTGTCTGTATCAATATTTGTAATTTATGCTCAAAACTCTGCTGATACCTTCTGTATAGCAGATCTATACAAAGTGATTATTTTGTATTATTATTCTGCATTGTCTCGGCAGAGTTATTATTATTGCAACTGTTTGTTGGTTGTAAATGTGGAGTGTTTTTTTCTCTTCATGCTCTTAAATTCCAATAAAAATACACTATTAAAAAAAAATTATGTAGAAAAGATGGGCTTCCCTCCAGCTCTTCTCTCTGTTTGTACACAGGGACATTCCTGTGCAGCTAAGTAGGGTGATGGCATTTGGCCAGCCTGAATTAGACTTCTCTTCAGGAGCCCTATAGCAACCACAGGTGCTGAAAATATATTATATATTCTATAGTCCACAAACATGTGTAAAGTATTTTTTTTACATAATGATGTCCCACTTTGACCATGAGAAATGTGATATCTCTGAACATAACTATACGCTCTCTGAAAATCAGGGACAGTCTCGCCAAATTTGGGGACAGCTGGCAACTATGAGATCCTGAAACAGGTAAACAATGAAGAGAAGGCAGCGCTTGTACGAGCGCTGTTTTCTCTTCAAACCAGGGCTGTGGAGTCGGAGTCGTGGAGTCAGTCACCGTTTTGGTGGAGTTGGAGTTGGTATAAAATGGACCGACTCCGACTCCTAAAATATATAATGAATTAGTACATTTAGTTCAGTGCAATAAGTGCTGAATATATTTTATAAGAATTTGTGAAAATGATGAAATGTCCTATAAATGTCTGTTCTATTCCTGATCTAAGGATTTAGGCTTTTAGTTGAGATGACTGTGTACTGCCCTTTATGTCCAGGGCATGTTCTCTCTGTATGCTTTGTTTCCTCTGAGCTCATGTTTGGAGAGGTTAGCTGCTCTCATGGCTTCTGTCTGCTGCTGATGTAAAACACCTAGAGCCTTATGTATGATAACTGTCTAGGTGTAGAAGTTTCTTTGTTGCCCATAGCAACCAATCAGAGCTCCCCTTTCATTTCATATAGTGCTCTGGAGAAATGCAAGGGGATCTCTGATTGGTTGCTATGGGCAACCAAAAAAGTCCTAGACAGTTTTCATACATCAGGCCCAGAGGCGTAGCGTAGGGGCACATTCTGCTGATCTGAGGTCTGATGGGGGTACATTCTGCTGATCTGAGGTCTGATGGGGGTACATTCTGCTGATCTGAGGTCTGATGGGGGTACATTCTGCTGATCTGAGGTCTGATGGGGGTACATTCTGCTGATCTGAGGTCTGGGGGCACATTAAGCCGATCTGAGGTCTGATAGGGGCACAATACGCTGATCTGAGGTCTGATGGGGGCAGATTAAGCCAATCTGAGGTCTGATGGGGGCACATTCTCTTGATCTGAGGTCTGATGGAGGCACATTCTGCTGATCTGAGGTCTGATGGGGGCACATTCTGCTGATCTGAGGTCTGATGGGGGCACAATACGCTGATCTGAGGTCTGATGGGGGCACATTAAGCCGATCTGAGGTCTGATGGGGGCACAATACGCTGACCTGAGGTCTGATGGGGACACATTAAGCCTATCTGAGGTCTGATGGGGGCAGATTAAGCCAATCTGAGGTCTGATGGGGGAACATTCTGCTGTTCTGAGGTCTGATGGGGGCACATTCTCTTGATCTGAGGTCTGATGGGGGTACATTCTGCTGATCTAAGGTCTGATGGGGGGCACATTCTGCTGATCTGAGGTCTGATGGGGGTACAATATGCTGATCTGAGGTCTGATGGGGGCACATTAAGCCGATCTGAGGTCTGATGGTGGCAAGGGACTGTTAGTTTAGTGATGTAAAAGCTGGGGACAGATTTCCTTTAACATAGGAGTCCCCTTTTTTACTCCTATTAATCCTATATTTTACTGCATTATGTGGTAGAGTATTTAGATTAGGGTATGTAGAAAGTCTATTGTACTGTAGTTAACAGCATAGATGATCTAGCAGTTTATATAGTCATCTTGCTAATACAGTATTATATCCACCACTAGTAGTATGTGCCTGTGAAGTTGGACACGTGCGTTTGGGAAGCCAATAAGTGGGGGGCCCACTCAAGTATGTTTCGCCCCCCATGTGCTGAACCTCTAGCTACGCCTCTGATCAGGCCCTTAGTGAGCTGTAACCAGAGAAGCCTGATACAAACAGTTTTTGTCATGACTTATCTGTACTATTGATTTTATGCAAATTTCTTTAAAGTTATCACTTAAACATGCTCCATGTATGAGGGAGTCGGAGTTGGAGTCGGAGTCAGGGGAAATTGAGGAGTCGGAGTCGGGGCTTTGGCTTACCGACTCCACAGCCCTGCTTCAAACAGCTGATCAGCTGATATTGATGACCTGTCCTTAGGATAGGCCATCAATGGAAAAAGGCAGACAATCCCTTTAACAGGATAGGTCATCACTATCACATCTGTGGGGGTTCGAGTCCCGGCACGCCCGCCGATCACTTCTTTCAGGAAACCATGTCCCTCCCAGAAGCTTACCAAGCACAGTACCGTACATTGTATTTAAAAAATCTTTAATGTGTCATAGTAACATGTCAGAAGTTTTAATTGGTGAGTGTCCAGTTGCTAAGACCCATACAGATCACTAAATCAACGGAGCTCTCCTCACTAGCTAAAGACTGGCTCATAGACTTACTATTGAATGTGTCTTTAAAGGGGTTGTGTCAATTCAGCAAATGGCATTTATCATGTAGAGAAAGTTAATACAAGCCACTTTTCATTTTCCTTTGCTGGCTGGAGTCATTTTTCCATCACATTATACACTGCTTGTTTCCATGGTTACGACCACCCCACAATCCAGCAGCACTGGTCGTGCTTGCACACTATAGAAAAAAACACCATACTGTATGCGCTATCACAGTTCTGGCCACCAGAGAAGCCAGCAATAATGCCAATTGCAGTAATTAAAGGGGTTTTCCGAGTTATTTTTTTGTCCTTTGTATGTTTCTAACTAGTCAAATACAACAGCTTTTCCATACACTTTCTGCTTCTAAAGCTGCTGGTTTCTTAGATTTAACTCAGGGTCACATGACCTGTGATGTCAGCTTATCTCCCTGCTGTGTGATGTTTCGTGCACAAGCTTCAGAGATCGGATAACAGTCTGTACATGAGACGTCACTGTGCTGGCCACGCCCCCCTGCTTTGCTATCTGCTCTCTCCCTGGATTCCTTCAGATAAAACATTAACCCCTTCAGCCAGAACACACTGAAGGCTTTACAACAGCAGCTGCAGATGTAAAGAGACACAGGATCTGCCCTCCTCACCCTACAGACACAAAGCTGATCTGGAGGAGATGCAAACTACAAGTACAGGTAGGGGGGAGATCCTGTGTGTATCAGCAGTGTCACTGTACAGCTGAGACTTATAGTCCTACACATACAACATGCTGCTGAGTATCCCAGCAGGCAGGCATGTCACTCAGCACTCCCTTTACAGAGAGGGGGGAGGGGCAGAGATTGTTATTACTGCATGTAAACAAAGGCCAGAAAAGAACCAGGGAAATGAGGAAATTGAGATTTTTTTTGCCTAAAACTTGCTTCACTTAGTTTTATATTGCTGCCCATCAGATTTAAAGTACTATATATTTTTTTTCATAACTCGGACAACCCCTTTAAAGCCTTTAGATGCCATCATCAAGTGAGATCACTGCATCTAAAGCGTAAAAACCCAGAAGCTCGCACTTCCGGGCTTCTTACCAGCATCCTCTGCAGGCAGTGAGGATGCTCGTAATTGATTTTAATACGCTAAGGCCCCTGTCACACGAGCGTGTCCGGATGCGTTCAGAAAAATCTGTACGCATCCGGACCAAATCCGCATGCAATTGCAGTCTGTTTTGACTGCGATTGCATATGTTCTTTCAGTTTTTTCCGCGCGGGTGCGAAGCGTTTTGATGCGTTTATCACGCTCGTGCGAAAAAACTGAATGTTTACAAACAACATCTCTTAGCAACCATGCGTTAAAACTGCATTGCACCCGCACTTGTGTGCGGATGCAATGCGATTTTCACGCAGACCCATTCACTTCAATAGGGCCAGTTCTGTGTGAAAAATGCAGAATATAGAACATGCTGTGTTTTTCACGCAACGCAGAAGTGATGTGTGAAAAAAAACGCTCATGTGAAAAGCCACATTAAAATGAATGGGTCAGGATTCAGGGCGGGTGCAATGCGTTCGCATCACGCATTGCACCCGCGCGGAAATCTCACCCGTGTGAAAGGGGCCTAAGGCCTTTTAAAAATGGATTTTGTAGGCTCAAATAAAAGATTCAAAAACAAAAAAGTAAAAAAAATTCCATTTAATAAAAAAATAAATACATAAATATAAAAAAATATAAATAAATATAATACTATAAATATAAATACTATTAAAATATAAAAATATTTTTCCAATACGGCAGATGCCATAATGGAAAAAAGGGTCAAAATGGCCAACTTGCCATTTTTTCATTGCTTCTCTTACCCAAAACAAAATAATAAAATGTGATCAAAAAGTCGCACACACTTTAAAATGGCATCAATAAAAGCTACAGACTGTCCCACAAAAATGAGCCCCCACACAGCTCAGTAGATATAACTATAAAAAAGTAATGAGGGTCAGAATATGGTGATTTTTCTTAATGTTTAAATTTACTTTTACACTATTTAGACATAAAATACCTATACATATGTGGTATCGTAATCGTACTGACCCAGAGAATGAAGGGAACAGGTCAGTCTTGCCACAAACGGAACGTTGTGGGAACAAAACCTGTAAAATGGTAGAGGAATTGCATTTTTATTCCAATTCCACCCAATTTGGAATTTTTCCTGCTTCCAATTACATTGTATATTAAACGTTGCCATTAGAAATTACAACATGTCCCACAAAAAATAAGCCCTGATACAGCTATGTGAATAAAAAAATTAAGTTATGGCTCCAGGAAGATAGGGAAGAAAAATGAAAATGCAAAAACTAAAAAAACTCCGGTATCCTAAAGGTAAACTTTCTGTACATGATAAATGCCACTTGCTGAAGTGACACAACCCCTTTACCTAGCGAGGTGGGAGATGGGACAGCCCTCGGCTGATCTTTTCTGCCTTCTTATTTTATTGATCGGTCAGCGTCTCAGTACCGGTGACATGTCACTATGATACGTCACAAGATTCCTAAAATAACAGCTGAATACCTGAGGTTACAGTTTCTTGCTACTCCACAGACAGTAGGTTTGCAAGGGGGATAATGTGAGAAGAAGATGATTGCAAAATCAGATTATGTACAGTTATTGCGCCTACAATTTGGTGTTGCATCAAGACCTATTTATGATGCAAATTTGCCAAAAAAAAATCCACTGTGCCTCGCTCAATGATAGAAGTGGTATACAGTAAGATGTGACAATGTGCACAAAATACACCAATAGTTGGTGTAAATTGTGACAGAAAATGCCCACCAGATCTGTCATCCAGCCAGGGCCACAATGATAAAATTCTCCCACATACGGTTCACAATTGGTTGGGCAATGGCTCCCCATACACATTAGATGGAGAACAGCAGTTTCGGCTTACAATGCACTAGTGTGTACTGGGGCTTATCTACATTTTAGAAAGGTCCCATTGTTTTTAGTTGTAGTCCAGGATTTTAAGAAACTTGAGGAAATGCAAGAAATGGTATAAAATAAAGAAATAACATACACTCTCCCATTCAATCCCTTGCGGTTTTCAATGTCCTCGCCGGTCCTGCAGCAGTGATGTCACATACAACATTCATGTGACTGTTGCAGCCAATTATTGGCCTCAGTGGTGATGCTTCTATGTATGACGAGTGACCACTGAGGCTAGTGATTGCTGCAGGACCCATGGGGAATATAGGTTATTTTTTCAAGTTCCTTGAAATCCCAGACAATCCCTTTTTAAGGCTAGTTTCACACGAACGTTGTGTTTTGCAGTCCGCAAATTGCGGAGCCGCAAAAACAACGGACGGCATCCGTGTGCATTAGGTATTTGGCCCCTAATAGAACAGTGCTATTCTTGTCTGTAATACGGACAAGATTAGGACATGTTCGATTTTTTTTGCAGGCCTACGGAACGGGCATACTGATGCGGACAGCCCATGGTGTGCTGTCCGCATTGTTTGCGGACTAATAGAAATGAATGGGTCTGCATTTTTCATGTGAAAAATGCGGATCGGAGTCCGCAAAAACAACGTTCATGTGAAAGAGGCCTAATGAAGAAGAAAAAGCTGTTTTTCTTTTATTAAGGCCAATTTCACCCGAACATTGTGTTTTGCGGTCCGCAAAAAAAAACTGATGGCGTCCGTATGGAATCCGTTTTTTTTTTGCGGATCCATTGTAACAATGCCTATCCTTGTCCGCAAAACAGACAAGAATAGGACATATTCTATTTTTTTTGCGGGGCTACAGAACGGTCATACGGATGCGGACAGCACACAGTATGCTCTCAGTATTTTTTGCGGGCCCATAGAAATGAATGGGTCCGCATTTTTCATGTGAAAAATGAGGATCGGAGCCCGCAAAAAATACTGTCGTGTGAAAGAGGCCATAGGCACAATTAAAAGAACTGCTTGCAGTAGGCTTTAACTTTAACATATTGGAGTCAACTATTTTATGATATCCATTTATTTATCACATTTGTCTAGAAAACCTTAATCATACACTTTAATAATATCACAGATGACAGATTTCAGTGAATTGACTTTCAAATTTTTGAGTGTATTGCATATGGATTACACTTTGGTATATCAGTACAGAAATACATTGGTTTGTGGATTAAATCATATTTAATACAGCTGTGACCTTCATGATGGTCATGTACTTAAAGGGGTTGTCCAGCCTTTCCTTTAGAATAGGCCTTCGCTAGCTGATTCACATGCTGTGTAGCAACACCCGAAAAGCTGACCGGCCGGGCTGTGGGGTTACAGACCACCTCCAATCATACAACGATGGCCTATAATGAGGATAGGCAATTACTTAGTACAGGCTGGAAAACCCCTTTAACCTATCAGTAGAACAAAAATACTCCCCAATTTCTGATGGACTCTTATCCTGATTATTCAAAATTGTCTTTATAATCTTTTTTTAATTTAGATATTGCCACCTAGTAATGGTAGGTTCAGTGCACAATTAATAAAATCAACATTATATGGCTTCCCTACCCTTAACACATAAATCAACCAATAAATACACACGTGGACAAAATTGTTGGCACCCTTCCGTTAAAAAAAGAAAAACCCACAATGGTCACTGAAATAACTTAAAACTGACAAAAGTAATAATAAATAAAAATCTATTGAAAATCTGCTAATGAAAATCAGAAATTGCTTTTGAATTGTGGTTCAATAGAATAATTTTAAAAAACAAATTAATGAAACTGGCCTGGACAAAAATGATGGCACCCCTAGAAAAGATTAAAAATAAAATAATGACTATAGGGACATGTTAAACTAAGCTGTGTCCCATAATTGGCATCACATGTGTCTTCAAACGTCTGATTCGGTTCCAATTGGTACCTTGGAACCGAACCCAAGTTCAGTTAAAGGTTTTTTACAGTAAAAATTAATTTCTGAAGTTATTTCCCGAAGTCTCCAAGACTTCGCGAAGTAAAAACTTCGGCTCATAGGAGCCAATACATTCTAATACTGTAGTGTGAATTGACATTGGATGTTTCATGCGAAGTCGATTCGCTCATACTTACTTGTGACTAGTCAGTCTATTTAAAGGGTGGAAAGTAGTCACTGTGCTGTGTGGTATTATAGTGTGTACCACACTGAACATGGAGCAAAGAACGCTAAGGAGACAGAAGTCTTAGGGGATTAGAAATAAAAAAGAAAAACATGTTAAAGGTAAAAGCTTTACAACAGTTGCACAAATTATTCAGACGTTTAAGGTCTATAGGACTGTAGCCAATCTCCCTGGATGTCACTGCAAGAGGAAAACTGATGACAAATTGAAGAGGTGGATAAAAGTAATGATAACCAAAGAGTCCAGAACAACTTCCAAATAAATCAGAGATTAACTCCAAGGTAAAGGTACATCAGTGTCAGATTACACCATAAATCACTGTCTTAGAAGACGACCAAGGAGGAAACCAGTATTGAAAGCAAATTATAAAAAAGCGAGATTGGAATTTGCCATAATGCATATTGACAAGCCACAAAGCTTCTGGGAGGATGTTCTTTGGACAGCTTTTTGCCAAGTCACATCAGCTCTATGTTCACAGATGCAAAATGAAGCATACAAAGAAAAGAACATTGTAACCATTGTGAAACATGGAGAAGGCTCGATTATGTTTTAGGGCACCTTTGCTGTGTCCGGCACAGGGTGTCTTGAATCTGTGCAGGGTACAATGAAATCTCAAGACTATCAAGGCATTCTGGAGTGAGATGTGCTGCCCAGTGTCAGAAAATTTGGTCTCAGTCACAGGTCATAGGTCCTCCAACAGATAATGACTAGAGATGAGCGAACGTGCTCGTTATGAGCACTGTAGCGTTCGGCTCCCCTGTGCAATGCCCGCAGTCATTGCGGATCCATCCTCAGCTGCGTGTAAGTCAATGGGGACGGATCTATTTGGTATGAGTGTCATACCAAATTGATCCGTCCCCATTGACTTACATGCAGCTGAGGACGGATCCGCAATGCTTGCGGGCATTCGTTTGCAGGGGAGCCGAGCGCTACAGTGCTCATAACGAGCACGTTCGCTCATCTCTAATAATGACTCAAACATCCAAGAATGGCTAAGAGCAAAGCATTAGACTATTCTGAAGTGGTCTTCTATGAGCCCTTATCTAAATCCTATTGAACATCTGTGGAAGGAGCTGAAACATGCAGTCTGTGGACAGGTGCAGTGCTTCCCTCAAAAGGTTGTGCAACAAAATATTAAGTTAAGGGTACTATCATTTTTTTCCGGGACAGTTTCATTAGTTTTTTTTTTTTTTAATTATTCTGTTGAACCACAATTAAAAAGCAATGTCTAATTTTCATTAGCTGATTTTTAGTATTTTTTTTTCCATTTATTATTAATCTTGTCTGTTTCAAGTTAGTTCAGTGACCATTGTGGATTTTTCTTTCTTTAATGGATGGGTACCAAAAATTTTGTGTAAGCAGCTTTGTTCATAGCAAAAAGGACACTGGTTATTTATGAAGAATACAGTATGGACAGAGTTTATATTTCGTACTTCTGCATTACATCACAGCAACTAGACATCTGGCTAAATTCTGAACACTCTGCTATACATGCCTAATAATCCTATTAGTGAGACCATACACATTAAACAGAAGTTGTTTGATGGTTGAACAATCAATTATCTGGCAAACTTTCCTTTCACACACACCACCATACACATTTTAGTCCATATTGGCCATTACATTTGTTCAGACTGCTCATACATGTTTAACGGAACCGAGCGATGGACATAAGATCTCCCTGGGAACGTTATTTTAAAGAACTATCTATCAGAAGAGAATATCAAACGCTAACTTTTTTTGAGGCGATTTTTTCAGTTTCTTCACATTACTTGAGCTTTTCCCTTAGTAACAGCTGTTTTATCCTCTACAATATGAGGATCTTCTCAAGATGGCTCCTCTGCCAGTTCTCTGAGGTCAAAACTGCCTTCCCTCACTTCACATACACACCTGCTGTAGCCAGCAGCTCCCTGCCAGCCAATCAGATTGGATTACTGAGAGACACGCCTTCGCACTCTGAAACCTAATGCAGGCATGCAGTGTGAAGGACCGCCCCTCCATCTTCTGTTTACACTAAAGGGAAGACGGACAAGCCCTAGCAACAGTCTTAAGGGACCGATGGAAAGGGACAGGAGGCATTAATGAAAGCTGTTATTATAAGGTAATTACAGATCTTTTGACAATCATTGACAGACTAACTCAGGTACACAAGCCTAGCTCTAATGAACGAGCAAATAAAAAAAAACACAAAACATAACAGTTACGCTTTAAGGCAAAAACTGAAAATTCTGTACATTTTAATGATTTACAAACAAATATTATTCTTTAGTTTGCAAAATATATCACCCTTAGGGTGCTGGCACACAGTGCAGTTCTGACATGCACTCAGGATGCAGTTTTTTATTGTAGCAAGCTAAAATTAAATCATTCTACTATGCAGAACACCAGGGGTTAACAAGGCTGCTAAACTGGCTAAAACTGCATCCTGAATGTATGTCAGAAGTGCACTGTGTGCCATCACCCTTAGGCCTCGTCCACACTTCCATTTTTCATGGACGTGTGCTGTCCGCATTTTCCACGAACAGCACATGTACCCATTACTTTAAGTGTGTCTGTTCACATTTCCGTATTTTTTATTTTTTTTTTACTGACTGTGGGTCAGTAAAAAAAAATCATGAAGACATGAATCACTTTGATCCATGATGCAGACCAAGCACGCCCACTGAAGTCTATACGTCAGTGAAAATCATGGATACAACATGGATGACATCAGTGGTGCGTTTTTTTAATAGAAGATAGCTAGAGAATGCTCTTGAAATTAATTTTAAGCTGAGTAACGTCTGTGAATTACGGATGACACCCAGAGGGTAAAAACGAACACACGGACCATCACAGATGCTTCACGGACATCTTCACGGATGATACATGGATGCTTTTTTTCACGGACCTGGCACTGAAGTGTGGATGAGGTCTTAGGGTAATACCACATGGGTGCATTTTCTGCAGCAGAATTGCAGATGATTTTGCAGTGGATTTACAAAGAAAGTAAAAAGTATTGGAAAACAGTAGTATGAAAGTTATCCCCTATCCATAGGATAGAGGATAATTAACTGATCCAACCACTGGGACCCCCCACTGACCCCATCAATGGTTTCTCCTATCCCCAAGCCTGCCACTCCATTCAATCTCTATGGGTCTGCTGGAGATAGCCAAGTACAGCTCTCAGCTGTTTTTGGCAGTCCCATAAAGAATAAATGGAGTGGCAAAGCACAGGCTTGGCCTGCGGCTGAATCAGGATGGGGGAATAGGACCCCCGTTCCCAGGATCAGTGGGTGTCAAAGAAGTCAGACCCCCACCGATCAGTCCATTATCCCCATGGATAGGGCATAACTTTCATACTTGGAACAACCCCTTTAAGATGAAGTGGATTAAAAATCCACGCGTGTCAATATATGCTGTTTTTTGTTGTTGCAGTGTGTGAGATTTATTAAAACCCCAGCTGCACTGCTTGTGCTGTAAAATGCTGCAGCCAATCTACAGCATTTACTCTCCATGTGGATGTACCCTTAGGGGGGCGTTCCTACAGCGGATTTTGGTATGAAAACTGTGCAAACATTTTCAAAGGGCGGCAGCTCTGAAGTCTGTTAAATGACGGGACCGTGCTAGGAAGGGCATGCGGACGGTCGACGCATGTGTCAGTTCAGCCCTAATAGGTTGTCCAGGATTATGAAAAAGAAAATCTGCCTTCTCTTTCTTCTGAAAACAGCACCTAATTCCAGTAAATGGAACTGACCTGTGGTACTATGGAAAAGAGCGGTGCTGTTTCTGGAATAAAAGTAGACATTTTCTCTGGTCCTGGACAATTGAATTAAAGGACATCTGTCAGCAGATTTGTAACTATGACACTGGCTGACCTGTTACATGTGCACTTGTCAGCTGAAGGCAACTGTGTCGGTCCCATGTCCATATGTGCCTGCATTGTAGAGAAAAATGATGTTTTAATATATGCAAATGAGCATCTAGGAGCAACGAGGGCGTTGCTGTTGCACCTAGAGGCTCAGCTCTCTCTGCAACTGCCACGTTCTCTGCACTTTAATTTCACAGGGCCAGGTGTGATGACATTTTCATCAATGTTTTCAAATGTATGTGGGTGCGGCAGGTGCAGCTGGGCCTCTAGGTGTAATGGTAACGCCCCCGTTGCTCCTAGAGGCTCAGTTACATATAATAAAACATAATTTTTCTCAGCAATGTGAGCCAGTGTCATAGGGACAAATCTGCTGGTGTCCTTTCGAGGGGTTGGTCAGTCTGTATATTACTAGCTGCACATGTTGGTAACAGTACCTGCATGCATGCAGCTAGTATTCAGTTGTATTAACCTATCAGCACTGATGTCCATTGATAAATCCTTAATAATGCTTATTACTAGCCGCATGCAGGTTACCAGTACATATGCATCTGGTAAGATAAACTGACCAACCCCTTAAAAAGGGTTGTAGAGCGCTACAATACTGAGGATAGGTAAGTTATAAATATCTGATTAGAGGGAGTCTGACTACTTGCAACCCCACCAATCAGCTGTTTAAAATGGTAGAGGCGCTCATGCTTCTGCTTCAAAATTACACTGTGCATTGTCTGTCTTGTAAAGGTTCTATTCAATCCCTTTAAAACATGTTTTATTATAACAGATTTGTGTACAAGTAAAAATGAGGTAGGGAATCACTGGGGGACATTTTACTAAGATGGCTTTTTACACCGGTTTTATTCATCCCCCCTGTGCTGCTGTAGTATAAGGCTAATTTATGACAAAGTGTACACATATATGACATGTCTGAAAAACTACTCCAGCCCCCTACTTTTTCGCCAGTTTCCTGACACTGTAGCACAGATCTGACCTATCATCCAATAGTATGTCCAATGCCATGCAGTAATGCAGAATTATTAATATTTAATCACACTACCACCACCACTAAAACGTAACCTTTATTGAGAATTGTAAAAAATAACCCAAACTCAAGTGTGTATAGAGATCAGAGCGAGGGAGAAAAAATATGATCCCTCATAACTCTCCCTCTCCACTGAATGTCCTGCCTAAAAACGGAAAAACAGTAAAAGCACTGGGTGACAAAATACTGTCACATAGACATTAAATAGTTGGAAAAATGCCCTTTATGACTATGTTCACGCCATGACAAATGACTTGGTATGATTTTTACATTGTAGCAATAAGACTGTTTTATTCTATGACATTTTCCCCACACGAGAGTCTAGTGGAAGAGATATTAAAGGGTTTCTGTCACCAGAAAATAGCCCATATAAGTGGCTGTCATTTCCCATGTGCCCATGACAGGTGACACCATATATGTAACTAAAAATCCCCCTACTGCAGCCGTTATCTCAAAAAAGTGATTTTTATAATATGTAAATGAGCGTTCCCTAGGTGCAGGGGGCGGTAACCCTGCACCTAGTATCGTCTTTAGCCCACCTCTAACCACGCCTTCCTTTTTCAGATTGACAGGGCGATGCAGCTTCTTCTCTCCGATGCCGGCCCTGTCCGTAGCTGAAATCCCACGCCTGCGCCGTGCGCTTTACATTCGGTTTGCCAGTACTCGGCAGGCATCGGCAGTCACTGCGCCTGCGCCGAATGTAAAGCGCACGGTGCAGGCGTGGGATTTCAGCTACGGATAGGGCCGGCATTTACATATTATAAAAATCACTTTTTTGAGGTAACGGCTGCAGTAGGGGGATTTTTAGTTTTTGTCACCTGTCATGGGCACATGGGAAATTACAGCCACTTATATGGGCTATTTTCTGGTGACAGAAACCCTTTAAACAATGGTTTAGTATTTAAGGATGCCCATACATATCATATACAGATGTATGGTGGCTGAATATGTCAATTTCAGTGGAACCAGTTAATTGCCTAATGTGGAAGTGGGCATCACAACCACCACCACTGGCAGTGTCAGGGAGAGGAGGATTGTGCATGTTGATGTCAACATGGCGGATCCTTTATTGTTTCAAGAGATAAACCGTTGTCAAATGAGACACGGGGAATCAGGAGGAAAAGATGTTGGCTGAGTAAACATTCAGCTGCCAGTGGCTGAAACTACTGTATTAATTATAGAATTATGTATTATACGTGGAGACATAGGGCCCGTTCACACAGTAGAATTTTTGCGCGTTCTGCACAAAGATTCCACCAACAGCTACATGGTGCCCACCTTCTTTTTCTTGCAATGGGAGGCAGCGCTGCTGTTTGTGTGGCCGGCGGTCTAAAGCAGAGACCACGCCAAGACAGGAAACGTCAATTCTTAAAGCGGAGTCTGGAAGCTGCGGCAGTTGTCCAGTCATGGTTTAGCTCCATTCAATGGGTCTAAAACGCAAGAGCGTCCATGACATTCAAAGTGAAAAATGCAGCAGAAACCATGGAATACGCTGTAGATTTGACAGCATCCAAAATCTGTTGTGTGAACATACCCTTACAGTACTTAAAGGCCATGTACACCTATTTTAAATTGGCCTTTATTAAAAACATTGAGCCATTTTGTCACAAAGGGTTAACTGTTTTTCTAGCAGTGAGACTGGTATTTTCATTTTCACTTTGTGCCAGTCATCTAATTACCCTTATCTGTAAACTACTAAGAGGTCATAAACACTTTTTTAAGCCACATTCTTATCAGAAAAGAATTGAGCTATAATGAGTGTTTATAAGGTCAGAGAGCAGAGATAAGGAGTCTGTCTGCTCCCTAAATGACAGAAAAGACAAAAAATCCACAGGCTGCTACTAGAGCATGTCAGCTCTGTACAGAAAAAAGGATGCCATATTGTTATTAAAGACCAAATGAAAAAATGATTTTTAGCTCAAGATATGTACAATGCAGTAATAAAAAAACTGCCCCCAAAGATGTACATAGCCTTTAAAAGTAAGTCTAACCATACAAATGTAATACTCCTTCAGCTAACAGCTATCCCAATCAACCCCCACACACCTCCAGACGTATATGTGTTCTGGACAAGGAAAGGGGAGTTATCATGCTGACATGCACCTCTCTGACAGCGGCTTATCTCTCAGAGAACAAAAGGATCGGGTGTGTTGAATTCCTTAAGCCCAGCTGTCATCCCCCTGACATCTAAGATGCTGGAGCGCTCTATATACATTAGATGGTTTTCCAGCCCTGTCCAAATTGGCAGATTGTCTGATATACACCTAATGTGTGCGGCCAGCTTAGGTCAAATGGCATTTTATTTCATTGAAAAGGCACAATACAAAAGTAAACATAATGGACTACACGGACATAACCTTTGTGCTAAGACAACTGATTGTAAACGGATTGTTGTGAAGTTTTGATCGGAGGTGCAAAACATTAAGAGAAAACATAGTGCATTTTTACAATTTACAAAACAAAAAGGTGGCTTTGGTTACCCCTTGATTCCAGGAAGCACTGCATTAGTTTTTCCCGCCAGTGATTTCAAGTATAGAAAAGGCACATAAGACTCTAGTATAAAGCAATGCGAGTTCCAGAGGCACTGGCTTCACTTTTAATACATTTAGCGCTGTAATCCAAGTTGTCATTCTAAAAAGTGATGGCGCATGGCAGCCGGGCGAACGAACAACATGACCACACCGGAGGGGTTGACGCTCATCTGAAAAGCGGCTTCTGGTTTAAAAGTCCCTAAGAATTCTTTTTCAAAAACATCATAAAGTTTATAGCCAAAGGTGCTCTTGGTTATGTTCAGCTGGGCTAAGCTTGTAGTGAAACGTCTTGGCAGACCATCTGTTCCTTTATTCAGCACAGCCACGGCGTACTGTTCCTCCACCAGCTCTCTCACCCACACCTCCAAGGAGCCAGCCTGTACAAAGTACATACAGATGTTTAGTAAGAGCAATCATGGAGCTTCCACAAGATCATGTATCTACCACCAAGTAATGGTAATTAACATTTGTGTCACAACACCAAGTACAAGACTATATCATTTGGCCACCACATTCTTAAAGGCTATATACACCTTCAGGGACATTTCTTATGATTGCAATTCATTCATTTTGGGCTAAAAATGATTTTTTTCAATAGGTCTTTATTAAAAGTGTTCAGCCATTTCTGAGCAAGCTGTCTCCTCTTTTCGGCTCATGTGTAAGGCTACTTTCACACTAGCGTTTTAAAATTCCGGTATTGAGTTCCGTCATAGGGGCTCAATACCGGAATAAAACGCTTCAGTTTTGTCCCCATTCATTGTCAATGGGGACAAAACTGAACTGAAGACAACGGAATCCTCCTGAAAGCATTCCGTTCTGTCTTCAGACCGGAGAGCAAACCGCAACATGCTGCGGTTTGCTCTCCGGTCCAGGCATCCGCACCAAGACGGATCCGGAATGACCCCCAATGCAAGTCAATGGGGGTGGATCCGTCTGGTGTGACCATAATGGTAACCGGATCCGCCCTCCATTGACTTTCAATGGAGTCCATTCAATGGAGTCCATTACGGATCCGTCATCTGATGACGATTCCACCAGGCCCCCAGCAGAGGGCGCTGTGGGGAATCGTGACCTGTGTGAGCCGTCCTGTCCCTCTGACGCTCCGAAGACCTGCCGGGGAGCATGTAAGTATGTATGTGTGTTTGTTTGTCTATATGTGTGTGTATGTTTATGTTTATGTGTATGTATGTACTGTCTGACATGTGTGGGGCCGGAGCGCGGTTCCGGCTCCACACATGTCACTGCGGCAGGCCTGATGCGGCAGCACCCTTCACCTGCCGGATCAGGCCTGCCGCCAGTGTGAAAGTAGCCTAACTCTCATCTCTGACCTCATTACATTCATTATAGCTCACTTCAAACGGATAAGAATATGGCTTAAATAAGTGTTTGAGGTCAGAGATAAGAGCTACACATGAGCCATAAACTGACTAATTCAAAGAAAACAAAGGCACAGCTTGCGGACTGATTTTTTAACTCTTGTATCTCAGAAATAGCTGAACATTTTTAATAAAGACCAATTGGAAAAAATATTTTTAGTCCAAAATGAGTGAAATGCAGTCATAAATAAAATGTCCCTGAAGGTGTAACACAGCCTTTAAAGGAACTGTACTGGCAAAAACGCTGCATTCTGTTATGCCTAGCCCAGGGCCTGAAGTAGTGCATGACTTTTCTTCTGGTTCTGTCCAAAGGTGCCAACTTATACACGATATTAAATGACAGGAGTAAGATCAGTTGTTTATGGAGAATTATCCTAATGACTAAGTATTTGAATAGTTAAAGTGATGGTCCAGAAAAACAGCATGATGTTTTTTAAAAAATCCCCATATTCTCGTCACTCTCTACTTCCTCTATGTCCCTCTTGACACAGGAAATGTGACCAGTCTGCCAATGACTGGTCACAGCGGTGACCTGCCTCAGCCAGTAATTGTCCGAGAGGTCACATTTTTGTATTTAGAGGGGCCGAAAAGAGGAAACCAATGAAGGAACTCAGGAAGTATGGAAACAGGAGCGGTGGCGGAATTGTATCTTCTTTAGGGTCCCTATACACAAATTTTCACTGGTGTTTTTGTCAGATAAAAAACACCACAGAACTGCATACAGTTTTACAGCTTTTAGCAGTTTTTTTTTACTAAATAACTGTATAAGGGGCCGTTCAGATGGCCATAGTGTTGCGGATCTGCAAAACCACGGATGCCGACCAGTGTATGTTCCGCAATTACACCAACTAGGGGTGTTTCAGAATAATAATCTAATATATAAAGCTGAGTGTATGTGTGTGTGTGGGCGTGTGTGTATGTCCGCTAAAGGAATCCACACCGCTGCAGCTACAATCACAAAATTTGGCACACATGTACATCAGGTGTCCGGGAAGGTTTTAGAACAGTTTTCAGCTCTCCAGGACGTACCGTTCCTGAGATATTCCCCTAAAAATGCATTAGCCAATAGTAGCCTGGTCACATGACCCTTATCAGCCAATAGAAGCTCACAGGCAGTCTCCACACACCAGGTGTCTATGACAACCTAGCCAGTTCACTGCTGTAGGTCTGCATTAAAGAGGCAGAGCACTGTGGATGACAATGGTAAAGGGGTATTTCGGTTACCATAAATATAACTTATGTTTTACACTAATTCATCATTACCGCATATAATGTAAATTTCACATATTTACTGTTCAGTAGTAATAAAAGATGTATTCTTCCACTGCTACCCACCTTCCTCCTAAATTACTATGGCATCGACCTGTAATTCAGGCCACCGTCCAAAGAAGGACTTAAAAGCCCCACCTCCAGATCCCACTAAGTCACGCCCCTGACTCATTCAGGCCACGCCCCTTCCATGCCGCATTTGACCAGGATTAAAAATATATGTAAAAATCACCTTCTTTCAGCTGCAGGGGTGGGGGGAGGGTGACTTTCTCCCTGCAGCTCATTGCTCAGACTGCACAGTGCTGTGGCTGAGAGTGAGCTGTTCAAAAGGACATCCCTGTGTCCATCCAGACCCTGCGCATGACAGAGGACAGGGAGTCTGAAAGCCAGACTGTCCAGCCTAAAACAAGACCTCTGGCCACCCTAGGGGCAGGCTGATGTTAGGGTGGCCAGATGTCCGGCTTTAGGATGGACAGTCCAGTTTTCTGGCTACCTGTTCTCCGTCCGACGCAGTGCCTGGACAGACACAGGGATGTCCACCCTTTCAGTAGCTCACACACTGGGGGCGCTGTTTCACATTCGGGGGAATGGCCGGTGAGGTCTGGCTTTCTGGGGTGAAGGCAGTGGCCACTCTAGCTGCTGTGGAGGTCACAGTTAAAGGGGCGGGCTGCTGTAGAGGTCACTGTTAAAGGGTGGGCTGCTGTAGTGGTCACTGTTAAAGGGGCGGGCGGCTGTAGAGGTCACTGTCAAAGGGGCAGGCCGCTGTAGAGGTCACTGTTAAAGGGACGGGCCACTGTAGAGGTCACTGTTAAAGGGGCTGGCCGCTGTAGAGGTCACTGTTAAAGGGGCGGGCACTGTAGAGGTCACTCTCGATATCTTTTAACGACACACACACACACAAACAGTAAATTAAATAACTTAAATATACCCGGGCAAAGCTAGTCTACCATATAATCCACACACACCTTTCCAATTAGCCTCCCCTGTTTTCCAAGGGGATCCTGGTTTATATAGATCATAAGACGATTTTGTAAGAGGTCCTTTGCATCTTGGGAGATGGTCCTCAAGTCATTGGACATGATTAGTGGTGCTGCCAGTATTGCCCAAATGGCCAGCTGCGATTTAGATTGTTCATAGCTCAGTCCAAAATTCCCAACGATCAGCTGCAAATAAAAAAATTTTTAATTTTATGAAAAAATATCAGAGCTTGATTATAGCAACTACTAGTCTTTGAAATAAAACTAAATCCTTCTAAAGTGAAGGCTAACAACCAGTTCTATGCAACAAACACATTGTAACCTTTTTTGTTGCCTACAGCTTTTTTTATGATAAGGCCAAGAGGAGTACCAACGATTAGGCATACAGAAAAACGGTAATCCAGTATATATAAAAAGCACTAAAACGTATCTTTTAATGATAGATATTTTAAAATACAAAGCCCTTAAGATATAAAGATAACAAACAACAGAAATAACCACATGGCAATAGAAACAGCGGTGCACAGTGGCACGGGTACATAAAAAACCAAGTGTCCTACCGCACCGTTGACAAGTTCATGTGTACAAGGGTCCAAGTGATTGGTAGAAGTCATTATCCCTGGATTACATGAAATCGGTACAGGAATGGGGTGGGCAAGACTGTCCCTAATAATGCCCTGCAATGGGGGGTGCTGCACTGGCCCTGATAGCCTAACCACAGAGCACCCGCCCTGACGGGTGACCCCGTCCGGAACCTTGCTCTAAATAAATGGCCCTGGTATGCCCTACCCTGCTTTTCCCAACATGTTTTGCATTTAATGGAGAAAAAGCTCATCAGGGGAGACACCAGCATAGTGGGCAAATAAGAAAGTTGTACGTAGATATGTACAAAGGGACAGACAGATAAACCCGACTAAGGCTACTTTCACACTAGCGTTTTTAAATTCCGGTATTGAGTTCAGTCATAGGGGCTCAATACCGGAAAAAAACGCTTCAGTTTTGTCCCCATTCATTGTCAATGGGGACAAAACTGAACTGAAGACAATGGAATGCTCCTGAAAGCATTTTGTTCCGTCTTCAGACCGGAGAACAAACCGCAGCATGCTGCGGTTTTCT
Organism: Rhinella marina; assembly: GCA_900303285.1. Taxonomy (NCBI): domain Eukaryota; kingdom Metazoa; phylum Chordata; class Amphibia; order Anura; family Bufonidae; genus Rhinella; species Rhinella marina. The sequence continues at coordinate 102,999 of ONZH01012635.1, forward strand.
CTCCGGTCCAGGCATCCGCACCAAGACGGATCCGGAATGACCCCGAATGCAAGTCAATGGGGACGGATCCGTTTGGTGTGGACACACCAGTAATCCGGATCTGTCCTCCAGTGACTTGCAATGGGGGGTCATTCCGGATCCGGCTACAGAGATACATACAGACAGACATACATACATACATACATACATACTCACATACTCCAGGGACGCCGGCAGCATGTCTTCACGCGCCTCCTGCGCGCAGCTATGACGTTTCCCCACTGCGCCCAGCAGAGGGTGCTGTGGGGAATCGTCATCACTGCGCGCAGGAGGCGCGTGAAGACGTGCTGCCGGTGTCCCTGGCTGGAGTATGTAAGTATGTATGTATGTGTGTGTATGTATGTATGTTTGTCTGTGTCTTGTTCCAATGTGTGTGTCAACACGTGTTGGGCAGTACGGATCCGTCGGCACCCTTTAGGTGCCGGATCCGTGCTGCCGCTAGTGTGAAAGTAGCCTTAAATAAATTTGTATCCTAAAGATAAGTTAAATTTGTCTGTCATCCCCCCACTAGAAAACGGGTTGGCTGTAGAGCAAGAGGCCAACTCCTGAACAAAATACTAGGGGCAGGAAGTTCCTGCGGTCAGATGGCAGACGCAGCTTTTCATATATACTGGATTACCGTTTTTTGTATGCCTACAGCTTTTTTTTACAGCAGCCTCTAGTCGAGCCTTTGGTTTTGCAGTGAACTTGCATACTATGAGAACGTGTCCTCACAAGAATAATGTTGCAAGTGAAGCAGATTCATGTTATTCTCACCATATCTGGATCGTTCCACCTGCCTGGACCTGCCACGGGTTGCAAAGCATCCTGATTCTTTGCAAACCACTCTATGATGTCCAACACACTGTCCCACGAGTCCTGAATATCACCATAGTTTCTCCACATGTTACAGATTTCACCCAATAATGTGTAGTTCACCTGTCAAAATGTAACAGAAGGCTTTTAACGTCCTGAAAATAATTGGACATCATAACAAGCCATAGCAAAGACAGATGTGTGGTAATTGCACCTTTGGAGGAAGACCACCTTCATATGCAGGCCAGCTGCAGGAATACAGGATTGGTCTCCCAGTTGCGTTTAATGCTGCACTCATCTTAGGATATCCTACATGAAAATAAATGAAAACATGTGAAGAACTATATGATCCACAATTTCATTTAAAATTATAAAGACCATACTCAAGCAGCTCCTGTTCTGGTGTACTCAAGCAGTGTTTGTAATAAAGCATCAGCCATTCTTCTTAGTAATGTACTGTAATAGACCTTTTTCTTTGCAGGGGCTGCCAGGAGCAGGTGGGCATTTGAAAGAGGTTGCCTTTGATGAGACAACCCATTTAAAAGGGGTTGAACAATTATTAAGGCAATGGGTTAAAATGCCACATGCAGTCATGGATCCTCCATACAGGCATACATGACTGTATACTGTCCTCCAGCTGTCCTAAAGGAGGCCCCTAGCTGCCCCAATTACAGTGAAGCATAAATACCTATCATCCCTGCGTCAATGAACTGCAAGATGGCGGTAGCCACTTTCTTTTATTATTCCTAAGTATCTTCTATTCCGTGCAGGCACCAAATGGCAAATGGATGTGACAGCCAGAAGCATCGAAACAGGGGATTATGTTGCCTGCATCTGCTGTTCCATTTGCTGTTAAAGTGGTTTTTGCATAAAAAATATTCTACAGTTTTCAAACCAGCACCTGGATCTGAACACTTTTGTAATAGCAAGTAGTTAAAAATTTTGCATCGCCACTGAGTTATTCAAAAGAATGTTTACCTGTATAGCGCCACCTGCTGCTTTTTTTTGTTTTTTTCTTTGTCCAGCTCACTGACATGGCCGCACATGCTCAGTTTCATCCTTAAACTGCCAACTGAGTTCTGATAGGGAAACCATGGACACGCCCCCTGAGCTGCAGCAGAAAAGACACTCCCCTTGGGCTGCCAGATCAATGAATGGGGAGATCTCTGGATCCATGTGAGGTACAGGGCTGGTTCTAGCTTTCTTAGACAGAGATTGTCATGTACTATATGATGTCTGATTCTCATTTTTTACATTAGTCATGAGATAATCCCTTTAAGCAACTGACATTAGATTTTGGATTTTCTTTAGTTCTGCATTGGCCTCTGTCTCAATGTGATTAGTTGTTGAGATTTTTGGGACTTTAGAGGCATGCAGCTTATTGGCTGGATGTAATTTAGTTGCCAGTTGGTGCCTGACTGCTGAGGTTTCCTGCTGTGTGAAGGAGAGAGAGCTGTATCATTCATAGTCTGCTCACAAGGCTGAGCGGAGATGTCACATCAGCACTTACCAAAGTCGAAAGAAAAAACTGATCATTTTACATTATTTTATTATGAGGGTAACATTTAAAGCTGTTTTTGATTGTGCTTTGGTGTACTTTTTGCCAAATTTATTAAATGTCACATGTTGTTTGCTAAAGTTGAATACTGTTGGCCGAAAATGCTAAGTACAGCGGTTCGGACAACACTAGTATCTGTGGGGAGCTCCTGACTCTCACCCAATAGATGATGTGGGGAGAGAAGAATCAGACAAAATTAATATCTTTGCCCAATTCTTTTGTTCTCCTAGGAGATAAGCAGCCGCCAGAGGCATTGGCTATCTCCGCTCTCCCTATACAATACACTTACACGTTCGTCTGTATTTCGATGGAGGAGTTGATAGGTAGTCAAGTGAGATAGCGTTCAGTATATCCAGATTTACACTTTTTTGCCTAGAAATACTACTCCACTTTTAATTAAAACAACTTTTGTTAGCAGCTTTTTTAAAAAGTTGCAATGATAAATCTGAGATTAAACGAATTACAATAGCTAGCCACACCTTCCTTCTCACCCACTTACCAAAAGTGGCTTTGAGGGGTAAAAAAAAAAAAAAAAAAAAAAAAGTTTTAATTTTTTAGCAAAATGGCACTTTGAAAAAAATTTGCAACTTTTTAAGTTCTGTTGTTCAGTAATTATACATTCCCCCAAAGGTGTCTACCATATCTAGGGGTGGATATCTGGCTTGGCTATCTGCCCTTGCCATATGCCAAGTAAGGCTGAGCGAAATGGGTTCAGACTGCTCTGCCCGAACCCGATTTGTCCAAAAACTTTGTTAATAATATGCGCTCTGTTCCAATCTTCTCATGGACACCAGTAACGTGAGACTTGTTTAGTCTCGTGCCTGGCCTGTTACAGTTCGTTTCTGCGCATACATTAATGTTTCCAAACCCGAATCAGAACTCAGGTTAGTTAATGAGCCACAAACCCAAGTTCGGATTTGGGTTTTGAAGGTGGCATTAGTGAGATGGTTCTCTTTCCCTGGGAGATACATTACCTCTTCGCATGTTTGTTCTCTGCAAACAAATACCTCCATCATTAGCATCTACCAGCATATAAATGACATAGATGCTTAAAAATGCATTAGTACTTTAATGACACCTCTGATTTTTATATGTCAGGGATGCCCAACCTGCGGTCCTCAAGCTTTTGCAAAACTACAACTCCCAACATGCCCTGATATCTGTAGGCTGTCCAGGCATGCTGGGAGTTGTAGTTTTGCAACAGCTGTAGAGCCACAAGTCAGGCATCCCTGATATATGTTATCTTATTAAAGGGATTGTCTGGGTTCAGAGCTGAACCCGGACATATCCCCTTCTTCCCCCACTCAGCACCTCTGACATGAGCATTGGAGCATTTCATGCTCTGATGCTCTCCCTTACCCTGTATCACGCAGGGCAAGGGCTTTTTTGTTTTCATTCTTGCACTGCTAGGTCGAGACTTCCGCCTAGCAGTGTTCCCGCTAACGTCACTGGTATTGATGGGCGAGCTTTAGCTCTGCCCTGGCCGTTTTACAGGCTAAGGGAAACACTAAAACCCACCCATTAGTGCTGGTGACGACACCGGGCTCATTGTTAGGTGGAAGCCTCCACCTAGCTTACCCATGGAGAGCCCGGTATGTCACCAGACCTCCAGAAAAAGCTCTTGTCCTGCATGATTTAGCACAGGGCAAGGGAGAGCATCAGAGCATGAAATGCTCCGATGCTCATGTCAGAGGGACTGATTTCTGAACCCGGACAACCCCTTTAATGGTCGCTCACTGGCTATCATTGTTATACTGCAGTCCTGGGTTCAAATCTAACTAAAGACAACATTTTCTTGGATTTCCTATGAAACCGTCCGCAGTGAGTCAGAGAAATGAGACGGAGAGCCCAATTGGGGACAGGAACTGATGGGAGTTATAATCTATGTACAACCCTGCAGAACAGATTGGCACTCTATAAGCGACATACATACGTATACCATTCATGTCCTACAGAAAAATTCTGGTCCTGTATCAGAGAATAAGATTTGACGTAATTCGATTGCCAGGCAGCTCAGATTTTCAGCAAATATCATCAAATCATGCCATGTATGGAATGATAATTCAAAGTTATTATAGAAAAAAATGATGAAACTGAAAACATACCTAGAGCCTTTTCTGAGGAGTTTGAGTAGCAGCCATCAAATTTTAGCATGTCAACCTCCCATGATGCAAAAGTCTCGGCATCAATTGTAATAGTGTCCAAGGTTGTCCCAGGATAGCCACCACACGTATAATTACCCATGTCAGCATATATACCCAGTTTTAGACCTCTGGCATGAACCTGAATGGCAAAGAAAAGAATATATCATGACAGATACAGGATTTTAACGTAAGGGATTTAACTACACTCCTCAATATTGAAATCGCAACATCAAGAAGGAAAAGCCGAAGAATAAAAAAAGAAAAGAAAAAAAAAAAAAAAACAGGATCAATGGACATTTTCATGATATGCAAATGATAAAAATGAAACAATAATTGACATACTATCAATGAGGATATTAAAGAGGTTTTCTATGATATTTTTATTGATGACCTACCCTCCTAGGTCATCAATAAAAATATCTTAGAAAACCTCTTTAATAGTCTTCTAAGGAATTCTGCCACTCTGAAGGCATGTGGGCATGCAAATCATTAAGATCTGCTGCTGGCAGCTCCCTTTGCAATTGCCAACCAATGATTTCCCAAATGTGCTCGATGGAAGACAAGTCTGGAGATGCTGCAGACCATAGTACCACGGCTAAGGTCATAAAGGCTGCTCACATTAACATAAGCAACATGTGGCCTGGTGTCCTGTTCAAAAATGGCTTCTGGGACTGTTGGGAGAAATGGCCGCACCACTGGTTCAACAACCAAATCAATATAAAGCTGAACTATTTAGTGTAACTGAAATGAAGACTAGAGAGCTCTGGCTACTGTACATCATGCCCCCACACCATATTCCCAAGAGTAGGACTGGTGTGACATTCTCTTGTAAGGTCCTCTTCATTTTTGCATTGCCTCTTCAATGGCATTGTACACATTGCCCTCCAGATCTCAAGCTATTATTGCAACTGAGACAAAAGCAGGACTCATCTTTGAAGAAGATAGATCTCCATCCCAGCCTCCATTGATGTATTTCTGTGCACCATGATATCGTTTGACAGCAGTGGACGTCTGACTTGTATACCAGTGTAGTTCAAACACCTTCTGATGGTTTGTATGGAAACTGTTTTCAACCCTAGGCTTGGGATTCGTCCAATTTCACTTGCAGTACAGAATGGACCACTACACGCCATTCTTCTAATCAGACGACCCGTCCATACAGAGAATCACCTCTGTCCACCATTTGCTGTCATTACAGTTTGTCATTGTTCTCCCAACCAATGAGACATGAAATGCTGAACAGTTCTGACATCTCGGCCTAGGTACGTAGGGATCTGCCAGATTAATAAACCAAGGTCTTTTAGGTCAAGGATTCTGTTCCTTTCAGTTTGTGACAAGTAGAGATAACTGGAAAGTTTACAAAGAGGAGGCATCGCATCATCATGCCTCATGATGTAATTCAGTTTTTTAAGATTTCATGTGGCTACAACTTGACTTTGCTTTCAATTTGGCTTTTATGTACTTTTCATATTCAAACTTCTTAATAAAAAAAAACGAACATTATTTTACACAGGACGATGATTAATTCCTGAATTTTATATCAACTTCACCAGAACAAGAAATGCACAGAACATGGTAGTTTGATGGTGTTTGCATACTGTGTATAGATTACTCACGTAGTCTGCGAGGGCCTTAATGCCATTTGGAAACCTGTCTGGGTCAGGCTGGAGTCGTCCATTAGAATCTCTCTTCTTCAGGGTCCAGCAATCATCGATGCTAATGTAAACGTAACCAAGATCCTTCCATCCACTGTCAACCATTTTGTCGGCTATACTCTTAATTAAATATTCACTAGAAAATATTACACCAAAAAGGATAATAAATGAAACAGTCGTAGAATGTATATTGTGTCATCAGATATTGTTTATTGAGGTCCATTGGCTTTTTTGATATGGTGTGGTGTACATACCCTGCCTCTAGTGGGTATCTTTTCAGGACTTTTTTTCAATAGTAGCATTTATATGATTCCTCAAGACATTTTATATGATCCCTCAAGATAGGCCTGCAGCCTATCAGAGGAACGGGCAGGGGAGACGCCTCTCCCTCCCCTGCCCCGCAGTAAAGGCATCGTGACCGATGCGACCCCTATAGCTACGCCACTGCCGAGGAGCTCAGGGCCACGGCACATGCCTGGGTTTGCCGGGTGCTGACGCCGGCCCTGTGCCCAGGCCCCCCACAGCAGGTTCTGCTGTACCCCCCTGATGGCGGCCCTGTGTGTATATATATATATATACACACACACACACACACACACACACACACATACATTAGGGCGGCCATCCGTCCGGTTTTTGGCCGGACAGTCCGGTTTTTGGACTCCTGGTCCTCCGTCCGGCTAAAGGCCAGGATGGACGGCCAGAAGTCCTCCTTTTTGGGGGCGCAGGAAGCAATGAGCGCTTTCATCAATACAGATGGAAGCGCTCATTGCAGGAGCTGGGTCCTGGTACTCACCGCTCAGCTCCTCCTGCACTCCGGTACCTTCATTGGTTTTCCTGTGTCTGCGCTGCACACGCCTGACTGGTACAGCGTCAGGATGTAGTGCGCGCACTCTGACCTGACGCAGCACGCAGTCAGGTGACAGTGCAGCGCGGGCAGTGAAGAGAGAAGAGTGTCGGAGCGGAGCAGGTAAGTTTTTTTTTTTTTTTATGGGGCACAATGGGCTGATCTGAGATCTATCTGAAGGGGGCACTACAGGCTGATCTGAGGTCTATCTGAAGGGGGCACTACAGCACTGTGGGCTGATCTGAGGTCTGATGGGGGCACAGTGGGCTGATCTGAGGTCTGATGGGGGCACTGTGGGCTGATCCGAGGTCTGATGGGGGCACTGTGGGCTGATCCGAGGTCTGATGGGGGCACTGTGGGCTGATCCGAGGTCTGATGGGGGCACTGTGGGCTGATCTAAGGTCTGAAGGGGGCACTGTGGGCTGATGTGAGGTCTGAAGGGGGCACAGTGGGCTGATCTGAGGTCTGATGGGGGCACTGTGGGCTGATCCGAGGTCTGATGGGGGCACTGTGGGTTGATCCGAGGTCTGATGGGGGCACTGTGGGCTGATCCGAGGTCTGATGGGGGCACTGTGGGCTGATCTAAAGGTCTGAAGGGGGCACTGTGGGCTGATGTGAGGTCTGAAGGGGGCACAGTGGGCTGATGTGAGGTCTGATGGGGGCACTGTGGGCTGATCTGAGGTCTGATGGGGGCACTGTGGGCTGATCTGAGGTCTGATGGGGACACAGTGGGCTGATCTGAGGTCTGATGGGGGCACTGTGGGCTGATCCGAGGTCTGATGGGGGCACAGTGGGCTGATCTGAGGTCTGATGGGGGCACAGTGGGCTGATCTGAGGTCTGATGGGGGCACAGTGGGCTGATCCGAGGTCTGATGGGGGCACAGTGGGCTGATCCGAGGTCTGATGGGGGCACTGTGGGCTGATCCGAGGTCTGATGGGGGCACTGTGGGCTGATCCGAGGTCTGAAGGGGGCACAGTGGGCTGATCTGAGGTCTGGAGGAGGCACTGTGGGCTGATCTGAGGTCTGATGGGGGCACTGTGGGCTGATCCGAGGTCTGAAAGGGGCACAGTGGGCTGATGTGAGGTCTGAAGGGGGCACAGTGGGCTGATCTGAGGTCTGGAGGAGGCACAGTGGGCTGATCTGAGGTCTGATGGGGGCACAGTGGGCTGATCTGAGGTCTGATGGGGGCACTGTGGGCTAATCTGAGGTCTGATGGGGGCACTGTGGGCTGATCTGAGGTCTGATGGGGGCACTGTGGGCTGATCTGAGGTCTGATGGGGGCACAGTGGGCTGATCTGAGGTCTGATGGGGGCACAGTGGGCTGATGTGAGGTCTGATGGGGGCACTGTGGGCTGATGTGAGGTCTGATGGGGGCACTGTGGGCTGATGTGAGGTCTGATGGGGGCACTGTGGGCTGATCTGAGGTCTGAAGGGGGCACAGTGGGCTGATCTGAGGTCTGATGGGGGCACAGTGGGCTGATCTGAGGTCTGATGGGGGCACTGTGGGCTGTTCTGAGGTCTGATGGGGGCACAGTGGGCTGATGTGAGGTCTGATGGGGGCACAGTGGGCTGATGTGAGGTCTGATGGGGGCACAGTGGGCTGATGTGAGGTCTGATGGGGGCACTGTGGGCTGATGTGAGGTCTGATGGGGGCACTGTGGGCTGATGTGAGGTCTGATGGGGGCACAGTGGGATGATTTGAGGACCATTACAGCGGGCCCTTATTATTTCAGGGAGCACTACTGGAGGCACTATGGGAAAATGGTTTCTATTATGGGGAATTATTACTACTACCAGGGGTACTATTGGGGGTGTTACTATTATTAGTACAATATGGAGGGCACTACTGCTAAAAAGGGATACTGGTGGAGCATTATCACTATTGGGGCACTATTACTAATGGGACACTCTAGGAGAGAATTATTAGTGGGAGCACGGTGAGTATATGGGGTCCTACCTATATGGCACTGTTATATCTACAGTATAGTATTTGGGGACATTGGGGAGCACAGTGGGCGCAGTATTTTAGGCAGCAGCAGGATAACAGTAAAAGTGGGTAATCTATGATGTCTTTGTGGCAGAGAGAAGATGGAGCTGAAAGAAGTGTCATGGCGGTGTGGGCCAAATAGAGAAGATGAGAAAAGAGAAGATCTACATCAAGACGTCACTGAATATAAGAGGTAAGTGGTGCTGTATCATCTGGTATGTCTGGTGCTGGTGAATGTAATGTCCATCCAGATATGTGTCACCTGCCGGTATATGGTATGTTACTGCTGCAGCCAATCAGTGCTCTAATGCTGAGAACTGGCTGCAGTGGTCACATGCCATACACCTGCCCATCAGTGTGCACATCACCAGCACTATGACAGATGTGCACACTCGCCCATTACATGCCTGTCAGTCTTTGTTTACGTGGCAGCAGCAATGATGCCAGAAAGTCCAGCGTGTCACAGGCGTCACCACTGCAGCCATATAACCAAAGCATTCAATGGCAGGGAGGGAACAGCTGAGAATTGTGGATTTCTTTTCCATCTGCCATATTTTATTTTTAATTACTGAACAATCCTCTTTATTCTAACCATACTAGAGCGGTATTTTTATAGTTAGGCTTGCTGGCTTGAATTTTCATGTGGTGGGAGTGGGGTGCCAGATCCCCATCCGACCTGTGTATGTGTGGTAAGAGCCAGGGGAGGTGTGATGGGTGACGGTGTACGAGCCGATTGGGGGGCGTGGTTTAGCAGATTGGGGCATGGTTTAGCAGATTGGGGTGTGGTTTAGCATGTTGGGGGTGTGGCCGAAAATGTCCTTTTTGAGATGAAGCCGGTGGCCACCCTAATACACATACATATACACACATATATATATATATATATATATATATATATATATATATATTATTCTACATTATTTCAACTTTTATTGTGACTAGAACTAATTGCTTGGGGCCATTTCCCAACAATTGTAATGTATAAAATTAGCTCATACCAGCACTGTTTCAGGGTTCTTGCCGCTCAGCTACTTAGGTCTAGCTTGGGGGGAGCAATGTTTCTCACTGAAGAGGTGAGGTGTCATTTCTCAGAGGGCATGTCATTTCTGCTGGAGCTTTCTCCCTATCACAGTTCAGGGGTGGGCATCCTTTCTAAGGGGTCATGTTCTTTCTGCTGCAGGTCAGGAGGTGTGTCCTTTCTGCTGCAGTTCTCTCCCTGCAATTCTCACAGATGTTAGGGCTGTTGGCAGTTGAAGGATGGAACGAAGCATGTGGTTAAAAAAAACAATGCAAGAATCAGCTCACGACCCATCTCCAAACTGTACTTGGACCCATGGGAAAGCAATCCAACAAAACATCAAAAGGAGAGAAATGACCAGAACTAACTCTGGATTCTTGATTATGTATTTATATCTTCATAAAATCCATAACAGAAAAACAGGAACCCCACCATCACTTCTACGCTTTTCAGATTCCTGAATCCTTATACATGAACTTAATGAAAAAAGATCTAAATACGCAGACCTGGCGGTGGGGTTCCTGTTTTTGTATCACGGATTTTATGAAGATTTCTACCTATTTTATCAAGAATCTGGATTTGGTGCTGAACGTTTCTTTCCTTGTGATGAACTAAGCATGTGCAACCACCTCAGTAAGGTGGACAGAGAGATGAGGAAAAGAACAGACAGCAGGTGGCGCTATACAGATACAATTTATTGAATAACTCAGTGGCTGTGCTAAATTTCTAATTACATGCAATTACAAAAGTATTCAGATTCAGGTGCTGATTTGAAAAACATAGAATATTTTCAGTGGGACAACCCCTTTAAATGAGAAATTAAAACAAAACGAGTGACTCACTATACAACTGTCATAAATGAATGGTGACCTGAAAGCACATCAGCTCCCTTGACCTAGGGATGATAATTAAAAAGGACTAAAAGACAATAAAGATATATTTTTATGAGCGCACTATAATAAAGAATGAAGTTTATAGTTAGGCTTCCAAGTGATAAGCACAGCTATGCCTAGAGCTGGGCGATATGGCCAAAAAAAAATATCTCGATTTTTAAAAAAATTTTTTGGACGATTCACGATTTAAATCTCGATTTTCTTATGTTATTAAAAATATAAAAAAATAAAAAAAGCCTACTGTGCCCCCACCAGACCTCAGATCAGCCCATTATGCCCCATCAGACCTCAGATCAGCCCACAGTAGTGCCCCCTTCAGACCTCAGATCAGCCCACATTAGTGCCTCCTTCAGACCTCAGATCAGCCCACAGTAGTGCCCCCTTGAGACCTCAGATCAGCCCACAGTAGTGCCCCTTGAGACCTCAGATTAGCCCACAGTAGTGCCCCCTTGAGACCTCAGATTAGCCCACAGTAGTGCCCCTTGAGACCTCAAATTAGCCCACAGAAGTGCCCCCTTGAAACCTCAGATTAGCCCACAGTAGTGCCCCCTTGAGACCTCAGATTAGCCCACAGTAGTGCCCCTTGAGACCTCAAATTAGCCCACAGTAGTGCCCCCTTCAGCCCTCAGAACAGCCCACTAGGCCACCATAAGAATAAAATAAAAAAATCCCTTAACTGTCCTGCGGCGCGGCTCCGCTCCAGGTCCAGCACTCCTCAGTCTTCTTCTCCCGGCGCTGCACTGTCACCTGACTGCGTGCAGCATCAGGTCAGAGTGCGCACACTACGTCCTGACGCTGTACGCGGTCAGGACAGTGCAGCGCGGCCCCGGAGAATAAGAGGAGCGCCAGACACCGGAGCGGAGCTGCGGCGCAGGACAGGTGAGAGATTTATTTTATTTTATCTGGCGGGCGCCATTTTAGGAAAATCGAGTTCACGATTTTCCTAAAAAATAAAATCGTGAGGCTTTCAATTGGCGAATTAATCGGATTAATCGCCCAGCCCTAGTTATGCCTCATGCCCACAATTGTATGTATTTTGCATTCCGAAAAATACGGATACCGTCCGTGTGCATCCCGCAATGTCTGCGAGCCACATTGTCAAAATGCCTATAGGATATTTTCTATTTTTTTTCCGGGACAGACATGCGGACATACGAACGTGGCCAGTAGATGGTGTGCAGCCCGCATTTTTTGCGGCCCAGTTAAAGCAAATCAGTCCACATCCAATCTGCGAAAAATGCAGTAAATGCAATACGGTTGACTTCATGAGGCATACACATAATTCATGGCAGGGCGCATAAATTAGGCTAATCCTCAGGCAGTCCAGGCACCTGAACAGAAATCAATGCCAGCTCTGAGCTGCTGTCGTTTTCGGACTTCATTTATAGCAAAAAACTGGTGTAAAAGAAGACAAATGAGCCAAGACTGTTGGCCCTGTCCTTGCCACGCTCTCTTTTCAGAAAAGTAGGAAGGGTGGTGTAGAAACACCTCTTCCGGCAATATTTTGTCCCAGTGGTGTTTAGTCAAAGCATGAGGTTTGTGACTTTTTTACGTCAGAAAAATAGCTTGGGGGGAATAATAAATTTCCCTCTTAGTGTTAATAAGATGCTCACCACTCCAGGGTGCCCACTGGTTTTAATTTCCAATGTTCATAGGCCTTCCTCCAATGTCTGTGGATTACCGTATAAGATGCACTATCCCCCCACTATGTCAGTGTGTTTTATAAGGCGAATACTAAATCAGTGCTTCCAGGACCGAGGAGCAGTGAATGCAGCGCTCTGTACTCACTGCTTCCTGATCTTCTCCTGCAGGGCTCTGCATGTTGTGCTGTGAACTGCGCACAGCGTGAGGGTGTCGGCGCGCTCTGTGACCTCACACTTTCTGACGTCAGGTCACAGCAGAAGGAAGAGTGCCGAAGCTCAGGTGCGACGGTGTCTGGAACAGGAGAGTGAGTTGAATTTTTTTTTTTGTCTGATTTGAGGTCTGATTAACATGGGGGTCTTATTTATATGGGGGTCTGATCTGAGGTCTAAATGGGGTCTTATTAACATTGGGGGGTCTGATTGGGGGGTCTTACAAACATTGGGGTCTTATTAACATACGAGGTCTGATCTGAGGTCTGATCGGGGTTTTATTAACACTGGGGGGCTGAGCTGAGGTTTGATTAACCCTTTCCGTTTTCGTTTTTTACTCCCAGACCTCCCAAAGCTATAACTTTTTTATTTTTCTGTTCACTTAGTTGTATGAGAGCTTGCTTTTTGCGGGACAAGATGATCTAATGGCACTATTGACGGTGGCATACAATGTGGTGGGAAGCGGGGAAAAAATTATAAATTGGGTAATATTGGGAAAAAACACAATTCCAGAACAGGTTTGGGTTTGTTCTTATGGTGTTCCTCATATCATAAAACTGACCAGTTACTTTCATTCTCCAGGTCAGTACGAATCCGGCAATACCACATTTGTAAATTTTTTTTAATTTCTCTTTTAATCCTCATATTCTGACCCCTATAACTTTTATTACATTTATGTATGCCGAGCTGTGTGAAGACCGAAAAACAACAAATCGGCCATTTTGATTTTTTTCCGTATTGCCATTTTCAGCAGGGGATTACATTTTTTATATTTTATTAGTATGGCATTTTTGAAAGCTGGGATACAGTACCTAATTTTTATTTTTACTTTTTTTCAATTTGAGGAAAGGGGGGTTATTTGAATTTTTATATTTGTTTATTTTTTTTATTTAGAAAAACATTTTTTTACACTTATTTTTACAGTTCCCATAGGGAACTATAACAAGCAATTATTGGATTGCTTTTCTCATAGACTCCAATGCAGTAGCATTGGAGTCTATGAGGATTTGACTGTATTTCTATGGAGCCCTTCTAAGCAGCAACCTCCTGTCACACAGGAGGATGGGGGCTGCTGCTAACACAGTCTGGTTCCTCCTATCCCCACTGGGGGGAGCCAGAGCACACCCGTAAGCACAAGCTTCCTGGTTTTCAGTAAAACAATCCAAAATGTACCAAAAAATTTTAAAAATTAGCAATTTTCAAAATTTACATTTTTCTGCTTTTAAAACTGAATGTAATACAGTTGGGAAAAAAGTATTTATTCAACCACCAATTGTGCAAGTTCTTACACTTAAAAAGATGAGAGAGACCTGTTATTGAGATCATAGGTAGACCTCAACCATGAGAGACAAAATGAGAAAACAAATCCAGAAAATCACATTGTCTGATTTTTAAAGAATTTATTTGCAAATTATGGTGGAAAATAAGTATTTGGTCAATAACAAAAGTTCATCTCAATACTTTGTTATATATCACTGGTTTGCAATGACAGAGGTCAAATGTTTTCTGTAAGTCTTCACAAGGTTGGCACACACTGTTGCTGGTATGTTGGCCCATTCCTCCATGCAGATCTTCTCTAGAGCAGTGATGTTTTGGGGCTGTGGCTGGGCAACACGGACTTTCAGCTACCTCCAAAGGTTTTCTATGGGGTTGAGATCTGGAGACTTTACCTCATAAAATATTTATTACTTAACATTCCCCATATGTCTACTTTATGTTGGCATCATTTTGTAAATATTTTAATTTTTTAGGTCGTTAGAAGCAGGGCTGTGGAGTCTGAGTCGGTCACCATTTTGGTGGAGTCGGTATAAAATGGACCGACTCCTAAAATATATAATGAATTAGTACATTTAGTTCAGTGCAATAAGTGCTGAATATATTTTTATAAGAATTTGTGAAAATGATGAAATGTCTTATAAATGTCTGTTCTATTCCTGATCTAAGGATTTAGGCTTTTAGTTGAGATGACTGTGTACTGCCCTTTATGTCCAGTGCATGTTCTCTCCGTATGCTTTATGTTTCCTCTGAGCTCATGTTTGGAGAGGCTAGCTGCTCTCATGGCTTCTATCTGCTGCTGATGTAAAATATCTAGAGCCTTATGTATGAAAATTGTCTAGGTGTAGAAGTTTCTTTGTAGTCCATAGCAACCAATCAGAGCTCCCCTTTCATTTCATATAGTGCTCTGGAGAAATGCAAGGGGATCTCTGATTGGTTGCTATGGGCAACAAAAAAAGTCTTAGACCTAGACAGTTTTCATACATCAGGCCCAGAGGCGTAGCTACTGGGGGGGGGGGGGGGAAGGGGAGGCGATGCTCCAGGCCCAATACCTCTGGGGGGGCCCAGCAGGGATGGCCTTAGTACAATCAGGCAAATACAAGTGAGCGCTTCCATTATGGAGTCTGATGGGGGCACATTAAACCGATCTGAGGTCTGATGGGGGCACATTCTGCTGATCTGAGGTCTGATGGGGGTACATTCTGCTGATCTGAGGTCTGATGGGGGTACATTCTGCTGATCTGAGGTCTGATGGGGGCACATTCTGCTGATCTGAGGTCTGATGGGGGTACAATAAGCCAATCTGAGGTCTGATGGGGGCAAGGGACTGTTAGTTTAGTGATGTAAAAGCTGGGGACAGATTTCCTTTAACATAGGAGTCCCCTTTTTTTACTCCTATTAATCCTATATTTTACTGCATTATGTGGTAGAGTATTTAGACTAGGGTATGTAGAAAGTCTATTGTACTGTACTTAACAGCATAGATGATCTAGCAGTTTATATAGTCATCTTGCTAATACAGTATTATATCCACAACTAGCAGTATGTGCCTGTGAAGTTGGAAACGTGCGTTTGGGAAGCCAATAAGTGGGGGGCCCACTCAAGTATGTTTCGCCCCCCCATGTGCTGAACCTCTAGATACGCCTCTGATCAGGCCCTTAGTGTACTATTGATTTTATGCAAATTTGTTTAAAGTTATCACTTAAACATGCTCCATGTATGAGGGAGTCGGAGTCAGGGGAAATTGAGGAGTCGGAGTCGGGGCTTTGGCTTACCGACTCCACAGCCCTGGTTAGAAGGTCTAGAATTTTAGAAGCAATTCTTACAATTTTTAAGAAAATTTCCAAAACCCACTTTTTTTTGGGCAGAGAAGTGGCAGATGAGGTTTAACACTGACAAATGTAAAGTTATGCATATGGGAAGGAATATTGCAAGTCACCAGTACATACTAAATGGTAAAATATTGGGTAACTCTGACATGGAAAAGGACCTAGGAATTTTAGTGAACAGCAAACTATGCGGCAGAAACCAGTGTCAGACAGCTGCTGCCAAGGCCAATAGGATAATGGGTTGCATCAAAAGAGGCATAGATGCCCGTGATGAGAACATAGTCCTGCCACTTTACAAATCACTAGTCAGACCACACATGGAGTACTGTGTACAGTTCTGGGCTCCTGTGAACAAGGCAGACATAGCAGAGCTGGAGAGGGTTCAGAGGAGGGCAACTAAAGTAATAACTGGAATGGGTGAACTACAGTACCCAGAAATATTATCAAAATTAGGGTTATTCACTTTAGAAAAAAGACAACTGAGGGGAGATCTAATAACTATGTATAAATATATCAGGGGTCAGTACAGAGATCTTGCCCATGATCTATTTATCCCCAGGACTGTGACTGTGACGAGGGGACATCCTCTGCGTCTGGAGGAAAGAAGGTTTGTACGCAAACATAGAAGAGGATTCTTTACGGTAAGAGCAGTGACACTATGGAACTCTCTGCCTGAGGAGGTGCTGATGGTAAGTTCACTAAAAGTGTTCAAGAGGGGCCTGGATGTATTTCTGGAGGGTAATAATATTACAGGTTATAGTTACTAGAGATGGGTCGTTGATCCAGGGAGTAATTCTGATTGCCTGATTGGAGTCGGGAAGGAATTTTTTTCCCTAACGTGGGGAAAAATGGCTTCTACCGCACAGGGATTTTTTTGCCTTCCTCTGGATCAACTTATAGGAAAACAGGTCGAACTGGATGGACAGATGTCTTTTTTCGGCCTTATAAACTATGTTACTATGTTAAGGACCAGTTCAGTTATGAAGTCACTTTGTGGGGCTTTCATAGTAGAAACCACCCATAAATGACGCCATTTACAAACTACACCCCTCGAGTAGATTTTACAAACTTTGTTAACCCTTTAGATATTCAACAAGAATTAAAAGGAAAATGGAAATGAAATGTCACTTTTTTGTCAGATTTTCCATTTTAGTCCAAACATCAAGGGTTAACAGTCAAACAAAATTCAATATCTAGTACCCAGATTCTGCAATTTACAGAAACACCCCAAATGTGGTGGTAAACTGCTGTAAGGGCGCATGGCAGGGCGCAGAAAAAAAAAGGAGTGCCATATGGGTTTTTTTAAGGCAGATTTTGCTGGACTGGTTTTTAGACACCATGTCCCATTTGAAGCCCCCCTGATGCAACTCTACAGTAGAATCTCCCAAAAAGTGACCCCATTTTGGAAACTACGGGATACGGTGACAGTTTTATTGGTATTACTTTGAGGTATATATGATTTTTGATCGTTCTATATTATGTATTTTTGTGAGGCAAGGTAAACAAAAAACGGCTGTTCTGTCAGTTTTTATTTTTGTTTGTTTACAATGTTCATCTGATAGGTTAGATCATGTGCTATTTTTATAGGCAGATTGTTACGGATGCGACAATATGAAATATGTTTACTTGTGATTTTTGATCAGTCAATATTATACTTTATGGGGCAAGGTGACCAAAAAATTGATTGTTTTGGCCAGGGCTGTGGAGTCGGAGTCGTGGAGTCGGAGTCGGTCACCATTTTGGTGGAGTCGGAGTCGGTATAAAATGGGCCGACTCCGACTCCTAAAATATATAATGAATTAGTACATTTAGTTCAGTGCTGAATATATTTTTATAAGAATTTGTGAAAATGATGAAATGTTCTATAAATGTCTGTTCTATTCCTGATCTAAGGATTTAGGCTTTTAGCTGAGATGACTGCGTGCTGCCCTTTATGTCCAGTGCATGTTCTCTCTGTATGCTTTATGTTTCCTCTGAGCTCATGTTTGGAGAGGCTAGCTGCTCTCATGGCTTCTATCTGCTGCTGATGTAAAACATCTAGAGCCTTATGTATGAAAATTGTCTAGGTGTAGAAGTTTCTTTGTAGTCCATAGCAACCAATCAGAGCTCCCCTTTCATTTCATATCGTGCTCTGGAGAAATGCAAGGGGATCTCTGATTGGTTGCTATGGGCAACAAAAAAAGTCTTAGACCTAGACAGTTTTCATACATCAGGCCCAGAGGCGTAGCTACTGGGGGAGGGGGGGGAGGGGAGGCGATGCTCCAGGCCCAATACCTCTGGGGGGGCCCAGCAGGGATGGCCTTAGTACAATCAGGCAAATACAAGTGAGCGCTTCCATTATGGAGTCTGATGGGGGCACATTAAACCGATCTGAGGTCTGATGGGGGCACATTCTGATGATCTGAGGTCTGATGGGGGCACATTCTGCTGATCTGAGGTCTGATTGGGGTACATTCTGCTGATCTGAGGTCTGATGGGGGTACATTAAGCCGATCTGAGGTCTGATGGGGGCAAGGGACTGTTAGTTTAGTGATGTAAAAGCTGGGGACAGATTTCCTTTAACATAGGAGTCCCCTTTTTTACTCCTATTAATCCTATATTTTACTGCATTATGTGGTAGAGTATTTAGAGTAGGGTATGTATAAAGTCTATTGTACTGTACTTAACAGCATAGATGATCTAGCAGTTTATATAGTCATCTTGCTAATACAGTATTATAACCACAACTAGTAGTATGTGCCTTTGAAGTTGGAAACGTGTGTTTGGGAAGCCAATAAGTGGGGGGCCCACTCAAGTATGTTTCGCCCCCCATGTGCTGAACTTCTAGCTACGCCTCTCATTAGGCCCTAAGTGAGCTGTACCCAGAGAAGCCTGATAGGTTACAAACTGTTTTTGTCATGACTTATCTGTACTATTGATTTTATGCAAATTTGTTTAAAGTTATCACTTAAACATGCTCCATGTATGAGGGAGTAGGAGTCGGGAGTCGGAGTCGGGGTGAGGGGAAATTGAGGAGTCGGAGTCGGGGCTTTGGCTTACCGACTCCACAGCCCTGGTTTTGGCACAGTTTTTATTTATTTATTTACAGCGTTCACCTGTGGGGGTAGGTCATGTGATATTTTTTGTAGAGCTGGTTGTTACAGAATATGCACACTTATTTATTTACGTTTTACACAATAAAAGCATTTTTGAAAGAAAAAAAATCATATTTTAGTCTCTCTGTAGTCTGAGAGCATTTTTTGTGATGTAATGTGACAAAAAAAATGGCTTTTTGGCACAGTTTTTATATAATTTTTTACAGTATTTACCTGAGGGGTTATGTCATGTGATATTTTTACAGAGCTGGTTGTTATGGACACGGCCATACCTAATATGTCTATTTTTTTATTTATTTCACTTTAACACAATAAAAGCATTTATGAAACAAAAAAAATGATAATTACTTACCGGTAATTGGATTTTCCTTTAGCCTCCACAACGGCATCACCTGGAGGATAACCCGCTTTCTCAGGGACAGGAAATAACAGAGAATTCAGCCAATAAAAGGCCCCCTCCTTCCTACCTTCTCCAGTTAATAACCTAGGACTCTGAAGTATATACATGAACTTTTATTCAAACAAAAAATTGCAAACAACCAGAATGTATAAGCAAAGAATATCCACCATACATTAGATTGTAACATCATCTAAATGGGAAACACTTTTTTTTTTTTTTGGGTGGGAATTCCTTGTGCCGTTGTGGAGGCTAAAGGAAAATCCAATTACCGGTAAGTAATTATCATCTTTTTCCCACTCCTCCACAACGGCATCACCTGGAGGAATGACAGAGAATAATCAGGGTGGGACTACAGCCGACAGAACCTTCCTACCGAAGGAAAGGTCCCTGCTGGAGAGTACGTCTAGCTTGTAGTGACGGAAAAAGGTACAAGGATTAGACCAGGTAGCCGCCCGGCAAATGTCTTTCTAAGTCTAGGGTTAAGTCTGCTGGCCCCTTTAAAAAACCTTTTAATTAAGTCGAGGTCTGTCAGTCTGGTACCCATAAAGGCACTAAGAACTGCCGTCTGAACCTTAAGCGTACGCACTCTTAGACCTTTGTTCAAGCCTGCTTGCAGGAAGTCTAAGATTAGGCTAATATTCAGAGCCATAGAAGAGTCCCAAGAATTATTTGCAAATTATAAGAAGGACTGCCAGGATCTTAAATAGATTTTTGACGTTACTGGTTTTCTGCTGTACATGAGTGTCTGAATAACCGCATCCGATAGACCTCTTTTTTTCAGTAAGGTCCTCTCAACCTCCAAGCCGTCAGTTGGAGCTGAGGAATTTCTGGATGGGACACTGGTCCCTGGCTCAATAGATCTGGGAGATTTGGAAGAATCCAGAAATTGTCCCCTGCTAAGTTCTTCTTCAGAACCGGAAACCACGATCGTCTGGGCCAGAAAGGGGCTATTAGGATTATGTGAGCTTTCTCCTCCATGATCTTCATTAGGACCCTGGCAATTAGAAAAAAGGGGGGGAAGGCATAGAGAAGGCCCCTGGGCCTAGGGACTGATAGGGCATCTATCTCGAGAGGATGATCCCGTAGAGATAGGGAAAAGAACTGTTCTACCTTCCGGTTTTGTCTGGAGGAGAAAAGGTCGATTATCGGGACTCCCCATCGAGCACAGATCTGGTTGAATATTACTGGACTCAGGCTCCACTCTCCTTCTTTTAACTGTTCCCTGCTCAGGAAATCTGCAATCTGATTTTCTTTCCCTCTTACGTGGACTGCAGATATGGATAGTATGTTTTCCTCTGCCCATCTGAAGATCTTTTTTGTTAATAAAGAGAGTTGAAAGCTTCTGGTCCCTCCCGGCTTGTTCAAATACGCTACTGTGGTGGTGTTGTCCGAAAGGATTTTTACATGTTTTTTTCGGATTTCCGGGGTGAGAGCTTTTAGGGACTGCCAAACAGCCGATAGTTCCCATCTGTTGGAGGATGCTCCGCTTAAGTCCGACTTCCAGAGACCCTGCTTCACTATTCCCTTCATATGGACTCCCCAACCCTGCTTGCTGGCGTCTGTGGTGATGACTATCTGATTCAACAATCTCCATTCCACCCCCTGACACAAGTTTGTCTGGTTGGTCCACCAAGACAGGGAAGACTTCACTGGTACTGGAATTCTTACCTTCTTGTTTAGGGATGACTGTTTCTTGTCCCACGTACGAAGAAGGAATGCCTGCAGGGTTCTGGAGTGGGCCTGAGACCACTTTACAGATGGGATGGTGGACATCATCAGTCCCACCACCGTCGTCATTCCTCTGATAGAGGAAACTTTTGACCGTTGTAATGTACTTATTTTTTGGATAAGGTTTGTTTGTTTCTGTAAAGGGAGAAACGACAACATTTGTTGAGAGTCGAGTAGGACCCCCAAAAACAATCTTTTCTGGTTGGGCTGAAGACAGGCTTTTTGGAGATTCATGACCCAACCCAGGTCTAACAATTTCTGTGAAACTGACTGAAGATGGGTTCTTAGCAGTTTTTCTGAAGGGGCAGAAATTAGAAAATCGTCCAGATAGGGTATCAACTGGATTCCGGAAAGATGGAAAAATTTTGCCATGTCTGCTACTATTTTCGTGAAGACCCTCGGGGCCAAAGAGAGACCAAAAGGCAATACCTGGAACTGAAAATGGCGTATCTGCCCCTGGAACCACACTGCCATCCTTAGATATTTTTGGAAATCCACGTGGATCGGGACATGGTAATACGCATCCGACAGATCCACGGTGACCATAAAGCAGTCTCTTGAAAGTAGGTTTATCACTGATTTTACCGTCTCCATCTTGAATTTCCTGTATGTTATATATTTGTTCAAGCCCTTCAGATTTATTATAGCTCGGTATGATCCGTTTGGTTTTCTGACCAGAAATATTGAGGAGCAATAACTCTCTTTTTGTTCCTGAAATGGGACCTGAATAATTGCTTCTTTTTGTAGAAGTAGATTGATTTGATGTTCCAAGGCAGTCTGATTTTCTTTGTTCAAAATCGGATTTTCTATATATCTGTCTGGAGGGAGACAGAGATATTCCAGGCGACATCCCCTGCTTAGGACGGAGAGCACCCAGGGGGATGCATGAATCTTTTCCCAAGCCTGACTGAAGTGTCTCAGTCTTCCCCCCCACAGGACCCCTGGCTTCATTGGGGATTTGAGCGAGAGGATTTTCCCTGGTTGAACAGGAACCCTTTGTTCCTATTTCTTGACTGCCAATTAGTGGAATCCTTTTTTTGCTCAAAACCACCACGTCTTTGGGGACGAAAGGACCGTCTCTGGTGGAAGAATTTGGACTCAGTAGGAAATCCTTTCTTCCTATTGGATGCTTTGTCAAGAATATCATCCAATGCCAAACCGAAGACCCGATCCCCTTCACATGGAAGAGCGCAAAGCCTGTTTTTAGAGGAAGAATCTCCCGACCATGATCTTAACCAGATTGCTCTACATGAGGCATTAGATAGAGCTGCTGTTTTTGCTGACAATTTTACGTCAGCGGAGGCATCCGCCAGGAAATTCGATGCCTGTTTGAGCATAGGAATGGATGCTAGGAGGTCTTCTCTAGGGGTACCAGCTTCGATATGTTCCTCCAGCTGACCCAGCCAGAGTGAGAGGGTTCTTGCTGTGTATGTGGCCGCTATTCCTGGTCTAGGCATGGCGGTTGAGGATTCCCAAGTCTTTTTAAGAAGAGACTCGCATTTCTTATCCATAGGATCTTTTAGCAATCCTAAATCCTCAAACGGCAAGGAAGTATTCTTAGATATTCTTGCCACTGGGGCATCCACCTTGGGAGGTCTATCCCAGGTACTTGAGTCGTCCTCAGCAAAAGGGTATTTTCTTTTGAACATTCTGGAAACAGATTGCCTCTTTTCTGGATCCTTCCACTCGTTCTGGATTAGGGTCTTAATATTATCATGGACTGGGAAGACACGTTTCTTTTTATCTGTTAGACCTCTGAACATCTGGTCCTGGGCTGTTAGTGGTTCTCTGGGCTCTTCTAGGTTAATTGTAGCTCTGATAGTTTTCAACAGAGACTCTGTGTCTTCAATAGAACAGAGAGCACGACCCGCCATGTTGTCAGAAACACTAGAGGCCGAATATGAAGAAATTTCACCTTCATCCGGATCTGACGCCTGTTCAGACACCATAGATCTGGAGGTAGAGGCAGTAGCAGTGGCTGAAGACATCTTAGCTTCTACTGCCGCACCCACTTCTTCTTTAATAATGTCTCTCAGGGTTTCAACCAAGCTAGGCGTTTCCTCTGACACCACTTTGTTAGCACATTTAGGGCAAAGCGATCTTTTGGAAGAGGCAGATAGACCCTTTTTACATATTCCACACTTTCTCCTCTGGGGCGGTTCACTCTTAGGACACTCTCTCCCCTAAAAAACAGTAGAGGAGTGTCACTATCAATGGGAATAAACCAATAGAAAACCCGTCACCAGAAGGAAAAACCCTGTGGAAGAACCAGATATAAGGTAGGTAGACAACCATGTCCCACAGAGGGGGCTTACCGAGCTGGAGGGCCTGGAGACATCAGTGGCCTTGCGGGCAGAATCCGACTCTGGCTGACTGGACATGCCTGCTAGCAAAGCGCTGAAGCCAGTACACAGCACAGAAGGGAGGAACGCCTGTTTGCCGAGTCCCTCCTTATGTCCACTTCCTGGTTCAGACATGTGACGCCCCACGTGACCCGGACATCGGCGTCCTGACGTCATTCATCTGCGCCGCCTCCTGGATACACAGGAGCGCTCCCGGCCCCAGGAACGCCCCCAGCCACCGAGTCTGTTTCCGATCCCTAGCAAGAGATCACCTAGAAGCCCGGGGAACCCCTCACCCGCAGGACTTACACCAAGAGAGGGGAGAAGCCACAACGGAGCCCTGAGAACCCGACTTTTGCAGAGGCCCTCCGGATATACCGGGACAACTTACCCAAGGCCCTGCGCGTTCACAGCTGAATCACTCCTGCCTTCCAAGGGACAGGAAATAACTGGAAAAGGTAGGAAGGAGGGGGCCTTTTATTGGCTGAATTCTCTGTTATTTCCTGTCCCTGAGAAGGCGGGTTATCCTCCAGGTGATGCCGTTGTGGAGGCGTGGGGAAAAACTCCAGGTGATGCCGTTGTGGAGGCGTGGGGAAAAAAACATTTTAGTATCTCCATATTATGAGAGTAATAGTTTTGTTTTGTTTTTTTTTGGACGATTGTCTTATGTGGGGGATCATTTTTTGCAGGATGAGGTGACTGGTTCTATTTTGGGGTGCATATGATTTTTTGATCGCTTGGTATTAGACTTTTTGAAATGGCTTTTTTGGCACTGTTTTTATTTTTATCTATGGTGTTTATCTGACGAGGTAGATTATGTGATATATTTATAGAGCTGGACGTTACTGACACGGAGATACCGAATATGTGTTTTTTTCTTTTCTTTCTATTTTTTATTAGAAAATAAGGGGATAGGGGTGTTTTGTTTTTTGACTTGAAACTTTATTTTTTATTATTAAAAACACTAACTTTTTTTTTTTTACTTAATTTCTGTCCCACTCTTGGACGTCAACCTTTGGGGGATCTAATCCCCTCTGCGCTCTGCAATGCATTACAATACATCTGTGTAATACAGGAGAGGGCTTGGCAGGCACATATAAACCTTCATGTAAATCCATGCGACATGGTAGATGTGTGCTTGTCAGCATATTCTAGTGTTCTAACCCCCATCTCAATCAGTTCCCCAAGAATTCCATCTGCCTCGCAGTCTCCTAAGTGTTTGCCAAAGACGATGCCGCGAGACTTCAGGGCCAGGGGTGACTACATCTTCACTGCCTGGCCCTGTCAGTCAAAGCAGAGAGGGAAAGCGGCCAGGAAAGAAGATGAGTGGAGCCTTGGGTACAACAGCAACTCCCTGGTTGCACCAAGAGGCTAATTAGCATATTATTACAGGGCTGATTTCTCCAAATTAGGATCAAGATGGGAGCAAGAACATTAGAATGTGCTGACAAATGCACATCTACCATGTCAGATGGATCCATATGAAGGTATGAGGTGACAGATTCCATTTATATTCCTTCACAACTAAGGTTTCTGTTCTACAGGGGAAGACTAGGAGACAGAGGGTACAGATGACACGTCGTGAGCATAGCACATCAATATTTAACCCCAGAAAAAAATGTTTTTCTGGAGTTAAATATTGATGCCCTATGCTCACGATGGTCAGCTGTTTGAAGGGCAACAGTGCTGGGTGGGCAGTGCATCCTCCTCGCAGCATACTAAGCAGAGCGCCGTACAGTGGCGTAGCTATAGGGGTCGCAGCGGTCGCAGTTGCGACCGGGCCCCTAAGCCAGGGGGGGGCCCCAATTAGCCAGGTGCGGCCCTGCGCACAGATGGGGGCAGCAGCGGGGCAGAGGGAGATGAGCGCTTCCATTGTGGAAGCGCTCATCTCCATAGTCATCTGTATCGCCGTCCTCAGGACGGCGATACAGATGCCTGTATTGTACTGCGGGGCAGGGGAGGGAGAGGCGTCTCCCCTGCCCGTTCCTCTGATAGGCTGCAGGCACTATGGGGCTGGCAGGCTGCAGTCGTCATCGCGCCGCCTGAGCCGTACAGCGCGGGACACAGGCCAGAAGAGGTCTGCATCGCATCGCTGCCAGCCTGATGGAGGTAAGTATTAGTGTTATTTTTTTTTATTGTTGCACGGACCAGAGCTCTATTGGGGGCACTGGGAGCATTTTTACTGGCACATGGGGGCACTGGGGGCATTTTTACTGGCTCATGGGGACATTTTTACTGGCACATGGGGGCACTGAGGGCATTTTTACTGGCACATGGGGACATTTTTACTGGCACATGGGGCACTGGGGGCATTTTTTACTGGCACATGGGGGCACTGGGGGCATTTTTACTGGCACATGGGGGCACTGGGGGCATTTTTACTGGCACATGGGGGCACATGGGGGCACTGGGGGCATTTTTACTGGCGCTGGGGACATTTTTACTGGCACATGGGGGCACTAGGGGCATTTTTACTGGCACTGGGGGCATTATTACATTTCTTACTGGCACATGATTTTGGGAGGGAGTCAATGGGGGGAACTTCTGGCGCATTATTGGGGCATTTCTTACTGGCACATAATTTGGGGGGCATCTATAGGTGGGGAGCACTTCTTACTGGCACATTATTGGGGTGAAAATTTGGGGGCACTTCTTACTGGCACATTGGAAGCATTATTACATCTGGGGCACAGTGGGGACATTAGTACTGTTGGGGGCACTATTACTAACAAGTGCACTCTGGCAGAGAATTATTAGTTGGGACTTTGGGGCACTATTACTGTGAGGAGCACTATTACTGTGGGGGTCACTATTACTGTGGGGGTACCTGGCACAGTATCAGCGCAGTTATTTCTGGGGGACGTTATGTTTACACTATTACGGGGCACTACTTGCTGGGCGCAGTTATTTTAGGACACTGTGTGCCAATGATTATTGAAGGGCACTAGTGGCACAGTACTGGGGGTGGTCGGATTATTTGTCCAGAAGACGGGAGGATGATGGAAAAGTAGTAAACTAAGATTTTTTTCTGTCAAACTGCAGAGATGAGAAATGACTGAAAAATGGCGTCTGGTCTGAAAGGAGAAGATGAGGAAAGAGAAGATCTACATCAGAGGAGACATCACTGGATGTAAGAGGTATGGGGCGCTGTATTATACTGGATGTAAGAGGTATGAGGCGCTGTATTATACTGGATGTAAGAGGTATGAGGCGCTGTATTATACTGGATGTAAGAGGTATGAGGCGCTGTATTATACTGGATGTAAGAGGTATGGGGCGCTGTATTATACTGGATGTAAGAGGTATGGGGCGCTGTATTATACTGGATGTAAGAGGTATGGGGCGCTGTATTATACTGGATGTAAGAGGTATGGGGCGCTGTATTATACTGGATGTAAGAGGTATGAGGCGCTGTATTATACTGGATGTAAGAGGTATGGGGCGCTGTATTATACTGGATGTAAGAGGTATGGGGCACTGTATTATACTGGATGTAAGAGGTATGGGGCACTGTATTATACTGGATGTAAGAGGTATGGGGCGCTGTATTATACTGGATGTAAGAGGTATGGGGCGCTGTATTATACTGGATGTAAGAGGTATGAGGCGCTGTATTATACTGGATGTAAGAGGTATGAGGCGCTGTATTATACTGGATGTAAGAGGTATGGGGCACTGTATTATACTGGATGTAAGAGGTATGGGGCACTGTATTATACTGGATGTAAGAGGTATGAGGCGCTGTATTATACTGGATGTAAGAGGTATGGGGCGCTGTATTATACTGGATGTAAGAGGTATGAGGCGCTGTATTATACTGGATGTAAGAGGTATGGGGCGCTGTATTATACTGGATGTAAGAGGTATGGGGCGCTGTATTATAC
Organism: Rhinella marina; assembly: GCA_900303285.1. Taxonomy (NCBI): domain Eukaryota; kingdom Metazoa; phylum Chordata; class Amphibia; order Anura; family Bufonidae; genus Rhinella; species Rhinella marina. The sequence continues at coordinate 130,342 of ONZH01012635.1, forward strand.
TGGATGTAAGAGGTATGGGGCGCTGTATTATACTGGATGTAAGAGGTATGGGGCGCTGTATTATACTGGATGTAAGAGGTATGGGGCGCTGTATTATACTGGATGTAAGAGGTATGGGGCGCTGTATTATACTGGATGTAAGAGGTATGGGGCGTTGTATTAGGCTACATTCACACGAACATTGTGTTTTGCAGTCTGCAAATTGCGGATCCGCAAAAAAAGGATGTTCTGTATGGCATCGTGTTTTTTTTTGCAGATCCACTGTAATGATGCCTATCCTTGTCCGCAAATGGACAAAAATAGGAATGGACATACAGATGCGGACAGCAAACAGTGCTCATTTAAGTGAATGGGTCCGCATCTGAGCCGCAAAATATGCAGATCGGAGGCCGCAAAAACAACTGTTGTGTGAATGTAGCCTTACCCTGTATGTTCTGTAGTGATACACGTAATTTTAGGAGGAAAAAGGTTAGGGTGAGAATTTGGCATTGGGGGGGGTTCAATTTTTGACTTGGCCGGCAGAAAAGCTAAGTGCACCAGCGCTGGTGGGGGGGCCCAAGCTGAACTCTTGCACCAGAGCCCATGAGCCTTTAGCTACGCCCCTGGCGCCGTACATTGTATAGTGGCTATGCTTGGTATTGCAGCTTAATCCTATTCATTTAAATGGGACTGAGCTGCACAAAGGTCATGTGACCGACGAACGTGACATCACAGGCCAAGAAAGAGGCCGTAGCATTTAGCTGAGCCCCACTGTCCCTTCAAAAGGTAGATCAGCAAGGTGCCAAGAGTCAGACCCCCACCAATCAGATATTGATGACCTATCCTGAGTGATAAATGGAGCTGCACTGTGCGCTCTCAACTATTGCTCCAGCCATGCGGGGGAGACACAGGACCCTCTTTCTCATGATCAGTGGGGTCAAAGCAGTAGGTCCCCTCACTATCAGACACTTACAGTATTCCCTATTCTAACCCCCCAGAACATCTTTACGTCTCGAAATACTGAGAAGAGAGAGGAGAGAGAAAAGTGCTAGATAGTGGTCATACCAGGACAACAGGATGAACCCCATGTGACTCTATATACACACAGCATGTGAAAGACAACCAACATGGAACATGTGACACTAGCAAATAACATTCAGCAAATATGCTAAACATGCTAAACCATCTATGACAGTCACACTAACATACAGACCTTCTGTTGGTTATTCCCATTATCCTTCTGATACTTGTAGTCCATCTCTAACCGTCATCACGGACAAACAATTTCTCAAACATCATACAGCTAAGGGAACCTGTCAGCAAGTCAATTCTGCCATGACTGAGACCAGCATGATTTAATGACAGGTTTCCTGATTCTACGGAAGAAATGTAGAGAGACCTATTAAAGCTGAGGCAGGCAGAAGAGAGCAGCAACTTGGACACGTCTCCCCGAGCCTGGAGCTAAAAGTGGCTTACTGATACTTTTATATTGATGACCTATCAATATCTGATCGGTGGGGTCGGACACCCTGCACCCCCTCGATCTGCTGTTTTGCAGTAGTTCCAGCAACAATTGGGGAAAAAAAACACAATTCCAGAACAGTTTTTTGTTTTTGTGTTTTCACGGCATTACCTATCATCATAAAGCTGACCAGTTACTTTCATTCTCCAGGTCAGTACGAATCCGGCAATACCAAATTTGTATATTTTTTATTGCGTTTTTAGTCTCCATATTCTGACCCCTATAATTGTTTTGTATTGTATGCATGTGGAGCTATGTGAAGACTCTATTTTGCGGAGCGACCTGTACTTTTCAGTGATACCATTTTGAGGCGTGTACAACTTTTTGATCACCTTTTATTTAATTTTTTGTGGGAGGAAAAAAAAACGAATCGGCCATTTTGACTTTTTCCCGTTTCCTATAGGGTATTACATTTTTTTATATCTTAATAGTACGGGCATTTTTGCAAGCTGGGATACGTTGTTTTTTTCATTTTGGAATTGAGGATTTGACTGTATTTCTATGGAGCGCTGCTACAGGCAGAGGCTCCAGAGAAATTACTAAGCAGCAGCCTCCTGTCACACAGGAGGATGGGGACTGCTGCTACCACACTCTGGCTCCCCCTATCCCCGCTGGGGGGAGCCGGAGCACACCCGTAAGCACATGCTTCCTGGTTTTCAGTATTCAGATGCTGTGGTCAGGATTGACCACAGCATCTGAAGTGTTAAATGTCCGTGACTGGCCATGGACATTAGCCGTGGGTGCCTGCTGTATGAAACAGCAGGCAACCCGTGGCTATGGTGCCTGCTCCACTCAGGAGCGGGCGCCATCTTTAAAGTCCTGACCCCAGACGTATATAGCTGTATGGTAGTTGGGAAGGGGTCAACTCTTGGGTCTGATTGGGGTTCTGAGCTGAGGTCTAATGAAAAATATTTTTTTTCCTTATTTTCTTTTCCTCTAAAACTTAGGCGTGTTTTATGAGCAGGTGTGTCTTAAAGGGCGAAAACTATGGTGCATAAGGAGTCTGTGTGCAGCCATCAAAGGCCCATGCATTTAAGTTTTCCATTTACAAGAATTTCATTAGACTTTATCATATTTCCTGTTAAAAAAATAATCTAGTATTTTGGTGCAACAATTTTCTATTGTGTTAGGGATAATTCAGACGACCATACGAATGACTCTGCATACGTTCCGCAATTTTGCGGAATGGGTGCAGACCCATACACTTCAATGGGGCTGCAAAAGATGCAAACAGCACAACAGTTTTCATCCTCCTGCCCTGGCCTTTATTGCTAATCTGACATGTGTCACTTTATGTGGTAATAACTTTGGAACACTTTTACTTATCCAAGCCATTCTGAAATTGTTTTCTCGTGACACATTGTTCTTCATAAATTTGAGTCATTATATTTTACCGTTGTTTATGAAAAAAAATCCAAAATTTACCAAAAATTTGGGAAAATTAGCAATTTTCAAAATTTCAAATTCTCTGCTTTTAAAACAGAATGTGATACCTCATAAAATATTTATTACTTAAAGGGGTTATCCCACGAATAATGTAAAAAATGAAAATCAGACATCATATAGTCCATGAGAATACCTTTCTAACAAAGCTAGAACTAGCCCTGTACCTCACATGGACCCAGAGATCTCCCCATTCATTGATCTGCTAGATTTATATTAAGCTGACAGCTCAAGGGGAGTGTCTTTTCTGCTGCAGCTAAGGAGGCATGTCTCAGCTCTGCCTATCACAGCTCAGTAGGCAGTTAAAAGTTGAAACTGAGCATGTGCGGCCTGCTCAGTGAATAGGTCAAAGAAATAAGAAATTAAGTGGTCCTATACAGATACATGTTATTGAATAACTCAGTAGCTATACAAAATTTTTAATGACATGCATTTACAAAAGTATCTAGATCCAGGTGCTGGTTTGAAAACTGTAGAATATTTTTCGTGAGACAACCCCTTTAACATTCCCCATATGTCTACTTTATGTTGGCATAATTTTGTAAATGTCATTTGTCCCTTCAAAAGGTTCATCAGTGGGGAGCCAAGAGCCAGACCCCCATCGATCAGATATTGATGACCTTTCCTGAGGGATGAATGGAGCTGCTCTGTGCCATGCCATGAACAACTTTCTGTCTCGAAATACTGACAAGAGGAGAGAGAAAAGCACTAGATAGAGTCATACCAGGAGTCAGACATCAGCATGAACCCCATGTGACTCTATATACACAGCATGTGGAAGACAACCATTATGGTACCTGATAGCACTAAGAAAACACTGTGACACTAGCAAATTACATTCAGCAAATAGGCTTAATAACATGTTAAACCATCTACGACAGTCACACTAACATACAGACCTTCTGCTGGTTATTCCCATTATATTTCTGGTACTTGTAGTCCATCTCTAACCGTCATCAAAAACAAACAATTCCTCAATCATTATACAGCTAAGGGAACCTGTCAGCAAGTCAATTCTGCCATGGCTGGGGTCAGCATGATTTAAAGGGGTTCTCCATGAATCAAAAAAATGAAATACCTAACTATTACTTTATTATAAATATATTCCCAAATACCTTTCATTTTTTTATAGGGAGCAATGATTAGGAGAAATAAAATGGCCGCTGTCCTATTAGCACACACAAAACCTGGCTCACCATTTTTAATCAAGGCCAATTGAAAATATGATTTTTAGCCAAAAATGAGTAAAATGCAAACAAAAACAAAAATTGTCTCGGGTGTACACAGCCTTTAAATCTCTTTTCTTCTTTTATTAGACATACCAAACTTATCATAAGTATATTGCATAGCTTCTCATATGAAATGAAAACTAGAGTCTATGGAGTATTTAAGTGTTTTGTGCCTATTTTAGAGTAATTGGCAGTATTTTACACCATTTTTTACGCACATTTACTAATGAAAGTGTGTCTGTTTTGGAGGCATTTGCACCTCGTTTGACAATCGGCTAATTCATCACCTGCAACTCTTTATAAATACCATACAAAAAATAGTGACAGGCTTATCCACTACGCCAATCTAATTGCATTCTAAAAAACAGATGAGCATGTTATATAACGCCCCATGTGTTCTGCCATAATTAATCCTACACAGGATCACTTGTGTTTTCTCAGCTGGCGTCCTCCTAGGTGTCCATCAACAGTGACAGGGCATACTGTACGGCCACGCAAAGGTTTCAGGGGCACGTCCCCTTTGTCAAGCGTATGTCATCATTACGTCTGATCATACATTTAAATGCCAGGTCACATGACTATACCATAACAACAAATATTCCCAAAACTATCAAAACAATAGTATACATATAAAAACACATAATGACACAACAGTTAATCTTTGACTCCTTAGTTATAAAAACACACTGAAATTCCAAAGTTCATTCAGGCCATTTGGACTCATCTTAAGACTGCTGAATCCAATACACCGACCTCTGCAGCAGCCTCTTGGAATTAACTCTCTACATATTCAAGTATCAATTCCCTGACATTATATTGCATCTCCAAAAAATATCTGCTTTCATTTTTGTCTCAGCATGTTCCAAAAGATCTTCTTTATTCTTTTTATGCTTATATAACCTAATAGAGGATTTATGTTCATATAAATCTTATCTTCATAGACCTTGATGTTTGCCCGATGTAACAAAGACCACGAGGGAATGTTAACAAATTAAAAAAGACTCATATCTCAAGTATAAAAATGTTGTAAACATATTTTCTTTCCACTTGTAGGACGGTGCAGAATGTCTTCTTTTATGATAGAGTTACAATGTTGACTATTTAAAGGGTTCTCTGCTTTTGTTATATTGATGACCTATCCTCAGGATAGGTCATGAATATCAGATCGCCGGCCGCTTTATTGCCAGCACCCTCACCGATCAGCTGTGAGAAGGGAACGCAGTTCATCTGTCCTAATCACTTCAATGGGATGGCTACCTCCTCAACAAAGAGCGGGGGGGGGGGGGGGGGTGAGATATGCTGCCCTGTCGCTAGACGCCTGGGAGGACACCAGGTGAATGCGCATGAGAAATGCATGAAACGGTGAATTGTGAAAGAACACATGGACTCAGGTTTTTATATACTTCATTTCAGAAGCTATGCAAGATATTTATGAGAAGTTTGGTATGTCTAATAAAAGAAGAAATGAAATTTAACTTGTGACTGTCCTGGATATACACTTTGTTGTGCTGTGATCTGCAGTCAGGTTCCCTCTGATAATATAGTAGCTGCAATTAAGCAAAAATGTAATCACATGCCACTCACAATGAGACTTACCCTATACAATTTTCTGGGTCAGTTTTACAATCAATGTTGCATCTGTAGCGCTCCCAAGTCATCCAGCCCATGGGAGGTGTCCTGACCAATCCATTGTCCAAGGACGAGCAGATCGTCGACAGGGCAAGGACTATGCCCACAGAAACCAGTTGCATTTTGTCTACCTATAAAAGTAGGAAAATGATTATAAAGTCCTGATTTATTTTATATCATATTGTCTACAAGATCCAAACCACTTTAGCTGTCCAGAATGATTGACGTGTGTCTTTAGGCTCTGTTCACATCTGCATGGTGGCTTCCATTTATTACACAGTGCTCTGCCAGATTGACCAACGGGTGGCAATTTGATCAAGACGGATGATTTCAACCAAAACAAATGGTCATTGGTTGACAAATGGTTACTGTTTGAAATGTAACAAAGAACTATCATTTCTCTGACATGTTAGAAAGGTACATGTTATAAACTGTAGTGGACATAATCTTCTTTCCAGCAACTGTAATTGTGAGTTATAACCTCCCTTCTGATCCTCAGCTGTGTCAGAAGGGAGGGGATAACTCACAAATACGGCTTTCTGGATCCGGCATTGCTGGATGTTACCGTAATGCCCACTGGACCCCTTGACTATAATGGGGTCCAGGAGAGATCTGGCCACCCTGGCAAATATGGCGGGATTCGACTGGACAAAAAACGCTGCAGCGCCGCCCCTCTCTCTATTCACTGCTATGGGAGCTCTGAAAATAACTGAGAGCTGACTCCTGCTATTTCCAGCAGTCCTATAGTGGTGAATGGAGAGGTAGCCGTGCATCCACCGTATGTTCTCCATTCACCGTTATAGGACTCCCATAACAGTGAATGGAGAGCTACGTGCCTCCGTCAGTTCAGGAGCCCCGTTCTGGAGACAGCAGGTTTCAGAGGCGAGACCCGCACCTATCTGACATTGATGGGATATGCTAGCGACATGTCATCAAAGTCTGAGATGGGCCAAACCCCTTTAAGCCAAGACATTCACAGGTTTGACAAGAAAAATAACACCTTGTGCAGCCCTGTTTTTTCTGACAAACATGGAGGAATCTGCAATCAATGCAAGTCAAGCACGACAAATATTGCATAGCGATTTTCAGCACTTTAGTTTGTTTAGAACAATAGGCCTCTCACTATATCTAATATCCTCCATTCTTGGTAAAATTTATTTAACCTGTAAATCAGGCTTTCCTATGGCTGTTTGTAGGAAAGCCTGATTTACAGGTTTTTCATGGAGAATTAGGTAATTAGTGGTGACATCACCATTTACTAATACAGCTGCTAAAACAGTCACGAGATGAAAGATTACATGTCCCTGACTTGTCGGATGTTTGCTTAGCTCTGTCCGGCTGTGGACAAGGTGCGGCACGTGGAAATCTGAGATCTTTTAAACGTCTGCTTTAACATTTGGATAATAGTGATGTAGTTACGTTAAATTTAGCATCTCTGTAGCTCGGATTCACGCGGCTTTTTGCTGCTTTCTCTTATTTTTCAGTTGCTCTTTACTTTTTGTACAATGAGAAAAATTAACAAATTGCTGATGCTGATGGAGCTCTGCTTGTTAAAGGGGTTGTCCGAGTTATTTTTTTGTTCTATGTTTCTAACTTGTCAGGTATAACAACTTTCCCATATACTTTGTTTCTAAAGCTGCTGGTTTCTCAGAGTTGACTGAGGGTCACATGACCTGTGATGTCACCTTATCTCTCTGCTCTGTGATGTTTCCTTCACAAGCCTCAGAGTTCAGATAACAGTCTGTACACGAGACGTCACTGGCCACGCCCCCTTTCTTTGCCGGGCTGCTATCTGCTCTCTTCCTGGTTTCCTTCAGATAAAACATTAAAGGGTTTCTGTCACCAGATTTAGGCATACTAAACAGGATGGCATTTGCAATGTGCAAATGCCACCTGATGCCCAATCTGGTTTTCTTACTGTAATCAGATCAGCCGTTTTGTTAAAAAAAGCACTTTTATAATATGTAAATTAGGCGTACTAGGTGCAAAGCTTTTACTCCGCACGGCGCAGGCGCAGTGAGAGAGGCAGGAGCCGGGCGGCCGGGTGAACTATCTGCGCCTGCGCCGAATTTAGCCTACACGGCGCAGGCGCGGGATTTCGAGCGAGGACAGGGCCGGCAGCTCATCGAGCAAGCTGCCTGGCCCTGTCAATCAGGAAGCAGGAGGCGGCACTAGAGGTTGGAACACGGCGATTACTAGGTGCAAGGTAAACGCCTCTTGCACCTAGTACGCCTAATTTACATATTATAAAAGTGCTTTTTTTAACAAAACGGCTGATCTGATTACAGTAAGAAAACCAGATTGGGCATCAGGTGGCATTTGCACATTGCAAATGCCATCCTGTTTAGTATGCCCAAATCTGGTGACAGAAACCCTTTAACCCCTTCAGCCAGAACACACTGAGGGCTCAAGGCTTTATAACAAACAGTAGCTGCAGCAGTGAGAGGAGACAAATGCTGGGCACAAGAGCTGTAGAGGAATTGTATTGTACAAGAACAGGTAGGGAGAATTTCCTGTATGTATTAGCAGTGTCATTGTACAGCTGGGACTTGTAGTCCTACACATACAACATGCTGCTGAGTATTCCAGCAGGTAGACATGTCACTCAGCACTTGTATTCATTCCCTTTGCAGAGAGAGGGGGGGGGGGGAGGGGGAGGGGCTGACATTGTTGTTATTGCATGTAAACAAAGACCAGAAGAGAACCAGGGAAATTAGGAAATATGGATTTTTTGTGCCTAAAACTTGCTTAACTTAGTTATATATTGCTGCCCATCAGATTTACAGTGCTATATATTTTTTATCATAACTCGGACAACCCCTTTAAAGGGAATCTGTCACCCCCTGATTTTGGACTTTTATCAATAGTTATACATGAGTAGTATTGCAGATAATGAGTCCAGGTCAATACTTTTTATTTTCCTACTGCCCCCAGCTCTCAAAGCTGCACTGAAATACACAGTCAGGACTGCTGCGCTATTCTAAAATAATAGAGAGGACTCATGCACAGCAGTCCTGACAATGCATTTCAACACACCTCTGAGCGCTGACAGTGGGGGAACGGGGGAGAGGAAAATAAATAGTGATCTTGGCTCCTTATGTGCAGTGCTACTCATGTATTACCATAGATAAGGGTCCAAAAGCAGGATGACAGATCTCCTTTAATTCCAAAATGTATTTATTGTGTTGATTGCAAAATATGGAGAAGTCATACATAGTACATACAAATATACACTCACCGGCCACTTTATTAGGTACACCTGTCCAACTGCTCGTTAACACTTAATTTCTAATCAGCCAATCACATGGCAGCAACTCAGTGCATTTAGGCATGTAGACATGGTCAAGACAATCTCCTGCAGTTCAAACCGAGCATCAGTATGGGGAAGAAAGGTGATTTGAGTGCCTTTGAACGTGGCATGGTTGTTGGTGCCAGAAGGGCTGGTCTGAGTATTTCAGAAACTGCTGATCTACTGGGATTTTCACGCACAACCATCTCTAGGGTTTACAGAGAATGGTCCGAAAAAGAAAAAACATCCAGTGAGCGGCAGTTCTGTGGGCGGAAATGCCTTGTTGATGCCAGAGGTCAGAGGAGAATGGGCAGACTGGTTCGAGCTGATAGAAAGGCAACAGTGACTCAAATTGCCACCCGTTACAACCAAGGTAGGCAGAAGAGCATCTCTGAACGCACAGTACGTCGAACTTTGAGGCAGATGGGCTACAGCAGCAGAAGACCACACCGGGTGCCACTCCTTTCAGCTAAGAACAGGAAACTGAGGCTACAATTTGCACAAGCTCATCGAAATTGGACAGTAGAAGATTGGAAAAACGTTGCTTGGTCTGATGAGTCTCGATTTCTGTTGCGACATTCGGATGGTAGGGTCAGAATTTGGCGTCAACAACATGAAAGCATGGATCCATCCTGCCTTGTATCAACGGTTCAAGCTGGTGGTGGTGGTGTCATGGTGTGGGGAATATTTTCTTGGCACTCTTTGGGCCCCTTGGTACCAATTGAGCATCGTTGCAACGCCACAGCCTACCTGAGTATTGTTGCTGACCATGTCCATCCCTTTATGACCACAATGTACCCAACATCTGATGGCTACTTTCAGCAGGATAATGCGCCATGTCATAAAGCTGAAATCATCTCAGACTGGTTTCTTGAACATGACAATGAGTTCACTGTACTCAAATGGCCTCCACAGTCACCAGATCTCAATCCAATAGAGCATCTTTGGGATGTGGTGGAACGGGAGATTCGCATCATGGATGTGCAGCCGACAAATCTGCGGCAACTGTGTGATGCCATCATGTCAATATGGACCAAAATCTCTGAGGAATGCTTCCAGCACCTTGTTGAATCTATGCCACAAAGAATTGAGGCAGTTCTGAAGGCAAAAGGGGGTCCAACCCGTTACTAGCATGGTGTACCTAATAAAGTGGCCGGTGAGTGTATAATAAATGGACAGATTTCTCCTATAGTTTCTAGCATATGTAGGATACAATATAATGAAGCATCAATTATGATGAACAGAACAATCGTATAACATTATAGATTCAATAATGAACAAGAGTTGCTTAGGGTAGTCAGTATGGAGTAAAAAGGGAGCAGTCCCCGGGGTTCTCCCGGTCAAAGAGAGAGAAGGAAGAGGAAAGAATGTGGGTAGGTATGGAGAGTCTTCCAGACCTCAAAGCATCAATTTAAAGAGATAGAAAGTATTGTAGGTTAGGAGATTGGGAGCAGTTTAGCCAGGGAGACCATATTTGCTGATAGCGCTCCCTAGTAGCGTTCAGTTTTTCGTATAGAGCTATTCGAATAACCCTGTGTATAACTGCTGGGGTTTGCCATTTGGAAGCTATATGAATCCTGGCGGACATTAATATAAACTGGAGGAGTTTATATGCGGTATAATTAAAGAGGACCTTTCACCTCTCCTGACACGCCTGTTTTAATATCATCATGCATTCCCCACGTAATAACAATTCTGGAGCATCTATTCTTATGAGTCTATGTTGTGCCGTTCTTTTGTTATTCCTGCTACAAGTTATAATTTATTTGCAATTAGCCTTTAGTAAGGGTACAGAGGGGAGGTGACAAGTTGGGGGTGTGTACCTGCACAGACTGACTCTATCCAATCAGTGCTGCCATGTTCATGTATGCAGGGACACCCCCCCAACTTGTTAGCTCCCCTCTGTACCCTTGCTGAAGGATAATAGCAATACAGTCATAACTTCTAGTAGAAATAATAAAGGAACTGCACAACATACAGACATAAGAATAGATGCTCCAGAATTGTTATCACATGGGGAATGCATGAAGCTATTAATACAGGCATGTCAGGAGTGGTGAAAGGTCCTCTTTAAATGTTGGTGGTTTAAGGCCCAATAGATATATAGGCGCTGACGGGGAAGATCCTTTCCAAACACTTCAGATAGTCCTCTTTGAATATTAGACCAAAATCTACGTACCACAGGGCAGGTCCACCACACATGAAGGGTGTTTCCTGTATCTTGGCAACCTCTAAAACATAAGGGGAAAACTGTCGGGTAAATAATATGTAATCTGAGGGTACGAAGTAAACTCTATGAAGAACCTTTAAAGAGGTTTCCATCAAGGTGACCTGCCAGTTCCCTTTACTGATCATCGTGCCGCATTCATACCATTGTTCTAATGTGACAGATCCCCTTTAAAGGGAACCTGTTACCAGGTTATGGGTTTTAGAGGGAGTCTTTCATCTGTTTTTCACCAATATAACTAAGAGCACTGCCCAACAGAAGATTGCAGACACATCCCAGACATACCTGTGTGCACTTTGTGTCTGTATTACATGTCCAGGAAAAGCACTTTTATTCTGCAGGAAAACAGCTCCCAAGTGCCCAGCTCTGCTGCTGCTGCAAACCAGACTGAATAGGGGAGGGCTGCTTTAGCTGCTCATATCTTGGGATTGGTAGCAGATGGTTCTGATCTTCTTTGAAAGCTGGCATTCCAAGCTTTCAAATGATACCAAAATTGATACCACTGCATTATATCCAGTATATCAGAAGATATAGCTGTTAGGCTTCATTCACATCACCGTTCAGCTTTTCCGTTCTCATGCTCCGTTTAGGAGCAGGAGAACGGAAAGGACGGATTCGGCACATAACTGAGCCGAACGGAGCCTAAGGGACCCCATAGACTATAATGGGGTCCGTTAGGTTTCCGCTCAGAAGATGATTTTTGAAGCGGAGACAAAAGTCCTGCATGCACGACTTTTGTCTCCGCTCCAAAATCATCTTCTGAGCGGTAACATAACGGACCCCATTATAGTCTATGGGGTCCTTAGGCTCCGTTCGGCTCAGTTATGTGCCGAATCCGTCCTTTCCGTTCTCCTGCTCCTAAACGGAGCATGAGAACGGAAAGGCTGAACGGTGATGTGAATGAAGCCTTAGAAATCGAGTCAGGAGAGACAGCTGTTTTTAGTTTCACTTTCAGCTGGCAATTGGGAGCTGTTTTCCAGCAGAATAAAAGTGCTTTTTCTGAACTTGGAATAAAGGCACAAAGTGAACACAGTGCACACACGTATGTCTGGGATGTGTCTGCAATCTTCTGGGGGCAATCCTCTTAGTTAAATAGGTGAAATACTCCCTTTAAATAGACTGGATGGGTTGATTGGGTTGACTGTGTATGTTATTGCAACCATGCCCCTGTTACTTTCCTGTGATTTTCCATTGTTCAGAGAAATACATTTCATCTTGGCATGTGTTGTATACAAAATTGATAGCTAGAGTGGGTGGTGCAGGAGTCTCGGGGTACAATCACACTGCAGTCATGCCATGGGTGCAGCCAAGTACCATGAGGCCATAAGAGATGCAGCAGGCTCCAAATAACCAACTAGGACAGCATTGTATCCTTTCGTCTGTATGGTTAATGGCTGTGCGGCACTTGCAAAACCACATACCCATTCACAATAAAGACCAACTAAACAGTGCAAGGGGATATCATTCAGTAAGGAGTAGGATACGGCCAGACAGTGACACTGGTGACACACGTCTAAGCCACATCCACGAGTGTCAGCCAATGACAGCATGATTTTGCAGTAAAATTGTGCACCCACTTGGGAGTGGCAAGACCGGCACTTTGGCACCAACAGATTTACAAACATTTACGCCTGGAAAAAGGCTTAAAAGAGGAGAGAAAACGACTCCAGGCACACAGACTGCCGGAGGTGCACCTAATTCATGACATCATAAATTAGGCAAATCCTCTGAAACGCAGGGAGTGTCAAAGACTGGCATAAATAGTAACAGAAGCCTGGTTGTAATACTGTACCCTATGATCCCATCCAATCCATTTAATATTTAACCCAATATAAAAAATTAACCCAATATAACACAAATTTAACCCAATATAAAAAACCAATGACAGTTTTTTTATTTTGATATAGTGGCTCTCCCAGGTAATTTACACAAGGGATGGTGTACTGAAATGACTTGCTGCTTATTGCAGGATAATGAACTCCGTCCCTTATTGCATCTTGTGACTCCTAGTCTGACCAGAATCCTACTTGTCTGCTGTGTCAGCTGGAGGTAAATTTCTCCATGGGAGTCTATGAGTGTGAGGCTCACAGAGAGAATTACTTTCAGCTGACCCTGCAGATGTGGTAGGGTTGCAGTGATCAGACTACAAGTCACATGATACCGGTAATGTGATTCACCACAGTCCCCTATGCCTAATGCGGTGTACAATTGGGGGCCATCATAACAAAAAAATCCTGCAGTGCTTGTTTAAGACCTTGTGCAAACAGCTGTATTATGGCGCAGTCTTATACTGAGCTGTGATAGGGCTTCCACTGCGGTGCATGGTGCTTCTACTCTACCTCTGTATATTGTAACTCTGTCTGACTAATAGAGACAGCAAAAGTCTATACTCGGCAGTTTCATAGACAGCAAATGTAGCGGTGGTCATGGCATGCGCACTAACTCTCCATTCACACAGGGGAGTCTGATATCCTTATTCTCATGATAGGTAGGGGAACCAGAAGTCGGACCACCAGAAATCATACATTTATCACCCATCCTGGGGATTGTCGATAAATATTATTCTTGGTCAGCACTTTTAGGCTAGACCTACGATGGTCGCGTGACACCTTTCGCGGCTAGGATCGCTGAGTAGTGGGGATCCCATAGAAATGAATGGGATCGCTGCGGCAGTTGCAAGAAATCCAACACTGCTGGACTTTTTGCGACTGCCGCGGCGATCCCATTCATTTCTATGTCACGCAGCCAGTGTCACCGTGTAGCCCTAGCCTTAAGGCTGGGGCTACATGGCAAAGTGAGTCATCAGACATAAAATTCACATGACATTGGATCCAATGATTGAGAATGGCGTAGCCGCACAACACAACATGCTGCAACCAACATAGAAAATCCAGACTTGGCTGCATTTTATGGCCAAATTAAAGCTCTAAAAAAGTTGTGCAAAAGCAAGTGGTAGACAAGTCACACATATTTTTTCCTGTGTAGCCGAAGCCTAAATTTAAAAAACAATACATTAAAGAAAAACAAACAGCAATGTTTCAAAAATACTAATGATTCATCCATAAAGTACATGCAGTACATTTTAAAGGGGTTATCCAGTTATGAATAATGATGACCTATCTTGGCGCCCTCATCGACCCAGCTGTTACAGGGAGCCAGTGCGCTCCGCTGAGCTCTGGTGAGTGCAATGGGCTTTCGGCAGCTTACCAAGCACAGCGCCCTACATGGTACAGAGACTGTGCTTGGTATTGCAGCTCAACCCCCATTCACTTCAATGGGGCAGAGCTGCAAGTAGGCCACGTAACCGATGTACGGTGATGTCACTTGGTCTAGGAAAAGGCTGCACTGCTCATGGAGTGCTAGCCTCTTTTAGCAGCTGACTGGTTGGGGTTCTGGGACCCCCGTCGATCTGATATTGATGACCTATCCAGAGGATAGGCCTTCAATATTAAAGGGGTTGTTCGAGTTTTTACTATTGATGACCTATCCTCAGGATAGGTCATGAATATCAGATCAACCGTGCCCACGTGGCGTCTCCCTTCTCTCTTCTTGCTAGCTGCTATATGTCTATGGCAAAGCAGAAGGGAACAGAAAGAGAGAAGGGAGACGGCACGTGCACACATCGCTCGCTGTCTCCTCATACAGCTGATCGGATAGATTGTCAATAGTAAAAAGCCCGGACAACCCCTTTAATTACTGGATAACTCCTTTAATCCGGACAACATCTGCTTGGCATTTGTATGTTCTCCCTGTGTTTGCGTGGGTTTCCTCCAGGTACTCCAGTTTCCTCCCACACTCCAAAGACATACTGATAGGGAACTTAGAATGTGAGCCCCATTGGGGATAGCCTGATGCTAATGTCTGTAAAGCGCTGCGGAATATAGTAGCGCTATATAAGTGCATAAATAAATAAATAATGAAACCCCCAATGATAATGGGGGAAGCTGGTGCCCACTACAGGAGAAATTTGTAGTATTGCATTGGACCCATTCAAATAGCTGGAGTGACTTTTTCCAGCAGCTCACTTTTCATAGACAGAACTCCTTCTATAGTGTCCATATAATATATAATGTCCGTTTAAGGTATGTTCCTACATCAGGGGTCAGCAATCTTCGGCACTCCAGCTGTTGTGAAACTACAACTCCCAGCATGCTCACTTGCACAGCTGTTCTCGGAAATCCCATAGCAGAGAATTCAGCATGCTGGGAGTTGTAGTATCACAATAGCTGGAGTGCTGAAGGTTGCTGATCCGCAATAGAAATGGGCAAAATGTCCAGCGGCACAATCTCCGTGGGTTCTGCTGCAGATTTCACCCTCTGAATTGCAAAGAGTGAAATCCGTGGCAGATATCTGCAATATGATTTGACATCCTGCAGATTTAAAATCCGCACTGAAGGTCGTGTTACATGCAGATTCTCTTACAGACTCTCTCTACAGTGTGCGGATGAGTTCTTCGATGCTACTGTACAAGCCTACGAATTTGCATCTGCTATGTTCATGTCACATGGGAACATACCCTTAAAGGGTTCTAGATATGTCAGTATGGAAGTAAAGATGGCTGATGTAGCACATATCATCTGGATTATGATTTGGCTGCTCATCGCTGTATGCATACGGTATACTATTCAAATATACATCCACATATCCATTTATGGATGTAAATTAAATGCAATCACAGTCCTCAAAATCAGTGCACTGCAGTACAAAGTATATAATATGAGCATATAAAGCTATGTTCACAATAGCGTCAGAGGGTCCGTTAGAACTGCTGCTACTACTACTACTTCTAATGTTCTACAACCAATGGAAATAAAAAGTGTCAATGTGAACATAGCCTTACTAACATAAAAAGGAATGCATTAATGTGAACGGTTCTTAATATTCTGTGTCATGCATACATGGCTTTGCTTTACTTTTTATTTACATTTTGAATGGTGATATCCCTGCCTGTTAGGCATACCGTAACTAATCATTCTCATAGTGCACACATCACAGAATGCTTAGAATAATAATAGATGCAAAGCAAAAAAAGACTAATATAGGTGTATAGCAACAAGACCAACCTGTGCCCAGTGCTCTGCGCTGCTCCTGCAAGTCCAAGAGATGCAAACAATTAGCAGGAAGCAGGAACTGATCACAAGACTGCAGACACTTCCTAGTCACACATGTCCTGCCTGACATCACACTGTGGATCATTAGCGCCATCTGCTGTACATCTCATGTCATAACTTCTCCATAGGCACTTATTACAGAAGTATAAAAAAAAGGAAAAAGTCTGGTACGATCAGATATAACCGAATCTGTTACAACCCATCAGACAGCATTTACAAAACCTGAAAAGGACATTTTTACACCAGGGCTAGCATCCTGCTTCAATTGAAGATCAGATCACAAGAGCCACCAAGATCCCCAGAAGCCAACTTCTCCAATACAATAAAAAGAAACAGAACCAGCGCGTACCTCTAGTTGTGACCTACAACCCACAACTAGAGGTACTGAGGAAAACTGCCAAAAAATTACATCATGTCCTACATAAGGATGACCAACTAAAAACAATCTTCCCAGATCCCCCCTTACTAGCTTACCGACAACCTCCAAATCTAAGGAATATTCTGATCAGATCAAGTTCAAGGCCATATACCACAGAAAAAGGAACCCATCCCTGTAATACAAGAAGATGCAAAACCTGTTCCCATATTATGACAAAAGATAAGATCCAGATCCCCAACACACAGGAAGACTACAAGATCCCTGGGACATTCACATGTTCTACATCTAATGCTGTTTATTTGATTCTCTGCACCAAATGTCCTGGTGGGGGCCTCTATGTTGGAGAAACAGGACAGAAACTCAATGCAAGGATGAGGTCCCACCGCCACACAATTAAAGAGATGAAGCTACACTTTCCTGTGGCTAAACATTTCTGTAGCCCAGGACACAATGTAGAATACATGAAAGTTCTCATATTAAAAGGTAACTTCAAATCCCAAAGCGCCAGAAGAATTTGGGAATACAAATTTATAACACTGTTTGACACTTTGAATACTGGACTGAATTTGTCCCCGGGATTTATGACACATTACAAGATCTAAAGAGTCTTCTATAGACATCGTGGGGGCACCAGGTCTCTGAGATAACATCAATTTAGAGACCATAAAACTTTCACACCCCTTATCTATAAGATAATTAAGGACTCATTCTCAAGATCTTTGAAATTCTGTTGTTTTTAAAATGTCCATTCACCCCCCCCCCCCCCCCATGTCTCTGTTCTTATTGTATATATATTGCTGTTTCTTCATATATTCTTGTAGTACGCCTGATGAAGGGACTGGTGATGTCCCGAAAGCTCGCTATGTAACATCATTACTTCAATTTTTGTTAGCCATTAAAAGGTATCAAACCTGCAATTCTCTTATTTTGTTTCTCTTAATGAGAGCACTAAACTAGTTTACAGAAGTATATTCACATGACTGTATGCAGTCTGTAAATTGCAGATCCGCAAAACACAGATACCGGCAGTATTCTGCGCAGTTACGGACAAGAATAGACCATGCTCTATCTTTTTTGCGGGGCTGCGGAATGGAGGCATACCTCCAAACTTTTTAGATGGTCAAAGAGGGACACTTATGGTTCATTGTGTGAAGGATCCATTTTTCCTGCATATCTATACACTTCGATAGTTTTCTCTTACGAAATAGTGCAAAAATAATCTGAATATGGACATTTCTAAAATCCCAACTGCCTTAAATGATGAAACAATATACAAGATGGGCTCACATATACAGAGACAAAAGACAAACACTTTCTGCATACCTCCCAACTTTGTAAACGAGCAAAGAGGGACACATTGTGCGGCATGCCTTGTGTGCCATGTTAAATGTCTTCAGCCCTAGGCCACGCCTCTAACTCCGCCCAAAACATAACTATACCCCTAACACCACCCAGTCCCCTTAATGCCCCCACATAGTAGTTATTACCCCTTCATGCCACCACACAGTACTTATGTCCACATTGTACTCCCTCATGGAATTATGGCCAGCTGTGCCCCCAGTAATATGCCCAGTTATGTTCCCCCAGTAATATGCTCAGTTATGTGCTCACATTGTGCCCCCAGTAATATGCCCACAATTTCCCCCCTAGTAATATGCCCACATTGTGCCCCCAGTAATATGCTCACATTGTGCTCCCTCACAGCAAGTAAAAAAATAAAAAAAACACCACATACTTACCTTCTTCCTAACAGCAGCAGCAGGACATCAGCTGCTCTAATCTGCGGAGGAGGCGGAGCCGAGGCTGACTGCCGGGTGGCCCCGCCAGGTGCACAGACAAGAGGTATGGAGAGCCGGCAGGGGAGGTGGGGGAAGGAAAGATGGAGCAAGGAGCCGATGCTGGTGATCCTATGGAAGCAGAGACAGCTACCAGAAAGTGGGACATACCTCCCCCGTAGCGGGACAGCCACTGCAATCCGGAACTGTCCCGCCGGATCCAGGACGGTTTGTAGGTATGTTTCTGGGTCAATATTGTGAATGTAATATTAAAAATCTATCCCTCAGATCAAAAAGAGGGACATTTATGGAGCAAAGAAGGACAGAGGGACTTGGGTCGAAAAGAGGGACACTTGGAAGGTCTGTGGAAGATGCTGTCTACATCTTTTACAACCCCGTTGAAATGAATGAGTTCAAATCCATTCCGCAAAATTGAGGAACGGATGCAGACCCACAAATACGGTTGTGTGAATGTACCCCTAAAAGACTGGGTTGGGGGAAGGGGGGCAGATATACTAAGTGTAGTTCACATTTCAGTGTTTTGGTCAGTGATTTCCATCAGTGATCAGGTGTGGGTCAAAAACACTGAACAGATGCAGATCTTTCCATTATAGCTTATGGGGGTCATTTATCAAAGACTTTTTATTACACTGGTCTTTGATAGCTCCTGCTTAGCCAGGCGTAAAGGTTAGTGAGTTTGCTGGGGCCACTGTACTGACTCTTGTTCAGCCCCTGCAACTCTCAAGGACTGCGTAATCACGCCTGTGCGTGGGAAAAATAGTTACACAGGCATTTAGGGGTCTTGTGACTTTTTTTGTTACTCCAAACTGTATGGTTTTGTTATTCCAACTGGTAACAATCAATCAAAACTGGTCTAAAGGAAAGCCGGCTTAGTTGCCCACAGAAACCAATCAGATTCTACTTTTCATTTTAAAGGAGCTCTGAAAAATGAAAGTTGGAATCTGATTGGTTGCTATGGGCAACTAAGCCAGTATTCCTGGCACCAGTTTTGATATATCTCCCTCCTTGTCTCTTTGGAGGCTCCACTTTTGCTTTCGGCTCATAATCACTACTGAAAATCACTGACCAAAACACTGAAGTGTGTAACAAGGCCTAGTCCTGTAGATGACATAACCGTAGACAGTTTGGCTCGACCTGCACCAGATTTATCACAGGGGCTCTGGTTGGATGATAAATGTGAGGCAGGGACTGGTGTAAAGGAAAAGTGACTTAGTTGCCCAGAGCAACCAAGCAGATTCCACTTTTCATTTTCCTTTACACCAGTTATGATAAATCTCCCCAATTCACAACATAATTTACACTACAAAAGATTTTTAATAATAGAATAGAATTTTTAATGCCCCTTTCTCTTCATCATGTAGAAGAAGAAATCTGTGAAATACAGAGAATGGCCATTGTTTGGTTAAACGGTGGCAGAATTTCACATGGGATTTCATTCTCTGCAATACATTGCGCAAAATCCACAATATCATTGCAGATCTCGTCTAAATTTGAGGCAAGATCCACAATGAGAAGTATCTGCCACATTTGAACTTAAAGGTTTTCTGGTTACATAAAGGTATCAACAAACTCACGGAAAAAAAAGTGGTCTCAAATGGCAGAACATGCTCAAAAACCCCAATGCTGTAGCGCATTTATAACCGGGGGAGCAAATCCCGCACGTGGCCCCCAGCAAAAAATGCATACAATGGAGGATGCCTGCAGCGGACCACATGTACCACAAAGACATCCTACACAGGGTAGACAAATGTGCGGATGTGACAATCTACATAGAAAAACAATTCACGGAAAATGGTGCACTACAGCGGAAAAAGCAGTTGGCAATATATGGCTAAACCCTCACTCTGATGTTAAAATGAGACTTTCGCCAGTATATCCTTATATCAAAGACATACCGGAGCCCGAGCACCGCGTCAAGGTATCTCAAGTTTAGATATATAAAGGTATGGTTGCACAACATATAATAAACAATAAAAGTAGAAATAAATTTAAATATATATGGCGCTATGCCAACTAAAGATAAAAAAGGAAGTCCTTAGTTACACATATTTGCAAATGCGTGATCATGCCCACTCACCATACGTCACGGTAACTTCCTGTGGAGTGGGTCCCTACACTCATCTATGCCTCTGTTCAGACTACATCCAAGTCTCCATTGTTCAGGGCGTGTGAGACCAGCTAAATAGGTATCCTACCAGGAAGTCCTAGGTGAATGGGCGTAGTCAGGTCCAAAAGGAGCATGCGAGGCTCAGTATATAATGATAAAAAAATAATAAAAAGTTTGGACCAACGATATATATATATATTTTTTTCATAAGTGTATATCCATAAAGCAGAACTATAGATATTTAAAGGTATGGTTGCACAACATATAATGAACAATAA
Source organism: Rhinella marina (assembly GCA_900303285.1). Classification (NCBI taxonomy): domain Eukaryota; kingdom Metazoa; phylum Chordata; class Amphibia; order Anura; family Bufonidae; genus Rhinella; species Rhinella marina. Next base: position 151,331 of record ONZH01012635.1, read on the forward strand.
AAGTAAAAATAAATTTAGATATATGTGGCGCTATGCCGACTAAAGATAGAAAAGGAAGTCCTTAGTTACACATATTTGCAAATGCGTGATCATGCCCACTCACCAATCGTCACGGTAACTTCCTGTGGAGTGGGTCCCTACACTCATCTATGCCTCTGTTCAGACTACATCCAAGTCTCCATTGTTCAGGACGTGTGAGACCAGCTAAATAGATATCCTACCAGGAAGTCCTAGGTGAATGGGCGTCGTCAGGTCCAAAAGGAGTATGCGAGGCTCAGTATATAATGATACAAAAATAATAAAAAGTTTGGACCAACGATATATATATTTTTTTTTCATAAGTGCATATCCATAAAGCAGAACTATAGATATATAAAGGTATGGTTGCACAACATATAATAAACAATAAAAAACAATAAAAAACAATAAACAATAAAAAAAAAATTATTTCTACTTTTATTGTTTATTATATGTTGTGCAACCATACCTTTATATATCTATAGTTCTGCTTTATGGATATGCACTTATGAAAAAAATATATATATATCGTTGGTCCAAACTTTTTATTATTTTTGTATCATTATATACTGAGCCTCGCATACTCCTTTTGGACCTGACGACGCCCATTCACCTAGGACTTCCTGGTAGGATATCTATTTAGCTGGTCTCACACGCTCTGAACAATGGAGACTTGGATGTAGTCTGAACAGAGGCATAGATGAGTGTAGGGATTGGTGAGTGGGCATGATCACGCATTTGCAAATATGTGTAACTAAGGACTTCCTTTTTTATCTTTAGTTGGCATAGCGCCATATATATTTAAATTTATTTCTACTTTTATTGTTTATTATATGTTGTGCAACCATACCTTTATATATCTATAGTTCTGCTTTATGGATATGCACTTATGAAAAAAATATATATATATCGTTGGTCCAAACTTTTTATTATTAAGGTATCTCAAGTGGCACGGGACCTAACGCTATCCCTACTATGGTATAGGTAATGACAGATAGGTGCATGAGGTCCGAAACACAGCTCCCAGTTACCTCCAGCGTGAAATCACACATACGATGGGGGGGGGGGGGGCGGAGTCTGTATTTCCCACATTGCCCTGACGTCATGTGACCCAGGCTGCACAGGTGCACCTGAATGTTACCCATTAGTATAATCAAGGCACATTCAACCTGGAGTTGCCACGCCTCCAGGAATAAACGTACAAACAAACTCACAGAAAAAAAAGTGGTCTGGCTCCGGTATGGCTTTGATATAAGGATATATTGGCAAATGTCTCATTTTAACATCAGAGTGAGGGTTTAGCCATATATTGTCAACTGCATTTTCCGCTGTAGTGCACCATTTTCCGTGAATTGTTTTTCTATGTAGATTGTCACATCCGCACATTTGTCTACCCTGTGTAGGATGTCTTTGTGGTACATGTGGTCCGCTGCAGGCATCCTCCATTGTATGCATTGTTTGCTGGGGATTACGTTTGGCAGCGGGCCACATGTGCGGGATTTGCTCCCCCGGTTATAAATGCACTACAGCAGCATTGGGGTTTTTGAGCATGTTCTGCCATTTGAGACCACTTTTTTTTCCGTGAGTTTGTTTGTACGTTTATTCCTGGAGGCGTGGCAACTCCAGGTTGAATGTGCCTTGATTATACTAATGGGTAACATTCAGGTGCACCTGTGCAGCCTGGGTCACATGACGTCAGGGCAATGTGGGAAATAAAGCCTTACCCTTCTCAAGTACTTCTAGCTCTGTTTCTGATTGGAGGACATCGTTGCTGGGGGAGAATTGCTGTCCCTGATTTGTTGTACTGCATACGCCGGAAAAAATTTCCCTTTAAATTGTAGGGTTTGGCGGTGCTTCTGGGCCAGTATAAGATGACCTCCCCATTTATTTTCTTTCTACCTGTCGCTTTGCTTTATTAGCTGGGTTGTATCACTTAGTGTTTCTGAGTGGATTTCGGTAATTAACTGACAATTTCTGATGGTTCTTTAATTTATGATGCTTGATGATTTTAATTATTTATTAATTTATTTATTATAGATTTACCCTTAATAAAGCTTTGCGGACATTTTATTAAATTGAGAAGTTGTGTGTTTATTATTAGTTCTCAGTTATGGTAAGTTTAAAGGGTGCCTCCATGGAGCTGTCGGGTGCATGCTCAACCGGCCGCTCCATTCAGTTAGGGGGACTCCACGGGGTACAGGTCCATGTTCTCAGGATCAGTAGGAAGCCCTTTATAGGGATATTCCAGTATTCCTTTGGGTAGGTCATAAATATCAGATCAGCAGGGGTTTGACACCCAACAATCCCACCGATAAGCCGTTTTTGTCATCATCCACCTTTTAAAGCATCTACTTTCCTATTCCGTTGTGACTTGGTTCAGCAATTTTTGGATGGTTAACTTCATCTCTGTATCTGCGGTGCACTCAACTTTTGGGTTTGGAGCACTTTCCAAGTCATGGCAGGTCTTCACTGAATTTCACAAACCAGCATGAAATTGGGATCCACTGGCTGGCTTCCTTGGGTTGTGGGATAGAGCATCTGCATCTTCAGCTATGGCATAAGGGGGCATATCTTAGTGATGGATGGGGAAGATCTTAGCAAGATGCTGGGGTAAAGCCTAACTGGCAAGAAAGCAGGGCTTTAGTTGTGCCCTGGTCTGTGACTATTCCTTCTATTTGCAGCATTCTAATAAAAGGAGCCTGATACCAGGAAATTATCCTCCAAAGTACAAGCAGTACTTGAACATGTGTCCTGGTATGTTTCTTCAGTTGGCTTATTTCTCAGAAAATACCCTTTATTCACCACTCACACCATATGTAAATAAATGGTTTGGATTAATATAGACTGCACCCTTCTTGCTTGAAGTCAGCATTAAAACACCTATACAAAAGTATGTCCACACATGAAGTAATAGAAATACTTAATTATTTAAAATATAATATGACAAGCAAGACTAGAAAATATATAGACAAAGGCAGCAGTGCACAGGCAAAAAAGGAAGACAGAAAACGTGGACGCCGTCGTGCCGGGCCAGACACAGAACGTGTAGCTGCAAGGCATACAAAATTAAGGCAAAGTGAAGATCACTTAAAGGGGTTTTCCGAGTTATATATATTGATGACCTATCCTCAGGATAGGTCATCAATATCAGATCGGCGGGGGTCCGACACCCGGCACCCCCACCGATCAACTGTTTGAAGAGGAGGCGCGAGCCGTATCAGCTTCACTGTTTACATGCTGGCCGTAACGGGGGTAGTGGTGAGTAGGTGTAATTACACCTCACCGCCCCATTCATTTCTATGGGAAGAATGGCTTCCATAGACTTGTATGGAAGCGATTCTTCCCATTTAAATGAATGGGGCGGTGAGGTGTAATTACACCTACTCACCACTACCCCGTTACAGCCAGCATGTAAACAGTGAAGAGGAGGCGCGTGCCGTCACATGGCTTGTGACGCATCTTCCTATGTTCGGCATTATGACCGGACCTGGTTTCTTATGTGACGGAAGGTTTGGCCTGATTAATTAGGTAATTCACGACAGCTGGTTGTTTGGATATAAAAAGTTCTCTTTCCCCGGAAGAAGCCTCTTTGGCGAAACGGCGTTGGGAGGAGGACGCCTTCGTGCTGGTCTGTTCCCTTCACATGTGCTGTATACTTTTCTAATGGTTCTTTTTTGATCTTTTGGCACTGTGTTTTTGCTCACTAGTTATGGGTAACCTGTTTTATTATTAATATTCAGGTTGTTTGCACTTTCCTTCTTTAAGTGATCTTCACTTTGCCTTAATTTTGTATGCCTTGCAGCTACATGTTCTGTGTCTGGCCCGGCACAACAGCGTCCTCTGGCATAGGTTGGTACACATGCAGACAAACAGAACAGCAATGCTTCACAGGGAACTAGCAAGCTAGACAACTTAGCTCTGGCCAGGGCCGGACTGGGACTGAAATTCAGCCCTGGCATTTTGAAATCAAAGAGGCCCACATGCCTCGACTGTTTAAAGTCACAGCCAACCCTTTTAGAGGCCCTAAAAATTATTAAAATATAATAATTTAATAAACGTAAACCACACCAAACAAGGTAAATAAACCGCCCCCTGCAGAGAGAGATGGAAAAGCTATATCTCCTGATAGGGTACGGGTCTAGAACTCAGACCCGGACTGATCAAAATTATTTTGATATGTCTCTGTGACATGTCAAAAGTCTTTCAGTTCATCAGTGGCCCTATTACACAGATTGATGTGTAAAGGTCCTTTTACATGGGCCGATTATCGGCCGAAAAAGCTCTCCTAGGAACGCTAGTGCCGATAATCGGCCCGTGTAAAAGTGGCCCTAATCAGCCGACGAACGAGTAAAACGCTTGTTCATCGGCTGATTGGATCTTTTGGTTTGTACAAAAGATCCAATCTGTCGGGCGCACATCACCCTGTGTAAACTAACCTTTTCCCTTCTAACATTACGTGTATCACTACAGAACATACAGGGTAAGGCTACATTCACACCACAGTTGTTTTTGCGGCCTCCGATCTGCATATTTTGCGGACAAGGATAGGCATTGTTACAGTGGATCTGCAAAAAAACGGATGCCATACGGAACATCATCCTTTTTTTGCGGATCCGCAATTTGCAGACCGCAAAACACAATGTTCGTGTGAATGTAGCCTAATACAGCGCCCCATACTTCTTACATCCAGTATAATACAGCGCCTCATACCTCTTACATCCAGTATAATACAGCGCCCCATACCTCTTACATCCAGTATAATACAGCGCCCCATACCTCTTACATCCAGTATAATATAGCGCCTCATACCTCTTACATCCAGTATAATACAGCGCCCCATACCTCTTACATCCAGTATAATACAGCGCCCCATACCTCTTACATCCAGTATAATACAGCGCCCCATATCTCTTACATCCAGTATAATACAGCGCCCCATACCTCTTACATCCAGTATAATACAGCGCCCCATACCTCTTACATCCAGTATAATACAGCGCCTCATACCTCGTACATCCAGTGACGACTCCTCTGATGTAGATCTTTTCTTTCCTCATCATCTCCTTTCAGACCAGACGCCATTTTTCAGCCATTTCTCATCTCTGCAGTTTAACAGAAAACAAAATCTTAGTTTACTACTTTTCCATCATCCTCCCATCTTATGGACAAATCATCCTACCACCCCCAGTACTGTGCCACTAGTACCACACAGATAGTGCCCTTCAATAATTATTGGCACACAGTGTCCTAAAATAACTGCGCCCAGCAAATAGTGTCCCGTAATAGTGTGAACATAACGTCCCCCAGAAATAACTGCGCTGATGCTGTGCCAGGGTGCCCCCCACAGTAATAGTGCCCCCCACAGTAATAGTGCTCCCCAAAGTCCCAACTAATAATTCTCTGCCAGAGTGCACTTGTTAGTAACAGTGCCCCCAACAGTACTAATGTCCCCTCTGCGCCCCAGAAGTAATAATGCTTCCAACGTGACAGTAAGAAGTGCCCCCAAAATTTCACCCCAATAATGTGCCAGTAAGAAGTGGTCCCCACCCATAGATGCCCCCCAAATTATGTGCCAGTAAGAAATGCCCCCAGTGCCCCCCATGTGCCAGTAAGAAATGCCCCCAGTGCCCCCATGTGCCAGAAAAATGCCCCCAGTGCCCCATGCCATAAATAAATGCCCCCCAGTGCCAGTAAGAAATGCCCCCAGCGCCCCATGTGCCAGTAAAAATGCCCCCAGTGCCAGTAAAAATGCCCCCAGTGCCAATAAAAATGCCCCAGTGCCAGTAAAAAATGCCCCCAGTGCCAGTAAAAATGCCCCCAGTGCCCCATGTGCCAGTAAAAATGCCCCCAGTGGCAGTAAAAATGCCCCCAGTGCCCCATTGTGTCAGTAAAAATGCCCCCATGAGCCAGTAAAAATGCCCCAGTGCCCCATGTGCCAGTAAAAATGCCCCAGTGCCAGTAAAAATGCCCCCAGTGCCCCATGTGCCAGTAAAAATGCCCCCAGTGCAGTAAAAATGCCCCCATGTGCCAGTAAAAATGCCCCCAGTGCCCCATGTGCCAGTAAAAATGCCCCCAGTGCCCATAAAAATGCCCCAGTGCCCCCATTGTGCCAGTAAAAATGCCCCAGTGCAGTAAAAATGCCCCCAGTGCGACCATTGTGCCAGTAAAAATGCCCCCATGTGCCAGTAAAAATGCCCCCATGTGCCCCCAATAGAGCTCCGGTCGTGCTACAATAAAAAAAATAACACTTATACTTACCTCCAGCAGCGATGCGATGAGGCCTCTTCCGGCCTGTGTCCCGCGCTGTACGGCTCAGGCGGCGCGATGACGTCATCGCGCCGCCTGAGCCGGCCTCTGATAGGCTGCAGGCCTAGTGCCTGCAGCCTATCAGAGGAACGGGCAGGGGAAACGCCTCTCCCTCCCCTGCCGCAGTACAATACAGGCATCTGTATCGCCGTCCTGAGGACGGCGATACAGATGACTATGGAGATGAGCGCTTCCACAATGGAAGCGCTCATCTCCCTCTGCCCCGCCGACGCCCGCAATTATGCGCAGGGCCGCGCCGCACCTGCCTAATTGGCGGTGCGGCCCTGCAAGGGTGGACTGGACCGGCCCACGGAGGGCAGCATTTGCCAGAAGTGCCAGACGGCCAGTCCGGCCCTGGCTCAGGCTCTCTCCCCTAGTAAAAGGTGGGGTAGCGGGTTTGAGCCTCCAGATCTATAACAGCACCAGGATGAGAAACATGGCTCCTGTGCTTGCCCAGGATATCCGGGTGGTTGCGTGCACAGGCCATCAATATAGAAATACACCCCCTCTTCTTTGACTCAGATAGCCATAAAATTTGTTAAGCAAGCCAGGAGTTATCAATGTTCTCAGCATGCTCCTAAGACCTATTCTTAGGACCAAAGCCTTTCTAATCCACCAGAAAAAAAGTCTTGCTCCTGATCTTCTTCATGATCCATTTTTTGCGGATTAGATGCTGACTAGAGATGAGCGAGTAGTGAAATATTCGAAAGTTCGAAATTCGATTCGAATAGACCGCGAAATTCGACTATTCGACCGAATATCGAATCCCATTAAAGTCTATGGGAAAAAAATGCTCGCCACTTGGAAATCTCAATTCGACCACTTGGAGGTCACCAAGTCCACCCTGAAACCTCAGAAAAGGATGCCAACACTGCTGGAATGCAACTGGGACAGCAGGGGAAGCATGTCTGGGTGCATATAACGCGCCCAAGTCGCACTATTACGCCACTATCACAGCCTCTCAACAATACACTCCATACACAATATAACTTCTATGTAAAGTGAGACAATACAAGGAAACCTTCTTTCCTCTACATTGCCATGGACCCCAAGCCAAACTAGACAAAAAAGAAGATGAAATTCTGCACCCCTTAAAATCACGTTGCCTATGACAACCACAGATGGCATAGGCAAGGGGGAAAGCAAATAGACCCCACCCTAATTGTCATTGTGTGTGTGTGTGAGATGTGGTCAGACATGTCTTCTTTAAAATGTAAAAACAACTCAAACACATGCAGAAGCCTTAAAATGCCCAAATTGTTGGCGCTTGAGATGTCAGTGACCCGACCTGGCCCAGTGTCATGTCTAGCAGGTAAAGCAGTGGGGATGTTGAGGGATGCGTAGGACCGCAAAAGGCAGGAAGAGGCCGTGGGCTGGCCAGAGGCTCATGGAAAATTTTGTGGAGCCCCAAGAGGTGAGACCTCTTAAAGATTTTGTGGAGGCCCAAGAGGTGAGACCTCTTAAAGATTTTGTGGAGGCCCAAGAGGTGAGACCTCTTAACATTTTGTGCAGGCCCAAGAGGTGAAGACCTGTTAAAAAATTATGTGGAGGCCCAAGAGGTGACACCTCTTAAACATTTTGTGGAGGCCCAAGAGGTGAGACCTGTTAAAAATTATGTGGAGGCCCAAGAGGTGAGACGTGTTAAAAATTATGTGGAGGCCCAAGAGGTGAGACGTATTACAAATTATGTGGAGGCCCAAGAGGTGAGACCTGTTAAAAATTATGTGGAGGCCCAAGAGGTGAGACGTGTTAAAAATTATGTGGGAGGCCCCAAGAGGTGAGACGTATTACAAATTATGTGGAGGCCCAAGAGGTGAGACCTGTTAAAAATTATGTGGAGGCCCAAGAGGTGAGACCTGTTAAAAATTATGTGGAGGCCCAAGAGGTGAGACCTCTTAAAGATTTTGTGGAGGCCCAAGAGGTGAGACCTCTTAAAAATTATGTGGAGGCCCAAGAGGTGAGACCTCTTAAAGATTTGTGGAGGCCCAAGAGGTGAGACCTCTTAAAAATTATGTGGAGGCCCAAGAGGTGAGACCTCCTAAAGATTTTAAGGAGGCCCCAAGAGGTGACACCTCTTAAAAATTATGTGGAGGCCCAAGAGGTGAGACCTCTTAAAGATTTTGTGGAGGCCCAAGAGGTGAGACCTCTTAAAAAATTATGTGGAGGCCCAAGAGGTGAGACCTCCTAAAGATTTTGTGGAGGCCCAAGAGGTGACACCTCTTAAAAATTATGTGGAGGCCCAAGAGGTGAGACCTCTTAAAGATTTTGTGGAGGCCCAAGAGGTGAGACCTCTTAAAAATTATGTGGAGGCCCAAGAAGGTGAGACCTGTTAAAAATTATGTGGAGGCCCAAGAGGTGAGACCTCTTAAAGATTTTGTGGAGGCCCAAGAGGTGAGACCTGTTAAAAATTATGTGGAGGCCCAAGAGGTGAGACGGGTTAAAAAAATTATGTGGAGGCCCAAGAGGTGAGACGTGTTAAACAATTATGTGGAGGCCCAAGAGGTGAGACGTGTTAAAAATTATGTGGAGGCCCAAGAGGTGAGACGTGTTAAAAATTATGTGGAGGCCCAAGAGGTGAGACGTATTACAAATTATGTGGAGGCCCAAGAGGTGAGACCTGTTAAAAATTATGTGGAGGCCCAAGAGGTGAGACGTGTTAAAAATTATGTGGAGGCCCAAGAGGTGAGACCTGTTAAAAAATTATGTGGAGGCCCAAGAAGTGAGACGGGTTAAAATTATGTGGAGGCCCAAGAGGTGAGACCTGTTAAAAATTATGTGGAGGCCCAAGGAGGTGAGACGTGTTAAAAATTATGTGGAGGCCCAAGAGGTGAGACGTGTTAAAAATTATGTGGGAGGCCCAAGAGGTGAGACCTGTTAAAAATTATGTGGAGGCCCAAGAAGTGAGACGGGTTAAAAATTATGTGGAGGCCCAAGAGGTGAGACCTGTTAAAAATTATGTGGAGGCCCAAGAGGTGAGACGTGTTAAAAATTATGTGGAGGCCCAAGAGGTGAGACGTTGTTAAAAATTATGTGGAGGCCCAAGAGGTGAGACCTGTTAAAAATTATGTGGAGGCCCAAAGGTGAGACCTTTAAAAATTATGTGGAGGCCCAAGAGGTGAGACGTGTTAAAATTATGTGGAGGCCCAAGAGGTGAGACCTGTTAAAAATTATGTGTGAGAGGCCCAAGAGGTGAGACCTGTTAAAAATTATGTGGAGGCCAAGAGGTGAGACCTGTTAAAAATTATGTGGAGGCCCAAGAGGTGAGACGTGTTAACAATTATTGTGGAAGGCCCAAGAGGTGAGACCTGTTAAAAATTATGTGGAGGCCCAAGAGGTGAGACCTCTTAAACATTTTGTGGAGGCCCAAGAGGTGAGACCTGTTAAAAATTATGTGGAGGCCCAAGAGGTGAGACCTGTTAAAAATTATGTGGAGGCCCAAGAGGTGAGACCTCTTAAAAAGATTTTGTGGAGGCCCAAGAGGTGAGACCTCTTAAAAATTATGTGGAGGCCCAAGAGGTGAGACCTGTTAAAAATTATGTTGGAGGCCCAAGAGGTGAGACCTGTTAAAAATTATGTGGAGGCCCAAGAGGTGAGACGTGTTAACAATTATGTGGAAGGCCCAAGAGGTGAGACCTGTTAAAAATTATGTGGAGGCCCAAGAGGTGAGACCTCTTAAAATTTTGTGCAGGCCCAAGAGGTGAGACCTGTTAAAAATTATGTGGAGGCCCAAGAGGTGAGACCTGTTAAAAATTATGTGGAGTCCCAAGAGGTGAGACCTCTTAAAATTTTGTGGAGGCCCAAGAGGTGAGACCTCTTAAAAATTATGTGGAGGCCCAAGAGGTGAGACCTGTTAAAAATTATGTGGAGGCCCAAGAGGTGAGACCTCTTAAAGAATTTTGTGGAGGCCCAAGAGGTGAGACCTCTTAAAAATTTTGTGGAGGCCCAAGAGGTGAGACCTCTTTAAAAATTATGTGGAGGCCCAAGAGGTGAGACCTGGGTTAAAAAATTATGTGGGGCCCAAGAGGTGAGACCTGTTAACAATTATGTGGAGGCCCAAGAAGAGGTGAGACGTGTTAAAAATTATGTGGAGGCCCAAGAGGTGAGACCTGTTAAAAATTATGTGGAGGCCCAAGAGGTGAGACCTGTTTGTAAAGAGGTTATGTGGAGGCCCAAGAGGTGAGACCTCTTAAAGATTTTGTGGAGGCCCAAGAGGTGAGACCTCTTAAAAATTTGTGTGTGGAGGCCCAAGAGGTGAGACCTCTTAAAAATTGTGATGTGGAGGCCCAAGAGGTGAGACCTGTTAAAAATTATGTGGAGGCCCAAGAGGTGAGACCTCTTAAAATTGTTTAAAAACCCAAGAGTTATGTGAGGCCCAAGAGGTGAGACGTGTTAACAATTATGTGGAGGCCCAAGAGGTGAGACCTGTTAAAAATTATGTGGAGGCCCAAGAGGTGAGACCTGTTAAAAATTATGTGGAGGCCCAAGAGGTGAGACCAAAAATGTTAAACAATTATGTGGAGGCCCAAGAGGTGAGACCTGTTAAAAATTATGTGGAGGCCCAAGAGGTGAGACCTGTTTAAAAATTATGTGGAGGCCCAAGAGGTGAGACCTCTTAAAATTATGTGGAGGCCCAAGAGGTGAGACCTGTTAAAAATTATGTTGGAGGCCCAAGAGGTGAGACCTGTTAAAATTTATGTGGAGGCCCAAGAGGTGAGACCTCTTAAAAATTATGTGGAGGCCCAAGAGGTGAGACCTCTTAAAAATTATGTTGGAGCCCAAAGGTGAGACCTCTTAAAGATTTTTGTGGAGGCCCAAAGAGGTGAGACCTCTTAAAAATTATGTGGAGGCCCAAGAGGTGAGACCTCTAAAAATTTTAAGTGAGGCCCAAGAGGTGAACCTCTTAAAAATTATGTGGAGGCCAAAGAGGTGAGACCTCTTTAAAATTATGTGGAGGCCAAGAGGTGAGACCTCTTAAAAATTATGTGGAGGGCCCAAGAGGTGAGACCTCTTAAAAATTTTGTGGAGGCCCAAGAGGTGAGACCTCTTAAAATTATGTGGAGGCCCAAGAGGTGAGAGACCTCTTAAAGATTTTGTGGAGGCCCAAGAGGTGAGACCTCTTAAAA